>OZ005648.1:75505638-76108138 GCA_963930645.1 Salticus scenicus
AGCGACAACGCACTTGCATTTTATGGTATTATTTATACAAAGTTTTGTACTTGCTATTTTTAAACGCTAGTTTTCTGGTATTTTTTATAATATCACTCTGACAATTTAAAAATGAAGGTCAGCAGCATTTTTAAATTGATACACTATATTTAGAGAGCTTACTTTCATCGCATATTGGTTTGTCTCCTACCCATGTTCCGTTGTGACATTTAATCAAGCCAAATTTCTTTTTTTCGTATCCTGGATTACATTTGTACCACATGACAGATCTGTGATTGATGTTGGTCACAACAGGATATGCATTTTGAATTGGTGGTGGATCATTTGGACACGGGGCTAAAATGCACATGGCAATAGTAAGTATACAAAATTTTGCAAAAGAATAAATATAAAGATACATTTAATATCTTCAAAAATATGAATTTTTAATCATAACACAAAATTATATAAAACTAATTAAGCACAAAATTTAAACCTATTTAGTATAAGTTTTTAAAAATACAATATATCAAAATTCTAATATATTTTTAAATAATGTTCCTAATTGCTTGAGTTATTTCATCTGAATTTAGTACTTTTATGAATAACGTATTAAGCTGATTTTGCAAAATTATTATATGGGCTGCATAATAGTTTTTTTTTTCAAAAATTTTTTTATATAGAGTATGATTATATAGGGTAGGTTAAAAATCTGGGACACTTTTTAAACTTTAATGTAAAATGAAGTAAGCAGCGGTTCTCACTATAATGCTTCGCACGAGGAAAAGTTTGTTTCAAGGAAAAAAAAAATAGCTCATAAATTTTCCATTAGATGGCGCAGCGTCGTAAAGACTTAAAAAAAAAAAAAAAAAAAAAAAAAAAAAAAAAGGGCTCCGAAAACATAAAAAAAAAAGCATTTAAAGAGCATTTATTTTGTGCCTATGATTGGTTTATATACTGTTCCTTGTGAATTTTCTTGTGGTCACTTTGATCTTCACACTAGCTCTCGATTTCTTCTTGTTAGCCTATATAAATGACAAAGTATATGTTTGCCTTTTGGCTGACAATGATGTAATGAAGACATGGTGTTATCCAGCATCCTTCACAATGCTACCAAATCCGTGGGTTGAATTGGGTTATCGTTTGGATATGATTCGATCTGTATAAAGATCTCAGATATTTTATTATTTACAAGTTTCTGTCATTTGGCAACTAAGCCTTCTAGCTTCCAAATATTTTTGGGAACAACAGAAGTAAAACTATACAATACCGTGCATGTGTCTAAATATTCACAGTTCATGGGTCGTCTACAGTTCCATATAAAATGATGTTAAGAAAATCACTATTTCCAATTCTAAATAAATGAGAACTAAGACAGTCATGTCCGGTATGAAGATGAAACATAAAAACATTTAAGATACGAGGAAATTTCGGGGTTGTGGAAGCCAGACATTTACAGACCTTATCTTTAGCATCGTTAGACAGCAGTACTTTGTGCATTTTATTAAATTCATGTTTCATAATACGTTTTACAGTATGAAAGGTCAACAAAGATTTTGATCTTTGCAAAATGGTAGTGCATTTTACCGCCAGGAAATCTGCCCTCTCTTTTTCTTCTACCCCACAGTGCGAAGGAAAGGAACCCACTGCATTAAGCAATAGTTCCTGACAGGGGACTAAAAATGAACAATACGTATAAACAGGGAACAGATGTTGAAATATTGTAATATTGCTGTGAATTTCACAAAATAAATGCATTTTAATATTTTGACTTGCATTTTCGAGTTTTTTCCTGCTATTTTTAATCTATTTCTTTTATGAGCAAAGTTTATAGCTTTATTATTATTTATTTATTTATTTTTCTGAAACAAAACTATTTATCATACGAAGTGTAAACCACATACGCTAGTATGTCAGTGTGTCATATGAATTTTTGTCCCATCCTGCATATTGATTTTATTATAGATATTTGAATGCAATTATAATTACACAAATTATTTTTGATGAATAATAATACTGTTCAGAAGTCTATGCATTGTTAATATTTATTATTATTATTATTATTATTATTTATTTTTAGAGATTTTATCTGAAAAAACAAAGTGGATTTTGTGTTTGCCCTAAATATTCCTATAAAGTAAATTATATATCAATGTGTTTTACTTAATATTTTTCTTGAAAAAATAAAATAAAATAAATAAAAATATAAAATAAGATTTTTCATTTACAGGTAAAAATGAACTAACCCGTAAAAAAGGATTTATCAAAGAAAAAAAAAAGAATTATTAAAATTGATTTTAAATTAAATTTACTCATGATAAATCATTACAATACTTAGATATATACAAGTAAAAATATTTTAATTTGTTTTATAAAAAAAATAATAATAAAAATAAAAAAATAACATCCCGTAATATATTATGGCATGTTAAAAATCATTATCATATTAAAATTTATATAAAACCAATTTTATACAATTGGTGTGAAATTTATTTTTTACTAGCAATTTCTTCCAATTAATTATTAACGGAGAAAAGTTAAATAAGTTATTATTAAACTTACTAGATATTTTAAAGTAAAATAAGAAATGATATGAATTTAATTAACTATTTCAATAAAAAATAATTTATATTCAACATCTAAATAATTACCTATGACACTCAAATCCAGTGTTGTTGATCTAGAAGGTTTTCCATAGTAGTTCGGAGTTGAGCATTCGTATTTCCCTGAATCATGGAAGTCCAGATTAGACAAAACCATAGTTTCGCTGAAATATTTGGTCTTAATCACATTATCAATGGGATCTCCTGGAGCAGAAAAGGAAATTTATTAAACTATAATATGAACATATAAATGCGTTATTTTAAATTCACCAATTATTGTTTATAATAAAAACGATTACTTCCAAATGGAATGTAGAGAAGTGTTAACACATTTTGAATTACATTTCTATGTTAGTTTTGAGTTTGGTGTACATATATGCATAAATACATACAAACGCACACACACATATAAATATATATGAGTGTGTGTGTGTGCATTAAATTAATTAAGTAGAGATAATTTCAAACTGTAAAATAATGCTCCATAAATTCCTCTTTTTCAGAATTTCTGACTTTGATATTCTGTAATACGATTTTATTTATTTATTATTTAATGAGATAAAAATATTATAGTGTTTAACAGAATTTGTAGGAATTTTATAAGAATTAAAATAAAATACTTTTTAAGTGTTTTGGACTCTTTTAATTAGTGTAATTGAATTGTATAATAGTTCTAAATATTTTTATCTATTTATTTAATTTGTCTGATTATTTATTCGATTCACTATTTAAAAATATGAATTCAGCATGTAAAATTATTATCTGACAATAGAAAGAAAATAAATAAATAAATAAATAAATAAAAATAACATTCATTGAGTAAATGCGGCTAGGAACATTTAGAAAGACGGAAAAGTACCCAGTCAGTTTATTTGTTCTTAATATACAGAACTTCAATACGTATTCCACAGCTAAGTAAAATAAATTTTAAATTATTTATTGAAAGTTCAGGCATTTTTCACATTCCTAGTTAAAAAAAACTATATTATTCAGAAATACAAATACAGTAAACTCCCGATTATTCGCGGTCTTCCTTTTATTTATTTATTTTTATACTAAGATAAATTAAGATGTATATTAAAAAAATAATTTATACAATTAGTTCTACAATTGAAAAAAAAAATCTATGAAAATTAATAGTATTTGCATCTTCCGATCCACTGATTCGTCAGAAAATCCGGAAATTTACTGTAAATATAAATTGTTATTATATAGCCAAAATTTATTTAGTAACAATATAAATATAATAAACTTTACAATAAATAAAAATAAATAGTTTATCAACCATTGACAGAAATATACTAACTTTTTTTTGTAAAAACTAAATAAAATATGATTGATATAATGCATTTATAAATGGTGGTATAAAAATATATAACTTTACATGCGTGTCTACATCTTCATTTATCACTTGCTTAAGCTGATGAACGAATTTACATTCTGTTAAGAAATGTTACTTGTAAGCCGCTTTAAACAATCTTTCAAAATTTAAATTCAGTTTATAACTTTAATTTTTCTTGCCTCAAATTGTTTTCGCCTCGAGGAACTCCGACGCCCGAAAATAATTTAAGTTACATTACAGAATGTGTGATTTTTGTAAAGGTACGCAAGGTTGGTTCCTATTTTACTCCTTTCTTACTTTGACATAAGCGGTCGTTTACTTTTCATTGGTTCAGCCTTTTTATTGGCGAACTATAACTTCAAATCATAAAGCATATGTAATCGGTTATTCTGTATACGAGGGTCGTCTTTTAGATCTTAAGTATAGGTTCCTGTTATCATAGTTTCAGTAGCTTTTAAAAGGCGATGCTGAATCAAGGCGAGGGAGCTTAATTGCCCCTTCCTCTATTCTAAAATATCGTTTATCAAGTTTAAGCCTATTCGCCTTTTATACCTGCTTTACTAATTTGTAATTTTTATAAAATATTTTTCATTTGCCTTTCTTTGAAGTGACCAAGAGGTTCAGCTCTAAACGTTGGTAGACGAGAAGTGCTGGGTTCGATTCCAGGTCACGTTTCTTAGCTTACCCGTTTGAAAATTCTGCAGCTTTTCCGAAATTAGCGTTTATAAGAGCTAGATCGCTTAGAAAATGTCCCTCAACTGAAAACATGTTTTTGGAACGTCATTTTTGCCATTTTTCAGACATTTCGGGGACCTGTAAACTGCAAAAGGTTTCAACATTTTACAGTTTACCTACACAATTACAATTAAGTTTTTTCATTAGTGTGATTTCAGAAATTAATTTTCGTGATACTTTATTTTTTGGTTTATTTCCCTATCGAAATTAACAAAAATTTTACATTTGACCTTGAAATTTGTCCTATTGTAATTATTTTAATTATTAAGTTACAGTAGTATAACTAAGCATAGGAAGTCTTTACCTTATGTATTTTGATACTAATATTTAAAATTAGCACTCATAAATTTAATTCACGGAGATTTGTACCAAATTATAAAAGTCTAATATTCCCACTTTTGAACAGGAGAACTACTTTTGGTGACCTATATAAAATCTCAGGTTAATAGTAGAGGGGAAAAAAAAAAAAAAGTTATATTGAAAATCTCTTATATGTGTCTATAAGGGACACAAATATCAAAAGAGACAAAAACAGTCGGGCAGCACACTTCTTTGAATTTATAGGGTTGGTTGGTTGGTTGGGTTTTAGGTCGTAGTAGTGCTGCGCAATGGGCAATTGAATTTATAGGGAATGACCCAGTAGTGATTAACCTGTTTTTCATTGACATCTCCACGGTTAAAATGTGGTAATAAATTATTACAATAAAATTAAGTACAAGTGTTAAGCTATCTTTATAAAAAGTACGATTTTGAATTTAATTAACTATTACTTTTCTGGAAAATCTGTCTTTTTCAGTTGTAAAAACTCTAGCTCGCAAATTATAAAATGTGAACGCATGGCTGACCTTGCTTTTAACTAAACATTATTGTCATTATTATTTTAAATCTCTAATTTTTAACCGAATTTAGCGTTTTTGAATAATAATTATTTTCAGCATTTTTTTTTTTTCTAAGTCGTTTAAAAATTCGCGATTAAAGAAAATAAAGGAGAAGCGGATTACACTATATTAATAATAACAACAATAATAATAGTAATAATGATAATAATAGCAATAAACTCATAACTAATCATCGAACACGAGTTGATATCTGAATATTGGTGACTCCCAAATTTTGAAATATGATTGCAAACTGGTCTTTAAAAAATTTAATTTTAAGAAATCTCCATATAATCTTTAATTTTCAATCAAATTAAGAGATCTTTGGACTATAAACCCATAATCACTATTTATAGCGAATTTTTAACTTTGTTAAAATCGGTTTAAAATTCGCGATATTTAAAAAAAAAAGTGTTTTTGTACTGCAAAAATTTGCGTGGTCTTACAATATCATTAGAAAGTTAAAAAAACACCAACTCGGAATTTTTAAAAAATCAGTGCAACATTTTCTGAGGAAATACATTTTAATTAATTAATTTTTTATTTATTTATTTATTTATTTATTTTACACATAACCAAGAACTATCCCCATTATATCAACGATCTAATAAAATAAATAAAAGAAAAGAAAGAAAGAAAGAAATTGCACGGAAGTATTTCTGTTTGTTTGGAAGTTACAGTGCCGCAGAGAGCGAGTGACTTATACATATAGACAGATCAAGACGTAAAACCTATAACACCCTTCATTTTTAGTTGCTGATTTTAAGATGTAGTAAACATTGATTTCTTATATTAAGATAAAAGCAGCTCCTAAGTTTCCATTTTCATTACGACAATAGCAGCACATATGTTCTAATATTCATTAAAAATTTATGATTATTACTTTTCATTTATTTTTACAACTGAAATTTTTAATGTCGGTTTTAATTAAACCGTCTATCGTTCATTTTCTTATTATTTCTTAAAGCATTATTAAGACGATTACTTGGGAAAAAAGAAAAACAAAAACAATGAAGCAAAAACTTTTTCAGCGAACTAATTATAATGAAACAATGTTATTTAAATATAATTTTTCATACCATTTTTTTTTCTTTGTTGTACAGTAATAAAAATAATAACACATCTTTTTGTATTAAACAAGTTATAATGAAGCAGGTAAATAATTCAATTAATTTAATATTGTTATGCATTGTTAAGCTAATCTCATATAGTCTTTACAATGTTTTCAATAAAATAATTTTTTTCAAAGGGAAAATAATGAATACTCATTTTTGCTTTAAAAGAAAAGATTGTGAGAGCCATAAGTTATTTAAAAATAGGCAAACAAAGAAAATAATTAGTTATTTCATTGTTACTAAAATCACAATCATTTCTTTTGCATGGGATTTCAATGTAATTTTAAATACTTAATTAAAAATAAAATAAACTTACTGATTGCGTTTAATTCTTCACTGCTTTCAAAACTCCACCTTGGCTGCCAAACAAAATTTTTACATTTCAGTGTAATATTACCCATTTTTTGAATTTCTATCATTCCACCTGGCAGAAAGTTCATTTTGGGGTTGTAATCAACATAGGAATCGACTGTAGTGAAATAAATAAATAAATAAGTTAATAAACGTCAGCAAAGCATCAAATAAACAATATTATTTACTAAAATGATGATAAAATCAATAACATAAAACCAATAATCATAACAATTATGTAAATGTCATAAAAACTTTCTCTTATGATTCAGAGAGCTGTAAAACCTCGAAATTTTGGACTTTTTTTTCAGTGTTTACTGAATAATATACCATTTTTAAGTTTAAAAAAAAAATCATTTAAAAGTCATTTTAGAAAATTAAATTTTCAATAATGTGGGGAAAAGTTTTGTTTCTAACTCACTTAGTTTTTGAGATACAGTGTTTGAAAGATATGAGATATATATATTTTTTTAAATCTTCAAAAAACCCGAAAAAAGTTTAGGTTTTTGCTCAGTGATGCTTCTTCTTGGGTAAGCTGTTTGTTATTCTTCTTCTTTAAACTAATAAAGGAATAAAGGTAGTGTGCCCATGATAAGCACTTGTTCTCTTGCTACAAAAACGTCCAGTTATTAGTCATTTTTCGTGATAATAAAGTACCTAATTAATAATAAATTACCTTATATTTGTTTACAAAAATGCGGGGAATGCAATGTAAATATAGTTAACAATTGGAAAGTAAATATAAGTTGTAATTAATAAACACAATTTGCAAGTGAATGTAACTGTATGTATAAATAGTATTGCTACAGTGTCGTCGTCTACCTCGACAGTGTCTCATTTGCAAAAGACATAAGGTGAAGTTGTGATTAGGAAAAAGAAAGGAGTTTCTATACTACATGAATTTAGTAATAAGCAAAAAAAATTGCCCAATGAACAATTGCTTAAAAAATGTCACAGTGCTTGCTAAAAAAAAAAAAAAAAAAAATCTTAATAAGGAAAAATAGATTTTAGCCTACATTCGTAAAGATGAGATGCTCCTTAAGCCCTTCTCTAAACCAAATTGATCAAAAGTTTCCAACTTTGAGATAGGTTTAAAAAAAAAAAAAAAAAAAAAAAAAAAGTAAACGACAAAGATAACTGAAATTACTTAAAAATAACTGAATATTTGATTAAAAAAAACAAGCTAAAATTTTATAGTACATGCAAAAAGATATGGCAAATGCTAATTTGTCCACAATAAACAAATTAATAAACAAATAAATTTTCGTAAAATAAATCATGGTGACGAATTTGAAAGAAACATAAATAAATAAATAAATAAATAAAATAAAATTAATATAATAATGATAATTTGATGTGACACTCACATGACTTTCCCTTACCCTGAAATTTAATACTATCTGTACAGATTTGAGATTAAAGGGTTAGATAATGAGTACTGTTATATAAACGTACATTAAAAATAATTGATATCAAGCATTGGATCATCTTCATTTAATAAATAACTCTTTATGAGGGGGCTACTTATCCCCCACAAAGAGTAACTCTCAATGGAACTAATTATATCTAGCAACAATTCCTGTAATAAACAGCAATCATATTGAAATTTTGTAACTGAACGCTGCTTTGCAAAGAGAGTGGAATTAGATTCACACAACATTATCTTCAAATTATAAATTTGTTGCTCTAAGAATGTTTCACGCATTTCTGTGAAAAACAAAACTAATTTTTTGCAGCTTTATAATTATTGAATTTTACTTTTGAATTGACTTTTTTATTTATCCTTTTTTTTTATAATATAATTAATTGCTTTCTGAAATATAAATACTTATTATTATCCACTTCTTCACTACGATGTTATTATACAAATCGTAATTATTTTATTATTTTAGAATACTGTTATTTTATTATTTATTATTTTAATAGAATACTATTATTATTAGACTACTATTATTATAATACTATTATTATAATACTATTATTATAATACTATTATAACTATATACTATTATACTATTACATATTATATACTATTATTACATATTATATACTATTACATATTATATACTATTACATATTGTATACTATTACATAATATATAGTATTATGCTATTATTATAATACTATTATTATTATTATTATACTATTATTATTTTACTAGAATACTATTATTATATACTATTTTACTAGAATACTATTATTTTATTATCATTGAATACTATTATTTTAGAAATCTAAAATCATCACCTGAATTTCGCACTTCACAATGGGGAAGATCATGTTTTTCCCATTTCTGGCATATATAGCAAGTAATATCCACTCGCTTGTAAAATCGCAAACCATTTGGCCATATTGGGTCCATACTGTCATATAGGCATTTAAAAGTAACTCTTTCACCCTTTTTCACTTGGTCTTCGGCGTTTATCGTTCTGTTTCCGATGTAGGCGGTCATTAAGTCTGTTTGGTAATTGAAAGTGCAGTTGCACTTCCCTAATTGATGCGGAAATAATGATGGATTCCATGGTTCATAGGAGTTCTCACTGTAAAAATCTGCTTCAGACGAATCTTGTTCACACTTTTTAGCTGAAATACACATAAAAATTAGTTTAAAAAAAGAATGAAATTTTATGATCTAATAAGAATTGTTGTTTCATATTTTACTTTAAACAATTAAAATGTTGTCACCACAAAAATGTCTTCTATATTTTACTATACAAATTCACATAATACATGTTATCGATCAAAATTATGTTTCATCATACATGTAGACGGTTTTCATCACAGAGAACTATGACACTAAATATGCAAAGAAAATTATTTCATAATATACAGAATCTATCTTAAGAAATGCGATTTTTTTTTTCCCGAAAATTTTTTTATGGGGGTGGGGAGGGAGGCGGTAAAAAAATCGATAAAGTTGTTTCAAATTATTACAGATTGATGGTTCAACCATTCATTTTCAAAGTGTTGAAAACATACTAAAAATTCTCCCTCCTCGAGGAGGCGTACTTCCTTCCAGGGGTCGCGATGCCACTACACTTTTTTTTAAATTATACACACATCTTATTTTTGTGGTTGACACAATTCCTGTTTTAAATATTCTTTTTAGTTTCCCATCGTACTATAGGTAACTTAGGTAATCGTCAAAATTTTTGACCCTCTATTTTTGACCTTTTTTACACGTTTTGAAGTGTGAGGAATTCGAAAATAACAAAATTGATATGTTGTCCATCTGTAGGCTGTTTGTTAGTTTGCTTGTGTGTTAGTGTGTCAGTATGTTAGTTTGTTAGTCTGTCAGCCTGTATAATGGCTCAAGAAAAAAATATCGTACAGAGATTAGACAAAATTTAAAATATTATTTATGACACTGCCAAGAACCCTGTTGATTTGGAACATTCAAATTTAAAAACTTTGTAAATTATCCTAAATTTACGATTTTCTTAACATGGGAAAATACGACAAATTTCCGCTTAAATGTGTATTAAAATGAATATTTTTACTGTAAATATGTCAGACCAAATTTAATAAAATAGAAAAATATATAATTTTTTCATAGCTATTTAAAAAAAAAAAAAAAAAATAGCTATGAAAAAAATTAACTTTGAAAACTGAATCGAGAAAACTTCGTAAGTTATTTGAAATTTGCAATCTTCTTTACTTGACAGAATAGAACAAAATTTCGTATAAACGTTCATTTTTAAGTATATTTTCCTCGTAAAGGTATCAGACCACTTTTAAAATAACATATCGATTGAATATCGCATTGAGTACAGAAATTCTAATTTGAAAATTTTGAATTTCTTGAGATCGTTGCACATAAAATAAACTATGAAACTGACTCCAATAAAACAAATTAAAAAATTATGACAAGGTAAATGTATCGAATCGAATGATGGGTAGCTTATCAGGAGGATCATTTCAATCTGTCTGCTGAACGATCCGTCAAATTCATTTCTCTTAAAATGAATATAGTATGTCTTACACTTGAAATTTCTGACGCTGAAAAAAATTCTGTGACCGACACCTAGAAACTAAATTGTGTCTCTAATAAATATAATTCCGTGCCATCCTTATAAATTCTAGTTCCTTTTGATAGAGAGTTCTAAAAAACCCTATTAGAATTCTAGAGCGTTTTCCTATATAATCGTGGTCAGACTTATTTTAAAATCACTGCAAAAAAATGCGAACTTAAGAGCTGAGTTTTATTAACTACTAGCTGACCCGTCCTACTTCGCACGGATGAACAAATTTTAGTTAACGATGAATTGATATGCAAAAAATAAAAAAAATATCAGTTTATATGTTATAGTCAGGCAATATTATCAACTGAAAAGTCAAAATATAATTTTACAATTATTTTTTTCAATCAGTTGTTAAATGTTGGTAATTTTTACTTTATGTTATTTATTTATTTATTTCATAAAAAGAAGCATGTCTTTACTCATGAATAAAAAATATTGAAAAATAAACCTATAACATGAATATGTGTTTGATAAAGTTGACGTCATAATTGCTTTAATTATTATTTATTTGTTCTTATAATATTAATTTCTATTAAACATGTGTTTTTAATTTTCTTAAATTTAACGTCCGCAAAGTAATCTGGTTATTGTTTTAGTAATGGTTCTCCATTAGTGATCGTTAATATTTTTTGTGATTTTGGCGGTGAATTAAAAAGGTTATCGCAAATACGTAAAGTCCTTCGAGTGAAACGTCCTAGCTATTGCGTTGCCAAATTTTAAATATCGCCAGGGAAGCCCTATACAAAAGTAGATTTCTAACGCGAATGCACATTTAATTTATTTTAAATGAACCGTGTTTCCAATCAACATAATAAAACTTGCATAATCAAATGTCATTTGAAATTCCCTAGCGGCTGTATATTGCGCTACTTGCTTTCGGAAAAGATTTTATATCAATCATCCTTGGCGGAAAAAAAAAAAAAAAAAATATTGCCAAGTTATCTCGCAAATATATTTAATTTTTTCCATAACTGATGTTTTTTAATAATATATATTAAGGGAAAAATCAATAATATGAAACAATATTCGTATAATATATACTATTACAAAATCTGGTGTGAAACAACCACACGACTTCCATTACCCACTATTAAACGTATTATATACATTTTTTGGAGATATTAAGTACATGCATTTTTTTTTTTTAGATTTTCCAGTAAGAGAAACTTGATACACGTATAAAGACACCTACAACAAAGTTTACATAGTGAGTTAAAAATAAGGGGAAAAAATAGATAGTTATTTTTTTAAACACGAATTACCGAGATCTAAAACTGAACTTCCTAATCAGGATGACCGTTAATATTCCTGTAATATGCACGTAATACTTGAGAAAGGTTATCTAAATTGAATTAATGAAACAATTTTCAAGAAAATCGTTAGAGCCGTTTTTGAGACACCAACTTTTACCAAAACTTGGCATACTCAATTATTGACCGGAAAACAATAATTACATACAAAAGGATATTTAGTATTAAGTTAACATGGCGAGTTTGAAAAAAATTCGTACAGCCGTTTTTAAAGTTTATATAACAACTTTGAAGAAAATCGTTAGGGCTGTTTATGAGGTACGGGCTTACGGTCCCATTTCCAGTTTTCGATGACCCAGTTCCGGTTTTTCAATTTTCAACAAAATTTGGAAAATTCATCTGTACATCAGACCTGAATCAATTGTGAAGATTTGTAGTTCTATCTTTATTAATTTTGGAGATATGACACCCGGAAAATTTCACACATTCGTACACACACACACACACACTGACCAATTGCCAAAAACTACTTTTTTGGACTCAAGAGGCCTTAAAACATATAAATCAGGTGAAACTCTATATCAAATTTTTGGACCGAATACAATACTTCCACTACCTACGGTATTACGGTAATTGAAGTAAAAACATAGATATCGTATTTAATAGGAAAATATACAGATTTTCGTATTACGTTTTCGATCTCGAAATACAAAAATCGCCAAGGATGACCGATATCAAATCTATGCTTTGTTTACAATTAAAATATTGAAAATTTGAATTAAAAATGTATTTTACCAAAATTTATTATAGCCTCTAGCACTTAGAGAAAGTGTAACTTTTGATTAGTATAAAAAAAGAAAGAAATAGAAATCGGCTTTTTAGTTCTAGCGATCGTTCTCTACATATACATATAAACCTTTCCTCTTTATATATTAGTATAGAGCATAGATAGATTAAATAGGTTTCTAATCAACATAATGTAACTCAAATAATTAAATGCTATTTGCATTGCAGTAATGGTTGTATGCGCTATGTATATTGAGCTACTTGTCATAACTGTTAGTTGCTAAAAATAGTCGTCAAATAAATTTAAACTTCTCAGTTATTCTTTTAACAAATGCATAATGAAATGCAGACGATATTTTTTTAATTCACTTTTTATATTATTATTCGCGAGAAAATATATTTTATTATATGTCGAAAAATGAATTAACCCGTAAATATTTTGGGCAACAATTATAAAATAAATAATTTAATAAAAGTTTAGAAGTAACGCTTAGATCATTACATTATATCATATCATATCAAATTATATTATTAGAAAAATAAATACTTTAAATTTATAATGACGTCAGATTTAACGTGTAAGTTTAACATTTTGCAAAGCTTTATATGAATTTCAATTTAATTCACGTGCAAATATATTTCTTTTTTTCATGTCCAGATATTTTAAAAACAAAATGTAAATGTTTGTTTTATGTTGGCAACAGCTAATTTTTTTAATATTTCATTATTTCCATTTCTATTATGGCTTTTATGGGGATTTTAATTAAAATGCTCAGATTTTAAACTAAAATTTATTTTATCAAAATTTAATATCAATTTAATGTCAAACCCTCGTTCAATTATAGTGCATGCAATTATTTAAAAGAAAAAAAAAACTGTTACTAATTTGCTTTTAAAGTTGCCATATTCTTGATCAAAATTTTAAATGGGAATCTGATATGGACTTCAAAACTTGATATTTGAATTTCCTACAGTTATTTGTTTCTAAGTTATACTAATAATAGTTATACATGCAGATCGTCCGTTTAAACTTGACTTTCGGAATCAGGGCACCTCAGAACGTGATATTATACAAAACAATGTTGAAAATTCGAAAAATAATTTCTTTACAGTATGAGTTTAATTTTACTGCCTGAGCAGTCTTCGTTGACACAGTAAAATGTAGCAAAATATTTCTATTAATTATATTCAATAATAATAATTTAAAAAAAAATGTATAGCTTAATTTTGGGTAGCCTTGCATATTGTCTACAATCAATATGCACTATAACAATATTGTTTACTTAAATTTAGTCTTACTTGCAAAACATCCAACACAAAAGGAATTGCAGTTTCAACAATCTCCAAGTAAAGCCAGAATATATCCAAACATTTTGAGTAGCCCTGCACATAAATGATGAATGATTTCCATACAACAATCTACACAAAACGTGCTTTTAGTCATATAACAAACTTTGTTCATTCCGTTTTGTTTAATTCACCCTATACTAGTTACACTGTACTTACCTGAAATTTCCACATAGACATAATGTATTTGAAGTCTGTACTGTCTCTGTACTGAGCACGAACCATTTTCTTGATCTCAACGTAACGTTCAGAGTAGCATCCTTATATGATACACATTTAGAATCCCAAGTTTAGACTTTCTGTTACAATTTGTTCTCGAGGTATGCAAATAACAAACAGACACAAAGACAGACACATATAGACAAACACACACACACAGACCAGCCGCTAAAAACGTGAGTTTTGGATTCAGTGTACCTCAAAACGTGTAAATATAATAAAAAACTCAATTTCGAAAATTTGATCCAAAAACAATACCGTCGGCACCAAAATTATTAAAGCATATACTATTCCCAATTTTCATGTATTACTTTTTTAGTTTGATCGGTAACTTCAATCATCAACTTACTTTTACATAAACAGTATAAGACTAACAAAGATCATGTCTCGACAAATATTTACTCAACAAAACAATATTAAGTGCTCATCTTTTAAGGAGGAAAAGAGAAAGTAAAAATTTTATGCAGAGAATCTCTTCTTTCCTGGGAGAGCCGATGAGGTGTGAAGTTTCAATATCAGTATCTTTGAAAAAAAAAAAAAAAAAAAAAAAAAAAACGTGAATACCTGTAAAACGAATGGTTGAACCATAGACCTGGGATAATTTAAAACAAATTTATCGATTTTTTTTTTCATCTTTATAAAATAATAATAATAATAATAATAATAATAATAATAATAATAATAAATAAAATAAAAATGATTTTAGATGTCGACTTAGTTTAAAATTGGTTTTCATTGGACATTTAGAGTTATATTTCTGTGAGATACAAATTGTCTGAATTCATCATAGAAAATAATTTTAATAATTAATTAGTATTGGTTGGATTTGTATATGAAAATTTAGGACAAAATCTTGCCTCGGGCAAAAAATACTATTCTAGACTGGATAGATATTGCTAGAACTATATTGAACTATACATAATTTTATGATCGATTTTATTTCGTATTTTAGTGCTAATTAGCAGATTTTGCTCGTTACACTAGACATTATATTTAGATTAGTATAAACGGAATTATATATATATATATATTAAGTAATGAGCTATTATGGAAAAAAATTTCCCATTGAATAACATGGGCCTTGACTTGTCTGTTGGCGAGATTAGGTATTTTCCGTTCTTAATTGAATTGATACGTTTTAACAATACTCAGTAAAAAGTATGCAACAACTGGTGTTCAACTGTTTTTAACACGCTTTTATTAGCTTCACCTGTATGTATGTTTGTATATATGTTTGTAACTGCTCTGGGAGCAAACAAAAAATCTATATTGTAAAAAAATACTTTCCCTACGTGAACACCGTGGCGTTGAGGTAAAGTTCCTACGAACCTAAAGGTCTAGCGTTCGATCCCCGTCAGGGGAGATTTTTTAAAAATGGTTTTTGTTTAATTCTAAATTATTTTAATTAAAGATTTAAATGTATGTAAATATTATGGTGTGTCACTCACACGATTTTCTCTTACCCTGAATTTTAATACTGAGATAGATATTTTGTGCTTTTGAGTTCACATTTCTATAAAAGCGTGTTCTTTAATTTTTTAAAACGATAATTTATTATTTAAAAAGGTTTATTCTTCATTATATTGGTAACTTAAATAAAATAAAATGTGTCGTATATTACTAAGAGAAAAACAATAAAAAGTTATAACACATAATTTAAATTTCTTGATTACAGGATTTGTAATAAATTCAGAATTAGTGCAGAATAGCTCTTTATTTACATTAATGTTTTTAATCAAGTAATTTTTAACAAAATGTAACATTAGACATAAATCTAGAAATTAGATGAAATACTTATTACTAAATGCTGAAAACAAAATCCAGGAAATGAATTCTAATTTGTTTTCTAATAATGTTAAATGAAAATGAAAATAAAAAAAAATGTATTTGATATCAAATTCATAGATAAAAGAAGACAATAAAATTGAATAAAAGGGCTTTGTCAAAATATATATTTTTAATTATTTACACGTAAATGTAAGGAAATGTGAATTTTTATTGCATTTTTTTAATACTTTTTCATTAATCGATATTATTACTTAAATTAGCTTCTTATTATTAAAATCCTAATTTTCTCAAAACTAACGCTCGAAACTGACGTTATGGCTACAAAAATGCATTAAATTCTTGGTTTGAAGGAATGAACAAATTATCGAAAGAATGATTATTTAACAGGAAAAAATTGATACCAAAATTTCGAAAATGTATTTTTATTTATTAGTGCTAGAGGCCTATTTCAGTCGGTACAGTTGTCGAATTTTTATACGTCACTCTTAATTAGTGCTAGAGGCCTATTTCAGTCGGTTTATTGAATGGGGATTTATTGAATGAAGTCCCCCCACGGCACAACTTTGACATGAGTCCCCCCCAAGGTACCCCTATTTCAGTCGGTACAGCGTTGTCGAATTTTTATAATACACTCTTAATAGTGCTAAGGGCCTATTTCAGTCGGTTTATTGAATGGGGATTTATTGAATGAAGTCCCCCCAAGGCACAACTTTGACATGAGTCCCCCCCCCCAGACCCAACTTTGACGTGAGTCCCCCCCAAGGTACCCCTATTTCAGTCGGTACAGCGTTGTCGAATTTTTTGTAATACACTCTTAATAGTGCTAAGGGCCTATTTCAGTCGGTTTATTGAATGGGGATTTATTGAATGAAGTCCCCCCAAGGCCCAACTTTGACATGAGTCCCCCCCCAGGCCCAACTTTGACATGAGTCCCCCCCAAGGTACAACTTTGACATGAGTCCCCCCAAGGCCCAACTTTGACATGAGTCTCCCCCCAGGCCCAACTTTGATATGAGTCCCCCCAAGGCCCAACTTTGACATGAGTCCCCCCCAAGGTACAACTTTGACATGAGTCCCCCCCCCAAGGCACACCTTTGACATGAGTCCCCCCCCAAGGCACACCTCCCCCTCATTGGGAAAAAGAGAAAAAACGTTGTTTTGCGGCTATAAGACAGTTTGGACTTCCAACGTTATTTGTTACAATATCTGCAGCTGAAACACATTGGTTTGATTTAATGAAAACTTTATCATGGAATTTAGATCGTCACGAATTAACTAAAGAAGAATTTGTCGATATTAACAAGTTTAGCAGTAGGCCTCTGGCACTAAATTAAAATCTGTCAATGTCAGATTTTCATGTTTTAAATAATGAAATAATGTCGTGTCTGTATAATTTTTTTTTTTTTATTTATTTATTTTGTAACCCGTGATTTGAATTAAATAAGTCTAAAAGATAGTTTAAAAGAATAAATGTAATACTGTGAAAAGACCACCACTTGGCGATTTAGAGGCTTTATTTCTTGGCCCCGTTAAAAATTGCCAAATTATGGTGAAAACATTAAGTTAAATTAGAGGAAAAAAAAAAAAACTATAAAGTATTTAAAAGAATTATAATAAACTAGCAGGCTTCGCACGCTTCGCTGGGCACTATATTTAAAGGAGTTCTTTTTAATTGAATAATTGAAACGTTTAAATAAATATATTTTGATTGGCGACTATTTTCTTCACAGTTTTAGTATGGGATCTCCTTAACAATATCAAACATTTTTTGAACTTCCCGAATCTGAGCAACAAAACTATTATTAAAACGAATATTCTCGAAAACAGTCTAATAGAAATGATAATTCTTCGAATATTCTTGAAACAGTTGAAGCTGTTACTCGTACAGTAGAAGTCACTATTCGATGAATGGTCGAATCAGAGAACTCACGTAAGTCGTTTTCGCAGCAATCACTAAAACGCACATATGTACGCTTCACGCACATGAAAAAAAAAAAAAATCACTGGACAGCCCTACGCCGCTGTGCATGAATCTCAGAACACACGAAAATCGGTTCCGTGGCAATCACTATCACGCATATTAAAACCAAAAAACATCACTGGACAGCCCTACCTCGCTGTGCATAAATCTCAGAACACACGAAACTGGGCTCCGCGACAATCATTATCACGCATGTTAAAACCAAAAAACATCACTGGACACTCCTACCCCGCTGTGCATGAATCTGAAAACGCACGAAACTCGGTTCTGCGGAAATCACTATCAGGCATGTTAAAACCAAAAAAACATCACTGGACACCCCTAGCTGGCTGTGCATGAATCTAAAAACGCACGAAACTCGTTTTCGCAGCAATCACTGTCAAGCATGTTACAAAAATTTTAAAAAACATCTCTGGACACCCCTATCTCAAATCAATGAAAATCAAATAAACCAACCAAATCTATCGTAATTCCTCATAACGTAACTCTAGTTCAACGTAAAATACACTCAAATCAGTGAAAATCAAATACACCAATCAAATCTCTCGTAATTCCTCATAACTTAGCTCTAGTTCAACGTAAAATACACTCAAATCAATGAAAATCAAATAAACGAATGAAATCTCTCGTAATTCCAGATAACGTAGCTCTAGTTCAACGTAAAATACACTCAAATCAATGAAAATCAAATAAACCAATCAAATCTTTCGTAATTCCTAATAACATAGTTCTAGTTCAACGTAAAATAAACTCAAATCGATGAAAATCAAATAAACCAATCAAACCTCTCGTAATTCCTCATAACGTAGCTCTAGTTCAACGCAAAATACACTCAAATCAATGAAAATCAAATAAACCAATCAAATCTTTCGTAATTCCTAATAACGTAGTTCTAGTTCAACGTAAAATAAACTCAAATCGATGAAAATCAAATAAACCAATCAAATCTCTCGTAATCTCTCATAACGTAGCTCTAGTTTAACGTAAAATACACTCAAATCGATGAAAATCAAATAAACCAATCAAACCTCTCGTAATTCCTCATAACGTAGCTCTAGTTCAACGTAAAATACACTCAAATCAATGAAAATCCCATAAACCAATCCAATTTCTTGTAATTCCTCATAACACACAGTCGGTAACAAAAGTCTCCGAACACTAGCAAAAATTCCTATATAAAAAAGTACACTTAATACATTTTTATTAAATAAATTCTTGACGATTCCTGTTCTTAGTCAGTCTAAAAACAGGCTTCGGCAAGGATTTATTTAACAAAACTGGATTAAGTGTACTTTTTTTATATAGGAATTTTGGCTAGTGTTCGGAGACTTTTGTTACCGACTGTAGCTGTATTTCAACTCAACTTAAAATACACTCAAATCAATGAAAATTAAATAAACCAATCAAATCTTTCGTAATTCCTCATAAGGTAGCTCTAGTTCAACGTAAAATACAATCAAATCAATGAAAATTAAATAAACCAATCAAATCTCTTACAATTCTTCATAATGTAGCTGTAGTTCAATGTAAAATACACTCAAATCAATGTAAATCAAATAATCCAATAAAATCTCTCCAAAAGTTCTCCATTCTGCGTCATTATGGAAATGGGAAGTTTTATTTTCATAATTTTATAAATTAAAAGAAAACTAATCAAAAATTAGAAAATCCGACTTCGATGTGCAGAATGACCCTTCGAAGGGCACCTTTGTGCTAAATCACATGACTGTCCGAACTACCGTTTACGAGAACAGTGAAATATACATATATACATATATACAAATATTGCTCACTTAATAATATAAGATAATAATAAATCTAATAGTATTTGGAAAAAAGCCGACATGTAAATCTATAAATGATGCATAGCTGCCTTAAAAAAGATCCTGTTAGGAATGAATTATAAAAAGATTCTGTAAGTCTGATACTTTTTTTTTCTTTTTCTTAAAAAAAAAAAAAAAAATCTTAGCTATTAAAAAGAAAAAAAAAAAAAAAAAAAAAAAAAAAAATCCTAGAAAGGAGTTTTTTTATAATGACTGATTTCGTCCTATGATTCAGAAAAAAAATATTTAAAAATATATACATAAATGGGCACAGTACCATATTATATTTCAATGCTAATTAATTTTTCAGGAGAAGGTCCTTTATAATGAACATGTGAAATAGAAATTATTTAAAATAAGTATATAACTCTATTACAAGAGCTGATTATTATTATTATTTTTTTTTTTAAATACAATCTATGAGAAAAATATTACTGACAAGGAAACATTCAAAAAGTGTCATCTTCAAAAAGTATTGAAAAAAAAAAAAAAAATATGTGATTCTACTCTTCATAAAACACTAGAAAATGAAAAAATTATCGGCTGAAATTCATTACAGCGACCACAAAAATTTAAACAAAATTAAGCATATTTGGCGATTTCACACCGCTAGGCGATTGATTTTGAGTACTTGGCGGAAAAGCAAAACACGGTTCTGTTAGCACACGGCAATCTCGGTGTTAGCAAACGTATAGCCTAACAGCGCTAAATCGCCAAATATGCTTAATTTTGATAATTTTTTGTGGTCGCTGTAATTAATTTCAGCCGATAATTTTTTCATTTTCTGGTGTTTTATGAAGAGTAGAATCACATATATTTTTTTCAATACTTTTTGAAGATGACACCTTTCGAATGTTTCCTTGTGAGTTTAATAATTTGGCTCTGAATTCTATACTTAAAATTCTGGATTTATATAGATATATTTCATTAGAATAGATTCTATCCCCGAAAAATATGAGTTGTTTTTCATCCATTTTTTATGAAAAATATACATTTGTCGAGATATCGGCAAATGAATGACTCTGACCTACATCTATTCTAAAAAAAGACTTTAGATGCACTAATTCATTATGCGGAGCTTTCTTTGTCAGTAATATGTTTATGGAATTGCTGCGCTTCAAGCTGATGCTATTTCTATTTATTCTATACTATTGATTCATTTTCCTTTATTCAAGAGATTGGTTATTATATTTATGAATTGTCTGTCGCCTTATCTAGAAAATTCATTTTCGATTTCTTACTTATTTCCATTTTAATTAAAAATATAAAAAAAATAGTTTGACTGCTAACACATTATCTATAAAAAAAAAAAGAAAAAGAAAAAGAAAATGTAGTCTTTTTTATTTTTATTTTTATTTTTTAATTATGTAATGAGTTTTTATAAGAAGTCTTTTATAATGGGATTTTATAACTAGTTTTTACAATAAAGTTTTTATGATAAATATTTTAAAATAGGGTTTGTAATAAGTCTTTTATAGTGAGTTAAGCTATTAAAGAAATGTTGCGTAATTGTTTTCTTCTTGTTTATTCAAGCATATATGCAACTTTTTCCATTTAGCAACATTGTTATCACAGAAGTACGACAGAGACATATACATATTGAAATCAAGGGTAAAATAAATTAGGATATTAATAAAAAAAAAAAAATTCTTTTAATTAATTTTACATAAGTTTAAATATTCTTTTCCTTTCTTTCTTATTTTTTTTTAGTGGGGGAGGCAGGAAGGAAGAAGTGAAGGGGTTGTATTCATAATGAGTTCCTTTTATCTATTTTGAAAAGTAATACGGATTAATTCATTTTTTAATGACATTATAACAAAGTGTTAGATTTTTTTTTTCTTAATTTAACATTTGGAATTCTCTGAATAATTTTATTTCACGTAGCCTCTCAGGCTTGATTTATAAACAGGGCTTAAAATATAATTTTACATATTTGAAAGTTAAATAGAATTTATTTATTAAATCTGTAATCATCTTAATGGACATTTCTATTCATCTTTTTACATTATTATATTTGAATGAACTGTTATTTAATTTATTTCTGAATAGTTATCCTTTAAATAATTAGAAGAATGTAACGATTGAAAGAAAAAGACAAAATTTTACATTGTACCATACAAATGTGAAACAGTATCATAAAATTAATAAAAAATTAGGTTATGGATTTATTTTTATTATTTATACAATAGGTATATATTATTAAAATATAATATTTATGTAATTTTCTTTTTTTAAATTATTTATTTGATTGTAAATTTTCATCAGTTTAAAATGTGTCTACTGAAATGAAGCTTCTTAATTGTAGTCTGATAAATAGATTACGTGATACACACACAATAACAATAATAGTAATAGTAATAATAATAAATAAGTGGCATATTGTTAGATGTAAGAACTATCCATTCTTTTTAAGTATATTTAATCGAAGCGTGACCATAGTACTTTTTAAAATTCTTATATGTCGATGTATTTTTGACTTAATTTTTGTAGTAAAAGAAATTTCTGTTTTCAGTTAAAACGCAGAAATTCTGTTATTTCATTGTTTTGAAAGAAAGTGAAAAACAGGATTAATATATGAAAGTTATTCTGTTATTATTTGTAGTCTTTTATCAAGGAAATTTAGATAAGTATAATGTAATTTCAATAATTATTATTGTTTATGAAACGCTGGTTTTGATTGGTAGAATAATATATTTCTCGCTGCCGATCTCACGTGACTAATAATGGGAACGGCGTTTATTTCCCCTTGAACCTGCCGATTATGTTTGGCGTATTTCGCAAGAGCGCTAAATCGCCAGATGTAGCGCTTGTGTTTAAGCTTTGTGTTTACCTTTGATTGTTTACGTCATGTGTTACGCCAATATACTGTATGACGTCAAATGTATGAAAGTTCGTCTGCTCGGCACAAGCAAACTCTGGAGCTAATGGGTAATAATTTAAATTTCCATAGCAAATAGTTTCGTTTGTACTGAGTAGATAAAATAATAAATCACTGACGTCATCACTTTTGTCGCGTATTGAGCATACGTGTTTTATTAGAGAGTAAGCATTCTATTTTGAAATATTCTTCCGGGAGGATCAAAATTTCGATGGCATGCTTCCGGACCACTTCTAGGGGGTGAGATTCAGGCCATCACCAGTTGCCATTTACGCAGCACTAGTGTGATGTAAAATCCAACCAACCATCTATTTTGAAATATGAATATTTCTGATATTTGCGTTAGTGTTGTTTGGCTGGTTGAATAGTGTCGGAATTTAACGTTGATTGAGTTTTACATCGCACTAATTCTGCAAGATAGGCAAATGGCGACGGTCTGAGACTCACCCCTTGAGGTGGTCTGGAAACATACCATCACAATTTGATCCTTCATGGAAGAGAATTTTGAATTTTAGAGGCATATTTTTTAATTTCATGCCAATACTGGTTGCTACAGTATGAAACTTTGCATATTTTTTAATCTCATGCATTTTGAGATAGGGGGTATAGATCAGAGGGTAAACAGATCAGAGTACCATTATTATAGAGAACCGTTAAAATTTGCTATAATTTTTCAGTTGCGGATGTATTTTTTCATTTCTAACTTTTAACATATGAAGACTATAAATAAAATTGTTAGATTTCAATGCATGTTTCCTCATATCATCTGTTAACTAGCGCGCACCTGGCATGACGTCAGATGTGACGTAACTGTATTACGTAATCAACAGCGCATCTTCTCTTCTCTGAGAGAGAGAGGTTTATATGAGTTTGTACGAGAAAGCTTTGCTAAGCGTGCGGCAAGAAATGCCAGCATCATGTTATTCTTCTTTTCTATATTATTAAATGTTGTGATTGTGTAAAAGACTCTGCTTTTCACTCTGTGGACCCATTTAAACCAACAAAAATATTAATGATAAATCCTTTATACAATTTTTGAAAACGTAGAAAAATGCCTTTAAAATAAATGTTGCCCCAGAGATTGTGTTGTCACTTCGAGCACATCGATTAACCGCATTTTGGTGCACAACTTCGTGGTATCTTGGTGGTACTTTGGTTGTACTTCAATATTTGGTGTAATTGTATGATCTAAGTTTTATTCTGTTATTTGTGATTAGTTATGAATTTATAATTATTTCATAATTCTTTTTTATTTCATTTTATGAAATTTTTTCTTTTGTTCTACGTATTTTTATTTATTTATTTATTTATTTATTGATGATATTTTTTTCCCTGATGTATTTTTTTGCTAGGTTAGATCGCCGGTGTTAGATCGTACGCCGGCGGTGGAGGGTTGCTATTCGGAACACGATGCGAAATGGCGCCGTCTTGGCGATTTTTAAAATTTCGCCAAGCGGCAGCTTAAAGTAAATTTTCACCTGTAAAACAATACGTCACATCACGCGCTAGCGCGGGATCGGAAGCGAACGTGTTAAAATGCTCCCACATCAATGTTGCACACCAGGCAAATTAACTATTTGTTCCTCCCCGAAGTATCATTCAGATATTTTGTTGTTTTATATTTTAAAAATATCTGAATCGAAAATGAATTTTTCTAATTTGTTTTATTTAAATTCCACTCCTTGAACAGGCCGCCTTTTTATCTTGGTGATCTTTTTATATTTTTTTAATTAATTTAAATGTCTTTTTTAGAAATTGAAAATTTGAGCCCTAAGTTTGCTTAATAAAAATTTCTTTTAATTGTTTTCTAAGGTAAAAAGGGCATATTCAGAGAGAGAAATTTTAAAAATTCAGTTTTTCAATTAGAAATTCTTACACTGAGGAAAAAAAAAAAAAATATATATATATATATATTTTTTTTATTTGATATATATATATATCGCCTCCATCTAGAATGAATAAGTGCTCATTTTCTAAATCTTTAAACTAGAAATATAGGTTTCCAAGCTATGCGCATGAGGCACGCCAATAAACTGAATAGAAGAAGTGATCGAGAGTTTCTAGTCTACACATTTCTAGATAGTGGAACAATATTCTGAATCTTTTATTTTGCGAGAAATTCTCGCTTGATTTTCTAGAATTGGTCATAAACCAAGATTATAATTGCTGAAACCCGCCTCTTGTATTCTCATTTATTTGCATAGATTTTTAAATAACTTTGCCCTCGATAATATAAGCAAACGCTCTAGAATTGTAATAGTAGTTTCTAGAACTCGCTTTAAGTGAGAATTAGAATTTATAAGGATAACATGGAACTATTTTTTCTAGAGCTACAATTTAGATTCTAGATGTCAGTTTCAGAATTTTTTCTCAGTGTAAATTAAAGCGCCACAGAAGAAGTAGAAGAACATGTAGAAGAAGAAAAAGTGACTCTGACTAATGTTTAGCCTATTTTAAATTATTTTTCTAGCGTTAAGGGAGTTTTTACGCCGCGCTATGGGGAATTGATGACGGGCTGGGACTCATCCCTAAAGTTGGTCCGGAGACAAACCACCTCAATTCAATTTTAGAATAAATTCCGATGATTTAAACCTTAATATTGAAACCCAATAAATTAAATAAAGTGCATTTCCATTTGCAAAAGTGAAGCAATTTTGATTAATTATACAAAAATGAAACCCTTTTAATAAACCTTTCATTGCAAACTGATTTAGATTAAAACTCATTTTTAAAAATAAACGAAAGACACATTGGGTTTCCAATTACCTAAAAATGATGTTGTATTATTAGCATTCAAAGAATACTAATGCTTATTATATTTAAAAAATTATTTTTTGATCTTAATAGGTACAATTCATGAAATACATTTATTTATTTATTTATTTATTTATTTATTTATTTATATTTATTTATTTATTTATTTATTTATTTTTTTTTTTTGCGGAGAAAGAGAGAGGATGAATGCTTTTGGATATAACAGAGTCTAAAGATATTTCTTTAAAAAATAAAAATAAACAAGAACTGTAATTACAGTAAAGATTCAAACACATAAGGAAATATTTCATACAACTTATTTCAATTTAAAGTTATGCTACGAACTCTAATTTAGCACGAATAAAGTAAACGCACAAATGCGCAATATAATTGGTTATATTTTCTCAATTTAATTAAAATCATTAAATTTCTAAAGTTTTTGGCGAAATGCTTAACCTTAAGGAGAGGGGTGGGGGTGGGGGTGGGGGGGGGGGGTGAGAGGACAATCGTCTGCCCGCCAGTGAAGTATAGTGGCCAGCTGTGGAATTCAAGGAAATTACATGCTATCTTCTGTTAACAGAATAAAATACGAGAAATTTTTTCAGTTGTTCTGGCCGTTTGGAGGAAAAACAATATTATATCATATATACGTGCATATATATTTGTTGTAATATATATTAGCTAAATATAACAGATTTCCCACGGACCTGTCTTTTTTTTTTTTTTTTAAGACTTCTCTTAACAGTATTTTTATCATAAGATAAGCATATATATTGAACGTTTATTATTATTATTATTTTGAATATATGCTTATTTTAGGACAAAGCGTATCTAATCTATAAATTCTAATAGCTTTGGAAATTTCTATTTAAAATTAGCGCTTTGGAAAGTTAAGCGCCGTGAAAACTTAGTGTGTGTGCGTATATATTATAGATATAAAATTATTCACTATTATAGAATGGAAGAGAAACATATGATGAAATGCCAAATTTATCCTTAAGAAACAAACAAACAAACGAACAACAACAAAAGTGCAAGAAAATTTAAAATACTAGGGGGCTCTGCCCCCTGCTCGCTCCGCTCACCAACCCCCGAGGGAGGCTTCGCCTCCCCCCCGACTCACTTTACTTATTAACACATGCAGAGATCTACCCGCCTATTCGCTGTTTTCTTTCATTGAAAAGGAATATTAATAGTGCATATTACAAGACAAAAGCAGAAAATTATTATCGAAATCCTCATATTCAATGTCAAATTGAAACGTATAATATTTATATATTTTTTTAATAGAGAGAAATTCATAATATCTATACCATTTTGCATTACACCTTTAGTATATGACCCTTTTTATTTATTTTTTACAACCTTAGATTCGGACCGCGGTACTCCTTCGTAATTGGAAGATTGCGGGTTCGGTTCTCGAGCCGGCCAAATACCGTCATGTACGCTAATGGTGGCTGGTGCACTTAAAATAAGTCGTGGCCGCAATATCCTCCATGTTCCCATCAAAATTACACCTCTGGGGGCCACTGAAGCGGGGGACCATCCCCTACGTGTAGGACCAAAATTGTGGTGGCATGTCTCCGGAACATCCGTAGGGGTGCGTCCCAGACCGTCGCCAATTATCCATAGCGCAGTATTGGTGCGACGTCAAACACATCCTACCTAATTATCTACCTACCTACAACCATGGATCATATTTTTTCCCGTGTAAGAAAATTAATTTTCTAAAAGAAGAGAAAAAAAGTTGATATTTATTTTCTTTCTTTTTTACATCCATGGTTTCGGGCCACGGTACCCTAGTCTGTAAAGCACCGAGCACGTAATTGGAAGATTGCCGATTCGATACTTTAGCCGGCGAAAGACCGTCGTGTACACTAATCGTGGCTGGTGCACATAAAATCTGTCGTGACCGCAAAGTCCTCCATGTTCCCACTCACACTATACCTCTGGGGATCCCCAATGCCTGGGGGGGATCCCTTCCGGGAAGGATCAAAATTGTGATGACATGTGACCGGAACATCTCTAGGGGTGCGCCCCAGACCGTCGCCAATTACCCATAGCGCAGTACTGGTGCGACGTTAAATCGAGCCTACCTACCTACCTACGTACAACCATGGATCATATTTTAATTTTCCCGTGTAAAATAACTTCATGACAGTAGAACAACGTCACTGGGAGAAACTTTCTTCAAAATGGCAAATAGAGTACCTTCATAAACTTGTCGTTTTTTAGTTAATAACTTCTTTAATTAAAATGATAGAAATTTCTAAGCAGCTGAAATGTCTTCCTTGGAGTATTCGGAACACATTGATACCTTTCATCACGCGAAGGACCCTGCCCTCTGCTAGAAGATGCTGTCGCAGACAAAAAAATTTGACGCCAGTGACACTAACTTTTTTTTTTTAATATATAGAGAAATATGATGTGCGGCCCGCCTGAATTTACAATGTGCCCCTTTACGTACTTTCGGTTGGAGAGTTCTGACATTACCAATAGTTTGCATAGTTCAAAACCGATTTCTCGCTTGTAGTAGAAATTATGCGCATTTTAAAATTCAGGTACTTAATTTTATTTGATTCGTGAATCTCTGAAGTCGCACTTCTTTTAAATTATTACATAATATTTTATTTAATAAATAAAAATATGGATTGTGTAATAATGTTTTGCATTTTGCTACCGTAGGTAATTAAAGTATTGTATATTCGTCCAAGAATTTCAATATTCATTTTTAAACTATTTACATGTTTTAAGGTTTCCTGAGTCCAAAAGAGTGTTTTTTGGAAATTGGTTTGTGTGTGTGGGGGAAATATTTTGGCAATCATATCTCTAAAACGACTAAAGATAGAACAACGAAACTTCAGTATTAAAGCAGTTCTAAAATATAAATGATTTTCCGAACTTTTGGTTAAAATTGGAAAACCGGAAGTGAGAGATTGTATACTGGAAGTGAGAGATTGTATATCGGAAGTGGAACCGTAAGTGCTTATCTTAGAAACGGTTCTAACGATTTTCTTCAAAATTGCTACATAAATATACTTTCTGGTGTCCTTTCGTATGCATTTTTTTGTTACTTAGGAAAATTTACATGCGCCCTGTATAAGTAGCTCAATTTGAGCTCTCTCAAGTGAGTTACTTTAAAAACTTCTTTATGGATTTCCTTCAAATTTGTCATATTAACTTTATTTTAGATTTCCTTTAGTAGGTAATTGTTGGATCCCGATGAATAAATGAGTTTGTCAAGTTTTGGTAAAAATCGGCACTAGGACCAAAATTCGGTATCTCAAAAGAAGCTGTAATATAGCTAGCTGTAAGTAGATACTTGAGAACAGAATTTCTCACTTATGAACTTTTACTCTTTTTCATTAACATAATACCAAACATGAAGATGAATACATGTACACTGAGATACATATGAGTACATATGATATGCATTATGAGCACACATGTATTCATGTAAGTAATAATGAAAGAATAAAATACAAGAATATATCCTTTACTCAGGTGCGCCGATTGCACCCTACGTTACAGGCCGAAGGCCAAAACTCTACTCTGGGCCAAAATATCTTCTCCTTCTCACAGCAGCCTCGAAGATTGGTTGGTTGCATAAAAATAAACCGAGGAGTGGTTGGTTGCATGACAGAAGCTTTAATGATTTTCTAATAAAATCATTAATAAAATCCTTAATCCCATATAAATACTTTTTTGGATTTCTTTTCGCCCGTATTATTTGGTTACTACTGTAAAATTAAAGGTTAGTTTTAAATATCGGAAATTGGTATCTGAAAAAAATGGTTCTACCGATTTTTTCTAAACTCGCTATGTAAACTCTTATTTACGTCGTTGACTCTCTTTTACTCGTCTTTACGACGTATGTATTAGTTTACTTCTACAGGAAAATTGTTAGATATCTGATTGGTTAAGTCAATTTTAAGTTTTTTGGCCACAGTATTTTCAAAAAAGTGTATATAATATGCGTAACAGTGGGTAATGGAAGTCGTATGGTTGTTACAGACCTGAATTCAATTTTATTATATATAATTTCAAATATTTTTAATTATCCATAATTTAAAAAATAATAATAATAATTGTTACTGATGCACATATCACTTTACCAAATTAACGTAGCTTTTAATATTTATTAAAAAGTAATTTAATATTTTTTAATTTTAAAGCTTTAAGAGTCACTAAGTAAAAATAAAAGCTAATATTTATATATCATACTTGCTAATAAATAAAAAACTGATTTACTATGACTTAAAATTTTCTATGTTTTTATGTCAAGAATGTTTAATTTAGATTTCATCAAACATTTTCATGAAAAATGACTACATAACTCAGTATTTATTTTTCTGAAATGTTAGTGCGTTGAACAAGACGGTGATGGCTTAATATTAACATTACCTCTTACGTAAAAATTGAATTTAGAAAATGTGGCTTTTAGTTAAATTTTATTAATTTATCAATAATTATATAGTTAGTTAAAAGCATGCTTTTAAGTAATGAACTAGTGATAATAGTAATGCATTTAGGTACTAATTCATCACTAGTTAAAAATGCTCTCACCAAATAAAAAATATCCGCCCACCGATAAAAATCCGCAAACTGAAAAATATTTGCTAACTGATTAGCTCAAATAAAATATTGCCGTTTATAATAGTACTTTAAAATTTGAATGCATATTAGTGTTCTTAGTACTTGTAATTCAATTTTGATTCATCTAAGACTGTTTAAAAACAGTTTTAGATGAACTTTTCTGTTTTTTTTTTTTTTTTTTTTTTTTTCCTTTAAAACTGTTTTTTCTTCCTTTCTTCCTTTTTAAATTAATTTAAATACAATTCTAAATTATTCATTTGTTTATGTAGAATAAAGTCGCAAAAATATCGCAAACGAAAGCAATAGCTGTTTACATTGCAATATTTCCGAAACCCCGATATACTTCCTGTAACTTAAAATACAGTTTTATTATATAGTTTTAAAAAAATAGATGACATTATTATATAAATTACAATGTTTCTATTTAAAAATATAAATGCACCAGAGAACTGGTGTTGAAAAGAAATTTTGAATAAACCCTATAAAATTCAAAGAACTCGAAGAAGTTGTTTCGGATCGAAATAAAGCGCGACCCTTCGTCAGGCGAAGAATGTAGGCATGAGTGCTGCAAACAAAGCAGCAACGCCCAAACTCGAGTGATGAACCAAAATTTAAAATATAATAAATAAAATAAATAAAAAAATAAAAATAAAGTAAAAGCAAAAACGTAAGAGTTTGAAAATAGTCCGTCAATAAAATTAAATTATCTTCTCGTAAATATCCCATTCTTACTGAAAACCGATCTGCCATTTATTTCATTCTTTATTATTCCTGTAATCTAGGTTATATTGGTCAAACCAGGAGATGTTCATAATGAAAATATCTCCAAATCTTCTATCGCTTCCCACTGCTGGTCTCAAGGTCATTATTTTGACTTTTCTAAAAACAACATAATTTTTTTTTCTTATTTCTTTTTCCAATTTGGATTTCCATGAAGCCTCTTTTTCATATTTAAAAACTCGATTAAACTTATAAATGATACTTCTTTCCCGTCTTTCCTGCCGGAAGCTTGGAAATTACTCACATAATTTTACTTTTTCCTTTTCTTTTGCCTTATATTGCTTTTGATTTTTATTGTTACTTTTCTTTTTTTTTTAGATTTAATGCATTTTAAGTTTTCTAATTTTTTTTTTCTAATTCTTGTCACATCTGTATTTATATAGACATTTCGTTTTATTTGTTTTGGCTCATCACTCAAATTATTTTTGCGCGTTGCCGTTTTATTTTTGCAGCACTTGTACCTACTTTTTTAACCGATGAAGGGCCATGTTTTATTTCAAACCGAAACAATATTTGCGAGTTTTTTTTTTTTTTTTTTTTTTTATGGTGCTTATTCAAGGTTTTTTATTTAATTCCTATTTTAATTTATCATGTATAGCTTAGGCATATATGTATTTTTAAAGTATTATAGTAAAAAGTATTTACAGAAAAGTTAGTTGGTTAACTATTATGTTAATTTATGCGAATTCTAATGCCAGTTTTATGTTTTTTTTTTTTTTTTTTTTCGCCGAAAATACAGGCGATTATAACCTTTTGCAGTTAAAACGGCAAGCAGATTTATACCAAATTTGGTGTGCAAATATTTTATGATGTGTGCTGAAGAAAATAAAGAATATTTTTTCAGTTCAAAAAATGTTTCAGGTAACGAACTGAACGAAAAAAAAAAAAAAAAAAAAAAAAAAAAAAAAAAAATATCCCTACAAATTTAAAGATTTATCATTAAATGTCCATATTGTTTACGCATTATTTATTTATTTATTTATTATAATTTTTACACACTGCCATGTACGGTAAAATTTAAAAACTGAAAATTCTTATCTGAAATTCCTTGAGTGCAAATTTGGTGGTAAACAGCTGAAACGGACTAGATGCAAATTGCTATTTTTATCGAAAATTTAATTAGAACGACTCAGTATGTACGTAAAATTTAAATTTACTTGGATTATTTTTAATTAGCAACTATTGTAGTCATAAGTTACATAGTAAAATATTTCTTAATCTACTTTTGCAATTTACAATGTAATTGAAATTTGTTGTTGTTTAAGTGTTGAATTAAAATAGACATGAATTGATTGAGATTTTAACATATACGTCAAATTCGAATACTTTTTTTTTTCTTTTTTAAATGATAGAAAAGAAAGTTATAATTCTGCGTATAGATATTATATGAGAAATTTATGTTACATAAGACTATTTGCAGTATATAAAAAAAAAGGTAAATATGATGTGTAAACGCAATATTTTGTTTGAAAATTCTGAAATTTGTATCCTTCAAAAGATATTAAGTTCTTTCTATTTTCAACAGTAAATATTTCGCAAAAGAGAGCGTTGATGACATTTCAAGGCTTTGTTTTTCTGCATGTTTTTTTCACGAGTTGAAGCGTAATCAAATGCGATAAAACAATCAAAATAATGATGCTCTTTCTTTAATGAAAAAGAGATTTCAAAGTTCACCATTCTCCGTCAGAGTTAAAAGAATGTAATAAATATACACGAAATTTTACTTTTCAAATATTTATTTGTAATCATGTTATTTATATTATAATTATATTATATTATGTTATATTGTATTATTATATTGTATTATATTATTTATATTCATATATAAATTAGAACAGTCGTTTGCGAGGACAATATTTAATAACTCTGTTAATTATGGTTTTAAATAATCAGCTGGATGTGTAAGTGTTTTAAATATCTCAAAATAAATATATTATTAATTACTAATATTTATTCTATTTATATATAAATAAATATTAATGCATATAAATATTTTACGCAGGAGTTAAGTAAAACAATATAACTTTTTTTTTATGAGTGATTTGAAACTTTTAATTTACATTACATACTTCAGCAAAACTCTGTATTAAATTATAAATACTACACATTTTCTTATAAGGCAACACAGTCAAACAAAAAAACTGTTAAAATTATTAGAAACAAAAAACAATTTATTACTTTTAAATGTTTGAATCCTTCAGACAACATGAAGTATTGGTTATACAATCGAAACGATTTTATAAACAAATTTATCCATGAAATAATATATGTTGCAATACTAATATTATTCTAATCATTTAAATTACATAATGTACACTCATACATATGTCGCAATTAATCGAGATTACATGCAAAGGGGTTTATTAAACTTGATTGTTTAAAATTGAATATCGTTTTAAAAATATTATACTCACGACTTTCTTTTGATAAAATACTATTCCAAAATTATAAGAAATAAAGCATTATTATTATTATTATCATCATTATTGAAATATTTGACAAGTAATCAAAAATTTGATATCAGGCTTTGTTAAATGTAAAATATTCAAATTATTTTTATTGATCAGATCAATAATATTTCACTATCATATTGTAATAAAATGAAACTACGTTACGATGTGTCGTTTGCTAGAAGATGTTGTTTACTTTTAGTATTCGAAACATTCCATTGCGTTTCTCTTAGAACATGCAAATGAATCTCTGCAAACAAATATCCGTAAGTGATACTCACCCAATCCTTTATTAAAGAATGGTGTTACTAGCACAAGCACAGCGATAACATGAATGAGTGCAGCCTTCAACATGGTGATTTTTCTCTTGACGAAAAAAGTGGATTGCAGGACCCACTCACTCTACGGCTTATCATTGATATCGAAAAAAAATCAGCCCTGAAACCTTGTAAGAAGAGATATAATTACGCCTTTCCTTTTTTAAGTAATGTTTAAAAATATGAGAAATCAGAGGCCTGATGATCTAGCGTGACGAATAAACAAAGAGGGGCTGCATACAAATTGAATTGTCATTGACAAAAGAAAAGAAAATGTATTGTTTATGAGTAGATTTAGATAATTAGGGGGAAAATATGCATTTTAGATTAATTGTACAAAAATTAATAATATATATATTTTTTTCCTTCTTTGCGTATGTATGGAGAAAATAATTTTTAATGATTTTATATTTGAAAAACTGAGATTCAAAAGACAAATGTGTGTGCATTATATTAATAAATAAATGAATAATAAATATTTCATTGCATGAAGAATTTCTCAAACGATATTCAGAAAATGATGCTGATTATCTCTACTATAATAGACTTTAACATACGTCACAATTTTTCTTATCCATTTGTATATTTTAGTTTCTTTTATCCATATATGATACAGAAAGTATTGCTTTGGGGTCAAATTTTTCGAAACTGAGATTTGATATAATTTACATGTTTTGAGGTCTCTTGACTCCGAAAATCAGGATTATAACTGTTGATAAATTTGCGTAATTGTCTGCCTGTGTCTTTTTTATTACAACAACTAGAAAGCAAATATAACAGCAGGAAGTTACGTGATATTTTTTCTTAAAATCAAATAGTTCATGTAAAGGGATATCTAAGATAATTAAAATACATTACGTCTATGACAAAATTTCTGGTAGATACAGTTTAGTAAATTTGTACTGCACTAAACAAATTGAAATGAACAAATATTACACATACACACACACACACACACACACACATATATGTATATATATATATGTATATATAAGAAAGTTTCTTATAGAGTGTGGCATGAAAATTATTCTTTATACGTTTACAGAGCTACACAAAAGATTTAAGATATATTAAGGCAGTACTGTGGAATTGATGGAAGTGTATTTCAGGTTGTGTTATGTGTTTTTTATACTGTGTTAAATTTAAGAAAAGTGAATATTTTGTATGTAATTTATAGATAATATACGGTGCTACCCAAAACTGAATGAAAACTTCCTCTGCTTTTGAATGCAACTGATGGAAGCGCTTTCCTAAATTTTACAGAATCTAAGGAAACTTCTTTGTAGTTATGTTTTTTTCTCGTACTTATATGGTACTCAATGTACTGTTTTAAAACCAATTTGCAACGCTGATTCTCTGCTATATTTACGAATTTTGAGGTTCCCTAAATATAAAAACTAAGTTTTTAGCGGTTGATATGCTTTTCTTTTTCTCAATCACCATAACATAAAAGCAGGTAATTTCTGAAAATTTAAATTAGTTATTTTAATGATTTTTATAAATTATTTTTATGAGTATCATACTACAAATCAACATCATATTATTAAGCCAGTAGCGTATGTCTGGTGAGTCTTTCTTCTTCTACTAATGCGTTTTATTACAATAAATCTCATTTCCTAGCTATAAGAAAAATAATATAAAAAATCTGGTGTGAAACAACCACACGACATCCATTACCCACTATTACATGTATTATATGAATTTTTTGAAGTATTCCAGTAAGGGAAACTTGATACACGTATAAAGACATATAAAACAGTGTTTACATAGCATGTTAAAAAAATAAGAGAGAAAAAAAGTAGCTAGAGTTATTTTTTTAAACACCAATTTCCGCGATCTAAAACGGAATTACCTAATCAGGATGACCGTTAATATTTCTGTAATAACCCCGTAATACATGAGAAAGGGTATTTAAAATGGATTAATCAAACAATTTTCAAGAAAATCATTAGATCCGTTTTTGAGGTACCAACTTTTACTAAAACTTAGTATACTCAATTGTTGACCGGAAAACAATAAATACATACAAAAGGATATTTAACAGGAGTTAATATGACGAGTTTGAAAAAAATCCGTAAAGCCGTTTTTAAAGGAACGCACTTGCGAGACCTGAAATTGAGCTATTTATACAGGACACCTATCAAATTTCTATAAATAACCAACTATATCATTCGAAAGGGCATCTAATAGAGTGTTTATGTAGAAACTTCGAAGAAAATCGTTGGAGCCATTTTTGAGGTACGGACTTACGGTCCCATTTCCGGTTTCTGATGACCCACATTCGTTTTTCCAACTTTCACCAAAATTTGGAAAATTCATTTGTACATAAGACCTTTATCAGTTGCGAAGTTTCGTAGTTCTATCTTTATTAGTTTCGGAGATATGATAGCCAGAAGATTCCATACTTACACACATACATAAATACATACACACACACTGACCAATTGCTGAAAACTACTTTTTTGGACTCAGGAGGCCTTAAAACGTGTAAATCAGGTTAAAACTCGACATCGAATTTTTGGACTGAATAAAATACTTCCATCACCTGCGGTAGTAGGGTAATGGAAGTAAAAACGAGAGCAACTTTGTGTACAGAAAATATGCACATTTGGTTACATGTTTAGTTAGTGATTCTTTTAACATTCCGATTTGTGTAAGGGTAACTTAATCTTTTCTGTAAATTAGTATATAATTGAGAATTTTGATTCGACCAAAATGAAGTACAAATCAGTAACAAATGATCTAATGATGATGAAATAGGACGGAAAATACATATCTAATAACCCCAGGAAGTTTTCATTTACTGCACTTTCCAGGACATTTGAAACTATCAAGAATACTCATACATTTTCACATGGTATTCATTTGCGGCTCTATTGTTTTTATAAATAGTTGAGATATCAAATGTATATTGCATTGCGTTAATATTTAGAAGCAGTATTTTATTAAATAACTCTTATTTTTATAAAATTTTTTTAAATATTAACCCTAAAATATTATTGACCCAATAGCCCCCCACCCCCCCACCCCCGAAAAAAAAAAAAACTAGCGTGTTTTTTACATTTTAAGATATTGGTATAATTACCTTGTAAGAAAGCTTTATTGATTGTTTTTATGAACAAACTATACGCCGATCGTGCAAACGCATTTTTAAAAGGGCACTAAGACAACCTAACTTTCTTTTATGAATAAATTGCATCAGTTTAGTGCAATATGCAGTTAAATCTAAGGAATGGTTTTAGTTATTTGCTAAACACTATCTGTTTTTCGGTTCCCCAAAGATTTATGTAAAGCTTACATTACTATATATAAATATTTTTACAAAAATGTGTATTGTGGTGCAATGACGAATAGAGACCCTTATTTATCGCGGCTGTTTTTCTGGGTGTCCATATGTTTCAGTCAACTTTTATATGACAGTCTATGTTAAGTAAGGCAGTAAGAACAGCTAGAAGATATACTAGAATACATCTTTGTGTATCTAATTACGCAAAAATACTGGATAACCTAAACCATTCCCATAATTTTTTTATAAACCTACTAAAAGATTAATAAAGTATCGTATTACACATAAAATAAATGAATAAATCATCCTTTTCATAAAATAAAATGTACAATTGGCAGAACTCCCATTACTGAAGGCTTAATGCCACATATGGTTTGGAAATTCGTAACAAATTTTAGTGAACGGTAAAGTTCATTTAATACTTGGTGCATACTTTTTTATAATAAGATTATCATGTTTTTATTTTATACTGGCATTTTAAGTTCGTATGTGATTCTGCATGTCTTAATATTCCATAGCGTAGATAATCAGTCACATACGTAAAATCTAGAATATATGGTTTCAACATGGCGGAGCACTTCCGCATCGACAGCAAATGCAATACTTGGTGAATCACTAACAAATTATCAGGAATAATGTTCACCTTATCTAATAATATTAGAAATTTTCTGGGGGTGTGTCTCAAACAATAGGTGTATTCTCTTTCCACTAATATTTCAGAGTTATAATTGGTGCAATATTGATGAGAGTGGATGAATTCGTATTACGTAAAATGTGTGATGAGAAATTAAATACTCCTGACAATATCACAGAAATATCGAAAATCCAAAAATAATGCCTGTAGTTAAAACTAATTATTTGTTTACCTTTATGATGCTTCAAATCGCATAAAAGAGTATACATTGCTATTAAATTATAAACAATTTTATAAGTGTTTAATCACCTTTTTTTTATTGCATTTAAAGATCTATAAATGTATTAAAGGATTATCCCGTCCTTCTATTTTTTTAAGTGCCGTGTTACCATTCTAGCAGGTAGAATCATCAATGAAGCTGATACAATTTATAAACTATATCTGTAAATTTTAAATAATAATTCTAATTTGTTTATTATTTATTATCATATCATTAGGATAAGCAATCCCTTTTGGCAAGTCCTCTTCGTGGAGGATCAAAATTGTGACCGCATGTCTCCGGACCATCTTTATTATTGAGTTCCCGTCACTCGCCAGTTACAAATAGTGCGACGTAAAATTCACTCAACCGAAACCTTTTGGAAAAAGATTTTCTAAATAATAATTTTTGTCATTAGAAAAACTGGAATTATTGGATATTTCTGTTACCTTTGGTTCTAATGGAAATATTCTTTGGTAACATGCAATTAGTATTTTCAATAAAATTGTAATCATATACTAGGCGAGTCGTATTAAGCCTCCCTCCCGCTCCTCCGTTTCTTTTCTAGTCAATTTTGTCCTTTTATTCCTTCCGGTGTTAGCCTTTTTTTTTTTTTTTTTTTTTCTTTCACACTTGACATTGTGAGTTTTTTTGTTTTCGTCCCATGCTTTTTTCTATGGAATTTTGACTCTTTTTTTTCCTTGTTTCTATGGGTTTTTAGCTTTTTCCCCTCGCTTTCTACATTCTAAACTGCGGTGGCTCCTTGACTGATTGTTTATTTCGCTCTTTAAATTTCGTTTAGTATATTTGTTTATCTTATCTAATATTTATCTAATAACCAAACTCAATATTCATCTACTTCTTTTGTGGTTTTCCCCATTTCCTCTTTTGTTTTGTTTTGTAATTGAATGCGATTTTGGATAGTGTCTAATTGGATAGTTGGATAGTGCTAACACATCATTTTAATATGATCGTTCCAAATTACTTCTTTTACATATACAGTCGGTAACAAAAGTGTCCGAACACTAGCAAAAATTCCTATGTAAAAAGAGCACGCTTCATACTGTTTTGTTAAATAAATCTTTATCGAATCCTGTTCTTAGTCAGTGTAAGCACAAGATTCGATAAGGATTTATTTAACAAAACCGTATGAAGCGTACTTTTTTTACATAGGAATTTTTGCTAGTGTTCAGACACTTTTGTTACCGACTGTATATATATATATATATATATATATTATTAATATGGTTCATTTTATTTTCACCAATTCTTTCATTTTTTTTTTTTTTTTTTTTACTTATTCTATTCTTGATATTTTACATGTTCTTTAATTGTCTATTAAAGGGGATATTAAACAATATACAACAAAATTGGAAGAAACGAGAGAAAATTTCTGTGAACTATTTTCGATAATATTACATTTTCAAATGCATAACAATATATATATATATATATATATATGTATATATGTATCTGTTGTGTTTTAAAACTATACAACATACTGTATTATTAAAAGATCTTTTTATTTCAGAAAAATAAATAAACAAATAGGTGTATAGATAAAAAAAATTTCGCATTCGTCACACTTTATTTAATTTTTAAAATAATTTTGTCCTATATATTAATTTTGATATTGATATTGATTTTCATTATAATTTATATATTTTCAATTTTTAATTTAATATAATCAAATAAAAATAATATTAAGATAATTTCATATTACATGTATCGTTTATCACACATTTTGTGCTCTCGTATGTTACAATATAAGAAAACTCCTGTTTAATTACTAGTTAGAAATATGCATTAAGATGGTGTATTCTTTTTATTTTAATTAAAACATATGCATGATATTATCTTTTAATGTGATAAAATGTTTAACTGTCGCGATAGATTATAAATATCGAAGGGAGAAAAACGCAACTTTCCGGTTAACAATGTCAAAATGGAAAATAAATGCAGTTTCCGTCGCTTAATTAATTTAATAATCACAGTAAAAAACAGAGAGTGAAAAAAAAATTCTTAAAATGCATTATTCTATGTTTTTATTCAATTGTTTAAAGTTTTTTTTAATTATTATTAGTAGTAGTATACCTAATTATATGAAATTACTAAGCAAAAGCAATTTCAAAGCATCTAAAAAGGTAACTTTTAGATGCTTTGGAATCCCATTATCATTATTTATCTATTTAATTATTTATTTTTGTTTTCCGGCTTCAAACATAATTAAATAGATAAAACTATGTTTTGAAGGGAAATATGCGGTTTTGAAAACGTAATTTTTAAAGATGTTATCTTTCCTTTTCCTTCCATAACCCGACTATTGTAGGTAATGGGAGTACTGCATTTGGTCAAAAATTTCAATTTCAAATTTTATCCGTTTTATATGTTTTAAAAACGTCTAAGTTAAAAAAAAAAAAAAAAAAAAAAAAAAATTAAACTTTTTATGTGTGTGTATGTGAATGGGGAATCTTTTGACTATCATATCGAATAAACGATGGAAAGACGGAATTTCATAATTAAATTTGGTCCGGTTTACAGATAATTTTGTCAACTTTTCGTAAAAGTTTAAAACCTGCAAGTGTGGAAAAGGAAAACAGAAGTGGGACCGTAAGTCCATATTTCAAAAAAAGTCCCTAACGATTGTCTCCAAAATTGCTATATAACACACCCTTTAAAACGTCCTTTTGTACACATTATCTGCTTAGCTCAAGAAAATGTATAAACGTCTCCTGAATAAGAATGAAATCAATATATATTTTTTATACGCATAAAAACATGTCTCATGTAGAATATGGTAGGGAAATCATTCACTATTCGTTTACAGGGATACACAAAATAACTAGATTAATAACTAAATAGCTGAAAATTGATGGAAGTGTATTTCAGGTTGTGCCGTGTATTATTATTATAGGATTATATTTAGGTGCCCCATGTAGTCTGTACATAATTTTCAAAAGATATAGAGGGCTTCAAATATTTAAGCGATAACATTCTTTTTTATTATTAGTGGAAGTGGTTTACTATAATATTTTACCTGTCCAAGAAAGCTGCTCAGGAATTAAAATAATTCCTCATGGCCATATGGTTAATATTGCATTTTTTTTATGCTAAATATTCATTACTTGGTTTTTTGCATATTTACACGTTTTGAGGCTTCCTGATTACTGAAGTCAAGTTTTTTGACGTTTGATTTTTGTCTGTGTCTCTTAGAGTAACTTAAAAAAGAATGATTTCAGGGGATCCAACAGTTGTATTTTTAAGTTAATGTAAGTTTGTTACTGTAAAAGTTTGATCAAGACTGACAAGTTTCAAAGAATGTTGCGTGTGACAGTTTTCTGATTAATTTTAAGTAAACTTTAAATTTTAATAACAGATTAAAATTCTATATAAATGTAGGTGAAGTAATGAAACGAGAGGTTGTGGGGGGCTTGTTTTAATATAAGTTTATAGGACAGTACTCGTTATCATACCTCCTAATCTCCAATCTGTATTTAAAGTATTAAACTTCAGGGTAAGAGAAAGTCGTGTGAAAGACACACCATATTATTTTAAATAATAGTTGCAACAATGTAAAAATCCTGCTTTTAATTTGATTATTAAAAATACAATAGAAATATTATTTATCTTTTAATTACATGCATTTCTGTGTTACGTAACTTTCACTTTTAGGTTTAATTTTTTATTTATTTTATTTTATTTCAAATCCAATAATGCTTGGATTCTGGGTAGTTTATACACATTCTTTTTTTTTTCTTTAAATATGCAACAAATTACAACATTCGTAAAAAAAAAAAAAAATTAAGAATACTAAACAATATTTATAAAAAATAAATAACGTTATTGAATGGTAGTAACAAAAAATTATAATATTTCCTTAAATGTCGATGTTAGGTCAAAGCAGTGTTGTATCATAAAAGAATGTCTGTAAGCTGTTTTTTATTGGATGGGTATTTTTTATTCAATAGGTATAATAAATTATTTTAATTTGGCATAGAAATTTAACAATTTCTTATATTATTAAAAGGTGGCCCCCTAACAGACGGCATAAGGTTCTGCTCTCAAAGCTAGTAGACGTGAGGTGCCGGGTTTGATCCCAGATCGCGCTCGTTGGCCTAGTCGTTCTGAGTTTTCCATGGCTTTCTCCAAAACTTGCGTAAATATGGGATAGGACCCTTTAGAAAGACCACCAGAAGGGCATACCTTCAGGCCTAGGACCTTAGCGCAGAAAATCGGCCTGACCCCCTAACAACAACAACATTAAAAAGCTTTTATGTTACTAAAAGGAGAATAATACTAATGATAAATTCATATAAAGTTTAGCTTAAAAATCGTTTGCATTAATTACATTTAATCCAACATTTAGGTAATTTTGGCTGATATAATAATTTTGTGTTCTTTTATAAAGCTTACGTGTTTTAGAATTTTAATTTGCATAATCAAATAAAAACACGTTCAAACAATTTTATAATACTTGAAACCTTTATTTTAAGTTATAAGTTCTCTTTAGTTACAACATAGAAATGTTTACGTTTGATTACCAGCTACAAACATGTATTCCGACTGTACATTCTTTCTATTTAAATTAAAATAATGCAAGGCATTTTTATGTGAAAAAATACTTAATAGTCTCTATAGATTACACATATAAATCTAGAAGAAAAAGAAAACTTGTAATATGATAAAAGAAATTTTTCGATTAACAATGTCAAATAGAAAACAAAAGTAGTTTTTAATGCTTAATTATTTTAATAAATATATAATGAAAGAGTGAGAAATAAAATTCTTAAAATGCATTTTTCTAATCGCATTATTAAATAAATTTTTGAGTATTTTTTTTAACCTCTTTTGAAACTGTGTAGCTAATTATGCTAAATTACGTTCATCATTTTCATCATCGTTCATCATGTTTTCTAAGGCCATTGAGATACTTTTAAAAATTTCTTTTTTAATGCGTTTAAAATATAATTAAATAGATAAAATGTTTAAAGGGGAAATATAGGGGACTAAAAACTCAAAATTAAGGATATGTTCTTTCTTTTTTCTTTGTGTGACCCATGTGTGTTGGAGAAAGTTATTTAGGGTTCGAATTTTCAAAACAGAGTATTTAAAATGCTTTATGAAGAATCGATTTGCCTGTCTGTTTGTCTGTCATCAATTTTCACGACTATGAAGTTAGTATAGAATCTTTATGACACCTTCTGGAAATATCTCGAAACTTCATGGAATCTTCTACAAACTTCACAAAAACGTCCAGAAACTTCATGGAATCTTCTAGATAGTTCTAAAAATTGTCTAGAAACTTCGAATAACATCTAGAAAAATAGACAATAAGACTGCTTCACACACCATAAGTTTTAAGCCAGCACAACCGGTTTCGAAAGGACGTAGCCTACCTTCATGGCAGTAGCACGTGTTTTTTGCACCTGATGAAGCAAGGCTACGTCCTTTCGAAACCGGTTGTGCTGGCTTAAAACTTATGGTGTTTGGAAGTAGCACGTGTTTTTTGCACCTGATGAAGGAAGGCTACGTCCTTTCGAAACCGGTTGTGCTGGCTTAAAACTTATGGTGTGTGAAGAAGTCTTATTGTCTATTTATCGTTTGTACACCAGTTTTGCACTTAGTTTTGGTGATTGACGTCTAGAAACTTCATGGAAAGTTTTGGAACCTTAATGAAAACGTCTAGCAATTTCATAGAGTCCTCTAGGAACTTCATAGAATCTTCTGAAATCTTCAAGGAACCTTCTAGAAACTTTATGGAATCTTCTGGAATCTTCAAGGAAACCTTCTAGAAACTTTATGGAATCTTCTGGAAACTTCGTGGAAATATCTAGAGCATTACAATGTTTTTTAGTTGCATAACTTAAAAAAAAAAAAAAAAAAAAAATGTAAAATGTTCTTATAAAATGCTCTAAAAATTGGAAAATAAGGAAAGTTTTAAAAAAATGTGGTCAGCTTGAAAATAAATAAATAAATAAATAATCTGGTGTGAAAGAACAACAAGAATTTCATTACACTCTATTACATGTATCATATGCTTTTTTAAGAAGTAATGTGATCAGAATACATAAAATTGATATAACGAAAATCGTTATAGCCGGTTTTGAGATACGGACTTACGGTTCCACTTTCGGTTCTCCAATTTCCACCAAAATTTGGAAAATTCATTGAAACTCCAATCCTGTTTCTAAAGGTAATTTTGACTGATATATATATATATATATATATTCAGTACAGCTTATGTGTTTTCAAATTTTAATTTATTATAATCAAATAAAAATAATGTTCAGATAATTTAATACTTTTATATTTTATGCGCTCACATAAATTCCAGTATCTCAAAGTCTGTTTAGTTACCAGCTAAAAACATGCATTTAAATACCGAATTTCTTCTATTTTAATTAAAATAAGGTCCTGCACTTATTTTTTAATGTGATAAAACGTATAACTGTCGCCATAGATTATAAATCATATAAAAAGACACAATTATTTAATCCGATAAAATCAGCTTTACGGTTAACAACGTTAAATAAGAAAATAAATGCAGCTTTCGATGTTTTATTAATTTAATTTATACAGAATAAGAGAGAGAGAGAGAGAGAAGAAAGCAATTTTTTAAAATGCATTATTCTAATCTCTTTACTCGATAAAATTTTGTGCTGTTTTTTGACATTTATTAAAGTAATATAGCTAATTACGTTAAATTACGTTTATCATCTTAGATGCTTTCAATGCACATTACAAAAATTTCTTTTGTTTAACACTCTTTAAATATAATTAAATAGATAAAACTACGCTTTAAAATGAAATTTGCAAGTCTGAAAACGTAAATTTTAATGGTGTTTTCTTCCTTTTTTTAAAGCTCTTTTTAATTTGAAGGTTACTGGATTTTGTTCTAGAGAGAAAGATATACCAGACTGTTTTAAACACAAATTTACGAAACTTAAAATATAAATTTAAAAAATATGCGTTCCTCTTTTTTTAATTCTTTTAATTTAAAAAAATCTGGAGTGACTCCACTCGACTTTCCGAACATTGAGTAATTAACAGTTTTTTAGATAAAGTAAAGAAAGAGGAGTCGTTAAACAAACAAAAGAGAGAAAACCATAATAGAGTATTTGAGTATTTTTCTCCATATACTACACGATGTTTTACTTAACGCTACCGAACTTTGAGCCCATAGATCATAATGATAAAGAATTTTTCGTTGTGTCCCTGTAAAAACCTATAAATGCTAGATTCACCAAAATGCTTATAGTTAGTGAAACAGTGATTTATAATATTCATATAAATTTTCAGCTCAATTGAATAAGGCGTTTAGATGCTATCGCACTTTTAAAAATTTGGTCCCATAGGCCATAATGATAAAGAATGTTTCTTTGTGTCCCTGTAAAAAACTATAAGTGCTAGATTCTCAAAAATCTATACGGATTGAATATCTGTGACCTATAATATGTGTACAAATATTTTGCTCAATTGAATAAGGCGTTTAGATGCTATCGCACTTTTAAGATTTTGGTCCCATAGGCCATAATGATAAAGAATTTTTCTTTGTGTCCCTGTAAAAAAACTATAAGTGCTAGATTCACCAAAATCTATAGGGTTCGTACTATGGTGACTTACAATATACGTACCAAATTTCAGCTTATTCGAACAAAGCGTTTAGATGCTAGCGTGTTCACTCACAGACATACACACATACATACACACATACATACACACACACATACACACAGACATACACACATACATACACACACACATACATACATCATCGCAAAAATAGTGAAAACGGACTCATTGAACCTCGAAACGTATAGAAACATCAAAATCTCAAATTCGGATTTTTGACATGATTACAATACTTTCCTCACTATAGTGTTCGGAAAGTAAAAATTATTAGATTTTTTTTTTTTTTTTTTTTTTTTTTTTTGTTGTTGTTTTTGAATATGTAGTAGTTTATTATTTATTTATTTATTTATTTTTATTCAGATCCAAATTTTAAATGAAAATTTCAAGACTGTATTTTTATTTATTTTTTTTTTTTTTTAATCCGAAAACAAATAAATAAAGTAGTTTTAAAGAAACTAAAAGTTTAAAAGCATTAAAAATTTACTGTGAAAACACTTTCTGTCGCATACGCGACCTTCATCAATCTTGCTGGAAACATCTCGATTTCTTTCCACTGCCTTGACTGATGAAGGTCGCGTATGCGACAGAAAGTGTTTTCACAGTAAATCATGAATGGTTTTTTATCTTTTATACAAAATAAAAGAACTGGTGTACAATCAATATTCAAATTAAACACTTCTTCACACACCATAAAACTAATGAAAGTACTACTGATTTCGAAGGACGTAGCGTTTCTTCCTCAGGTGTAAACACGTGCTCTAGGTGCAACAGGTGTTTGCATCTGATGAAGAAAGGCTACGTCTTTTCGAAACCATTAGTGTTTTCATTAGTTTTGTGGTGTGCGAAGAAGTTTTTAGTCTGAATGTTTTATCCTATTAGTTTCTTTAAGAAGAGTTCAAGAGAAGAAGGCAGTAGGATTAATTCCTGAAGTTTTGAACTTGACTGCGACCGAAAGAATTTAATGTTTTTTTTTTTTTTTTTTTTTTTTTTTCCGAAAACAAATTAATAAAGTAGTTTAAAGAAACTAAAAGTTTAAAAGCATTAAAAATTTACTGTGAAAACACTTTCTGTCGCATACGCGACCTTCATCAATCTTGCTGGAAACATCTCGATTTCTTTCCACTGCCTTGACTGATGAAGGTCGCGTATGCGACAGAAAGTGTTTTCACAGTAAATCATGAATGGTTTTTAATCTTTTATACAAAATAAAAGAACTGGTGTACAATCAATATTCAAATTAAACACTTCTTCACACACCATAAAACTAATGAAAGTACTACTGATTTCGAAAGACGTCGCGTTTCTTCCTCAGGTGTAAACACGTGCTCTAGGTGCAACAGGTGTTTGCATCTGATGAAGAAAGGCTACGTATTTTCGAAACCATTAGTGTTTTCATTAGTTTTGTGGTGTGCGAAGAAGTTTTTAGTCTGAATGTTTTATCCTATTAGTTTCTTTAAGAAGAGTGCAAGAGAAGAAGGCAGTAGGATTAATTCCTGAAGTTTTGAACTTGACTGATGAAGGTCCCGTATGCGACCGAAAAAATTTAATGGTTTTTTTTTTTTTTTTTTTTTTTTTTTTTTTTTTTCCCGAAAACAAATTAATAAAGTAGTTTTAAAGAAACTAAAAGTTTAAAAGCATTAAAAATTTACTGTGAAAACACTTTCTGTCGCATACGCGACCTTCATCAATCTTGCTGGAAACATCTCGATTTCTTTCCACCGCCTTGACTGATGAAGGTCGCGTATACGACAGAAAGTGTTTTCACAGTAAATCATGAATGGTTTTTAATCTTTTATACAAAATAAAAGAACTGGTGTACAATCAATATTCAAATTAAACACTTCTTCACACACCATAAAACTAATGAAAGTACTACTGATTTCGAAAGACGTCGCGTTTCTTCCTCAGGTGTAAACACGTGCTCTAGGTGCAACAGGTGTTTGCATCTGATGAAGAAAGGCTACGTATTTTCGAAGCCATTAGTGTTTTCATTAGTTTTGTGGTGTGCGAAGAAGTTTTTAGTCTGAATGTTTTATCCTATTAGTTTCTTTAAGAAGAGTGCAAGAGAAGAAGGCAGTAGGACTAATTCCTGAAATTTTGAACTTGACTGATGAAGGTCCCGTATGCGACCGAAAGAATTTAATGGTTTTTAACTTTATAGTATCTTTAAATGTAAAAATTATGCTTTTATTTGAATTACGAAACTTATTATAAGGATTATTATTATTTTTTTTTTTTTAATTACATGTATTTCTATGTTGCGTAAACGTTATCTTTAAATAATTTATTTTCTATTTTATTTTCTATTTTATTTTAAACTCGATAATGCTTTAATTTTGGGTATGTTATACATATAAAGTGTTTAGAACATGCAATACTCTTTAAAAATATTAGAATAATTAAAATAGTTTAAGAGGATATTAAACACATATAAAAAGTTAACAATGTTAGTGAAATGTATTAACAGGTAACTCTAATCTTTAATTTAATGTCAAATTTAGTTTCCTGTTCTTTAGTCAAGTTTAATGTTACGTTCTTAGTTTAATGTTACGTAATTAGTTTAATGTTTATGTTTAGTTTTGTTTAATGTTACGTTCAAAGTTATTATAGGAAGAGAATGTTTAAAAAATTTTCTTTTTATAATTTTCAATTTTCAATGGGTGTAATAAAATATTTGAATCTATACTTCTTTGTAACTTAACAATGTATTATGTTATTAAAAGACGCTTTTATTTTTCAAATAGAAATATTATCAAAATATATAACTTAAAAACATGTTTTCATTATTCACACTTTGTCCAACCTTTCAGGTAGTTTTGCCCGAGTGATTAATTTCGTTTTTGATTATAGCTTATCATAAATTTATTTATTTAATTTTTAATGTTAGCATAGAAGTTTTTTAAAATTAAACATATTCTTTTCTCCAAAAAAAGAACGTAAAAAAAAAAAAAAAAAAAAAAAAAAAAAACACGTGTAGATTGTTTTTTAAAAAGATTCAAAAAATACTTTAACACATGTAAAAATAAAAATTGTCTTTATATAAAAGTAAAATCTAAAATATTACGCTTAAAATAAGACATCTCTTTGTAAAATATAATAACACTAAGCTTTTCGCTATCACAAGATAGCATCTTCAGGTGATATGTATAGTCTAACAGACATACTATATGTATTAAATTTTGTCCGTTAGAAGTGATGTAGCATGCAAGGAGAAAATCTTTCAGAATTCAAAGGCCATGCCAGGAGTTCATCATCGAAGAAATTTGTAGTGGTGACTGAATTTAAGTGAATAAGTAACTTGTATCTTATTCATTTGAAATATGAAACCTTCTTATCTTATATAATTGAAAGCGGAAATAACCTATTCACTTTAGAAGCTTTTGCCATGTTACAAGTTACTTATACAAGTTACATTACAATGATTACAAATTACTTATACGTTACATTACAATGATTACAAGTTACTTATACAAGTTACATTACAACGATTACAAGTCACTTATACAAGTTACATTACAAGATTTTCTCCTTGTATGCAACACAACTTTCACCGGACAAGATTGTGAGGTTGAGACGACAGAACGTCACCACAGTTTGTGTGAAATTAAGCTGGATTCAGCAAAGTATAAAGTTGGGACGGTTAAAATCGCTTCGACGCCAGTGACTCGGCGAAAGTTGAGGTCGGATTAGTTACGTGTCGGCATGGTGCTGCAACGAACAAATTAGGTTCGGAGAGTTAGATGAATTGGAAGTGATTTTAAAAGTATTGATTGAAATGAAGGGAAAGGAGGTAAGTAGAAAGAAGTATAAGATGGAGAGGGTTTTAGTAGATGAGAGTGGATGGTGGTGTATATCATAGTAGGTTGTGGAGATTCTTTAATTGGCGAGTATTGAGGTGTGACGTAGTGGAAATTTAGTTGTGCGAAGATTAAGTATTGATGAGTGTTGGTACGCGTGTCTACCAGCATTCGTAAAAGTAAAGTTGGTTCAGCAGGGAATCCTCTGATCCACGGTGAAATCACAGTAGCGGAGTTAAAGAGTGCATCCGTCTCTACACCTTCGACTGTTGCTGGGGTGAAATATTTAGAATTATCTAATTTAAGTTCTGATACATATATTTTGAATAAGTAATTAAATACGCTGACTGAGCTAGTTCGATTGCCAGACCGCCCTCCCATTAATCTGTTCTAATAAAACAATTATTTATTGTTTAATTCAAGTCTTGTGCTCTCTTTACTTATCCATTTAGTTATCTAAGTATTTAATTAAGATGGAGTTTGCATCAGCGCAAACCTCACAAGATTTGTTATACAATTTTGACTGTTAAACCCTATATGTCACCTGAGGATGTAATTCTGCAATATCGAAAAGCTTTGTGTTATTGTATTTTACAAAGAATTTTTCTTTCTTTCTTTCTTTCTTTCTTTTTTTTTTTTTTTTTTTTTTTTTTTTTAACCTTAAAATATAATATTTTAGATTTTACTTTTACATATACACAAATTTTTACTTTTACGTGCTTTAAAATGTTTTTTAAATCTTTATATTTAAAAAAATGCATAAAAAAAGTAAAAATTTTAAACGTTTTAACGATATGTATAAAATTTTTTAGAATATTTTGAAGACAATTAACATAATAAATAAAAATTGCTATAGCAAGTGTCTCCTTATATATAGCTGAAAACAATTCTATAAAAATTCAAGTAGAAATTTTATTTTACGACAACATTTACGATATGTAGGATTGTTTTGAACATTATTACCAATTTTACGAAATAGTAAAAATTTATCAATTTAACTCATAAAGAAAGGGTTATTTTCGAGATTTACTTTTTTGAAGTAATAATTCAGACCTATAGGTTGGAGTTTGAACCTGTATGTTTTAAGTGGACTGTCGAAGTGTAACTTCAGCTTTCCATAATTCGCTACTTTATCTTTTCGATTAAATAAGGGGGAATCTTGTAATTGCATTCAAGTGTTTCCATACAAGAATGTTATTAACCTTTAGATCTAGAGAATGTTGAGGCTATTTTTAAATCGATCTTGATTGATTTATTTCTTTAATTAGGCATTTCTAATTAAAGTAACCTCTAACATCCTTTTTATGAATGAATGATATAGTCATAGTTTTGAAGTATGACCTTTTCTTAAAAAGTAACATTAAAAAAAAAAAAAAAAAAAAAAACAACGTCAGTTGACAAATAATTAGCATATTTGCATGTATGGCTCCATTACGCTATAAAATTAGGCAAAGCGATTGAAAAAAAAAAAAAAAAAAAAAAAAAAAAAAAACTAGCTTATTTAACGGCAGATTACGCCGTTGAAAATTTCAGTTCAAACTTGAACCATTTTAGGGAATAAAGTTGTAAGCAATATCATAATATAGATCAATCTCGCTTTTAAGTTTTCTGCTTCCTGCGATTGAATTTAAGTTGCACAAAAAAATGGAGCTAAAATACATTCTCTCACAAGTGAAGTATGAATCAGTAAAATTGCTATTAAGACCAAACCAAGCTTACATTAAAGAGCGTGATGGAAAACAAAGGGTAAAGTGCAAATTTTGTGCAACAATCCACCTAAGAGCCAAGATAAGACCCAAGAAAACTTAGTGAGAGCGGGGCACAGTACCAGAGTGTTTGGCTTGAGGCGAAAAGATCTTCAGTTCGATCCTCGTCTCGGTTGAATTTTGATTTTTTTTTTTAATTTAAAATATAGCACTAATATTTGGTCCAACATAAAATTACCGAATCATCATAAAAGGTTAAACCATCGAGTGGTTGCAGTTACTTCAGTACCAAGTTTTGGTTCAAACTAACACCAAATTTTTGACAGTGTACTTGCGCAATTTTTTAATAAAAATGACAAGATATTCAATCGTTTTCTGATTTACACACAAACTACTTGGATCTTGAAACACATTTGTAAGAATCCATTTAAACAAGCTCTGTGACTCAGTAAAGAATAATAACTAGGTTGCCATTTTTTAGGAAGATGGAGGCCGACGGAAATTCAGCGTGTTTTTGTCATAAGGATCATCAGAGACAAAAAGTCTTTGTAACTATAAGTCTTAAGTTTTAAATTTGTAAATATGTAAATATAATGAGTAAACAAAAACAATGAAATTCATACCATTCTACTTCATTTAAAAAGGCTTCTTTAATAGTATAATAAAATATTTAATTAACAATTAAAATATTATACAAACCATACCCGAAAGGTGATATCCTAAAGTTAATTGAAATGTAAAATATAATTAGCGTTGTTATATAGGGAGCAATCTTCTTTCTAAGCGTTGTATAACTGAGAAAATGTGAATGCAGTTGCATTCTTAATTTATTGAAAATGGCTCACAAAAAAGGATTTATTTACTTCTGAAAAAATTTTTAGTTTCTTATTTAATTAAGCATTACTGGGGTATTCTAAAGATAAATCTACCAAACTGGATTTTATTTTATTCCTACTTATATACAAAATCGGGTCATTGAATTTAGGTGATGAATTCACAGAACGCACAATAAATAATAAATATAAAGTAAAATTCAAACATAGGTACACATTTTTTGTTCTTTGACCAAATAATATGGATTCATAAATCACTGTTCGAAATTATATACCACTGTTCAGAAAATAACAATCGTATCTTTGTTTTCTTACTTGGATGAACGAGAGTATACAGTGATTTACAGTATACTTGATTCTATTGTAAAATTACATATCACTAAGTATAACATTTACAGTTGAATATATACAATATATTTGATTCTATTGAAATATTACATATAACTAAATATAACATTTACAACTGAATATTTAAAAGAAATACAGTATACTTGATTCTATTGAGAAATTACATATAACTAAATATAACATTTTCAATTGAATATTTAAAAGAAATTTGAATACTGTACTAATAAAAAAAGGAAAAGAAAGAGAAGGTTATTTGTATTAATTTGCTACCATTTTACTTTGTCCATTTTCATAGCTTTTCAAAAAAAAAAAAAAAAAAAACTAATATATTTGATGACAACTTAATTACAATAATTCCCTACTTATTTTATACTATCGCTTAATATATTTTTACAATTTCCATAATTAAATATTATTAAACTAATGCTCCTATTTAGATAAATGTGTGCATAATGCTGTTCAAACCTTAGAGCATATATATGACTAGAGAGCGCAATTAGTACTGAAGTTCTTATCCAAAATGTAACCAAGACTGAGAGTGATTTTTATCCGTCACGTGACGGGTGAAACGACGAGATCCCTCCGCTATTGGATGACACAGCAAAAAATCTTTAACACATCTTAACCTAAAATGGGTTGGAGGAGTGACAAATGACCTTGAATGGTGAAAGCTTGAAAAGCACTCGTCGCGTGATTTTTATGTTGGTTACATACTTCGATGAAGGATTGGAGGATGTGCTCACTAGTCAAATATATGCTCTAGGATTTAAACGAACCTTTTATAACGTTTTTCAAATAAATTAAGTTTCATTCAAAAAGATCCAACAATAGAACAGCTCTTTTTTTTTTTTCCTTCACTGACATGGGTGCTAATTTTTAGAAAATTGCTTAACTATGATGTTCTAACTTAAGGACATTTTTAAATGCTGGTTTAGGTCGCAAATAAATTTGTTATCTATTAATCCTATGAGAACTGTTTTCTGATTATGAATATCAAAGTTGTAAGCAAATAGTTTTGTAATTAGTTTCAAGGAAAATATTTTGAAGAGATTTGAACTGACTCTTTACTTAATTACGGTGTTTTATTGTTTAAATTTAATGCTGTTAATTATGTTTGATTTATATTTTTGCAGTAACAAGCTAAATTAAGATAAAACATTTTAATTTAACGCTTCAGAAAATACATTCAAGCTTTATATGCCACATTTTGTTTAAAAAGCTTGAGACTTAATTATGTAAATAACAATGTATTTTACAACAAATATTTTTAAGACTGAAAACTTTTTTCTGCGAAAAGAAATTCTTCTATACTTTTCAATTTTTTCTCTACCATATACTATTTTATCTGTTTACTGTAACCTTTGTTAACAATAAAATATAACATGATATGTGCAAGAAAGTATTTTGCCATTCATTTTGATAAACAACATTTTCTTAGATTTTAATGATCGTGAAAAGAATTATATGCCATAAAAGTATTTTAAGTCGCATATATTTCTTAGCCCTTTTAGTACTTTTACTCATTTCGGTATGCCCTAATGCTTAGTTCTTTATGTATTTTTAATTTTTTTCACAACCAATATCTAATTACGTTCTCCCTAAAATACAATGCTCTTTCGTAAAGACATGATTAGGGTAATTAAATGGTAATATTAATTATATAATTAAAGGAAAACAGTAAAATGTGTTAATAATAGATTTGCTAATTGAATTGATATCAGTGAAATTATTCCTCTCATAGAAATGGAGAGAGATTCCTGCCCTCCATTAATTTAGAATATTTAATCGAAAAAATATTTCATATCACCGGTAATAAAAACCTTACTGCTTACAAGAAATATCTTGAGCTAATGAAAAAAATATAGGGCGAAGTGAGGTAAGTGTAAAAACATTTTGGGATGGTTTGACTGTGGCCTGAATTTGCTCAGTTGTCGTTATACTTTAAACCATTAACTATAACTTTACAAGCCTTATATATATTAAATAATTTAACAATGTGTCATTTAAAGAAATGTAAAGATTGTTTACAACAAAATACCATCAATATATAAAACTAGTAATAAAAATGAATAAGGTGACAGGAATATTGTGTTAATTTATTGTAGATGTTTTTATGAGGCTCCAAATATTTTGAATATCTGAATCTATACCTTTTAAAATTTATAGGTATTTGTTGAACTAGTTGTCTTCCGCATAAAAACGTTTATCATGAATGCCCTTTAAATTAGCTTAATTTTATCTTTTGTTTTATATTTCTTTTTCTACTTCGACTTTTTTCTATGAATTTTTTTCATCATACCCACTATTTTTTTTTTTTTTTTACTATTATTTATTTATTGTTTTTATATATATCCTGCACTGGGAAAAAGAATTCGTGTAATTTTACTGCATAAAACGTACTAGAATTTTCTGTTCTAGATTTACAGAAGAAATGTAATTTGCTCAAGTAACGTACGCATTAAATAAAATACTCACGTTCGACTATCCAAAATTGAATCCGAGCCCATTTTATAGCAGGTGAGAATGTTACCTCTGAATCTTAGAAATTCCCAGCCTTTTATGAACTAGAGTAATACTATTATTTTATAATTTTTCTCTTCATTTTTTGATAAACTAAATGTGTGGAACTCAAATGAACTATAAAATATCAATATTATTTTAAATACAAGAAAGATACTTACCAATAAATTGCTTATGAAATTTTAAATAAGTTTCAAATGTCTTCGATCCTTGTTATATCGTTTAAAAAAAGTTAAATTCTTGATTGCAATACTTAAAATTCTTTGAAAAATTCTCATAAGTGAAAGCAGTATTGGTTTAAGAGTGTGAATATAACTCCTAATTTTAATTATTATTAAAATACTACTCTTAATGTTTTCAAACTTTGCGTTTTAAGAAATATTATTTTCGACCCACTGGGTGATCAGAAGTTTTGATGAATACTTTAAACAGTTTTAAAAAATAATTAGTGAGGATTTTTATTTCCCTCTTTTAATATACTGAAATTACAACATGTTCCGAATTTTAGATTTCTTCAATAGAAACAAAATTGTAATTTTGTAATTTTTTCCCACATTCCTTAAGCGCAGTGGTGTAGGGGATAAGGCAAATTACCTTCTATAGGGATATAGGTCTCCACATTATTTTAGAATTTTCAGGCATAACGTGTGGCTAAATTAAAGGACTAGTTTGTACTATATTTAATTAATCTGTTCACTGTTTCAGTTTACGATCGCTGTATTTGTGATAGGAATACATTTTTACAAGTACAGCAGAGAGAGTTGCATTTATCACCACATTTTTTTATGTTCTTGAATATGATTTAAATATTGATTCCTGTATTAAGGGGACTCCACACCCCTGACGCCACAACTGAAGTAGGTTTGATAAAAAAGCTTATATTTCCATTTAATATTTATAAATTGAACTATATTAGGTTTGTTCAGTAAAATATATATTCTGGCAACAATTTTTATGGTTTTTGACACATTTTCTATGGATATGAAATCTTTAAAATACTTTTTTTTTTTTTGGCATTTTTTATGAGTTTATTATCTTTAAAATACTAAAACTTCAACAGATATTTAAGTAAAGGCTTGATATGTTTTTGGATGTGTAATAGAACCTACTTTAAAAAATTAGGGATGGATTTTGAAATATCCTTAAAAGAAAGAAATATGAAAAATAAAAACATAAGAAATAGCATGGGACTTTTTTTGCCCAAATTTTTATCTAGAAATTCACTTTTTATTTATTTTTTCTAGAAAACTAGTTAATAAACTTCAAAACCCATCCCAAATTCTTTCAAGCATTCCCAAATTCTTTCCATTGAACATGCAAAGAAAAAAATAAAAGATAATCCGGTGTGTCACTCACACTACTTTCTCTTACCCTGAAGTTTAATAAATACTAGAAATACAGGTTGGAGATTAAGAGGTAAGATAACAAGTACTGTTATATAAACCTATGCTACACAATTCAAATTAGGCTTTGGAAGAGTTTTATATGATAATTAGTTTTTTGTGTGTGTGGGGGGGGGCTACCACCCCCTCAACCCCACGTTTCATTAACATACAAAAAACAAGCGATGAAAGTTTAGCTTAAAACATACATTATTTACCATATCTCTATGAGGAATTTATTTCAATTACCGAACAGCTTTCCTGGAAATGGTAAAATATTATTAGTAAAGCACATTCACTAACAGCAAATAACTAGTGTGTTGTGGCAACCACACGACTTTCTTCTATATTTTCCTATACAAATTCACTCAGCAAAAAAAAAAAAAAAAAAAAAATAATTTATTAAAATTATTATTTCAAAAAATTATCTTCCATGATAATGCACACGGTTTCCATATTAGAGAAGTAGTATAACACTAAATATATAAAAAAAAAGTTGAATTTATTCTCAATATTACATTTAATTATTATTATTATTTTCTTTCTTTCTTTTTTTTAAATGAAAAAAATCGATAACTTTATTTTAAATTATCGAAGATCGATGGATCAACCATTCGTTTTAAAGGTATTGGCAAGCTCTTTTGAAAGATACCCATCATGAAAATTTACTCCCCTTGAGGGGGATACACAATTTTTTTTCCCTAGTTGACTATCTCTATTACAAAAAATATGTATTCGTTTAATTTTGTTTAGTGCAGTCTATAAATGTTAAACTCTACTTACCTGCAATTTCCCCCGTAGATGTAATGTATTTGAATACTTTTGAGTGTCCCTGTACACGAACCATTTGCTTCATCTCAACGAAAAGCTTACTGTAGCATTCCTATATGATACACATTTAGAATACAGAGTTTGGAATTTCTGCTACTATTTGTTCTTGAGATATGCTGATAACAGTCACACAGAAAGACAGACACACAGACCATTCTTTAAAAACATGATTTTCGTATTCAAGGGATCTCAGAACATGTAAATATAACAAAAACTTACGTTCGAAAATTTGACCCTAAAACAATACTTTCTCGACCCTATGGGTAAGAGAATGTAAAAAAGAACATAAGAATTGATTCCTGAATATATATATATATATATAAAGTTGAACAAATCTAATATGGTTCAATTTATAAATATTAAATGGAAATATAGCTTTTATATGAAACTTACTATAGTGGTACCGTCAAAGGTGCCAAGGTGCCCTTAATGATTGATAATCGCAAAGCGTTCATGATCTGGTTTATATTCGATAAAGATTTTTGAATTCTCCTCTATTGTTCAACTAGAATTTAATTTTTTTTTTTTTTTTTTAACTTTATTTCCTCGTGAAACTAAACAAATCGTCATTATAGGAAAACAGTAATAGATGTATAATGGATTTTGCTTTTTCCAATAATTTGAATAAAGTTTTTCTTTTAATAATTTATTTTATTACAAAGGGTGTTTAACTCTATGTTATATTTGTTTTAATTTTTTATTGTTTCACTTTTAAGTTTAAATACTGATCGCTTTATGAAGGATTTTTGAGAGGATAAAGATATGTCTTTTATGTGCATGAAGATTACATGAATAAAGTACTTGAATAAGGTTTTCTTAAATGCTTTAGTTTATTACAAAATGTACGTAAAATATAATATTTAAAAATTTAGGCAAACATATACAATAAAATTAAGACCACAATAATTAACACAATTTTTCTTGTAAAAACATTTATTTTAAAATAAAACAATGTTATACATTAGTTTACATTTTTAAAATAGTAAACTTTCACCACATTACACAAACTATACAAAATAAACTGCATAAAATATCACATAACTTTTAACAAAAATATTACATATAAACAGTTCATTTAAGAAACGTGTTAAACAGATTGAGCTTGTGAGCATAATTAACAACCTTAAATCCATTTGACATGCAGATTTCACGAACACTAAAATACACAGATGGTTTTTGTTAAGTGTCAGTTATTCAAATACACAAATTTTGAAATAAACCGAAGTGGGAAAAACAATGTTTGTGAATGAAGAAATATTCTCACTTCCACGATATGTGCTACGCTGCAGAAAAATTTCGTAAATTTTCTGATATATTTGTAAAAAATCTCTGAAATGTTACAATAGCTTGCAGTTAAAATAAATAATTGAGATTCTTAAATTTTCTTTCTTTTTCCTTTTCTTTTCTTTCTTTCTTTCTTTTTTTCTTTAACTGTTTTACTTCTCAATAAAAATTAAACATGAATATCTACTTTTTTTTAAGGCCTTTCCTTTATTCCTTTAGAATGTATTATGTTTTGATTTATTTTAATTCTTATACACAGATGGTTTTCGTTATGTGCCAGTTATTCAAATACATTTTACAATAATTTTTAAAAACTACATACACTGATGGAAAAAAAAATCCCAACACCAGGAAGGAGCTGTGCTAGATAAACGAAATTTGGTAGGCGTGTTTATACATCTGAAAGATGACGTCGATTCAAATTTCGAGCTACGTGTATAAGTGTGGCGCTAGTAGCGACACTATTAACATGCAAATGATGTTTGCTTTAAATAAGCGCTGTAAGGTTCGTGATCGTTATTTACATTTGAGATTTGATGTAGTGGGTTAATGTTAGTCAAGGATGCCTCTAAGAAGACGAAGAAGCCATTATCAACAGCTCACTGAGTTTGAACGAGGTCGTGTAGTAGGGCTACGAGAAGGTGGGTTTTCTTTCCGCGATATTGCAGAAAGACTTGGCAGGAATGTATCCACTGTGCATGAGTGTTGGCAGCAGTGGTCAAGGGAATGTACTGCCTCAAGAACACCGGGTTCCGGGCGGCCACGTGGCACTACTGAGAGGGAAGACCACCGTGTTCGGCGTATGGCTGTGGCTAATCGTACTGCATCTGCAGCTGAAATTCGAGCTGCAGTTGGCACCACAGTGACACAACGAACTGTTACAAATCGGTTACTTCAAGAACAGCTCCGAGCCAGACGCCCTCTAGCGTGCATTCCACTGACTCCAAACCACTGCCGTTTGCGACGTGAGTGGTGTCAAGCTAGAGCTCATTGGAGGACGGAGTGGAGATCTGTTGTGTTTTCTGATGAAAGCCGGTTCTGCCTTGATCGCAGTGATAGCCGTGTGTTGGTTAGAAGGATGCCAGGTGAACGCCTGCTAGCGACTTGTCTGCGTCCTAGACACACAGGGCCTACTCCTGGAGTTATGGTTTAGGGAGCAATTTCGTATGACAGCAGGAGCACTCTCATGGTTATCCCACGCATCCTGACTACAAATTTGTACGTCAGTCTAGTGAGACAACCTGTTGTGCTGCCATTCATGAACAGCATTCAAGGGGGTGTTTTCCAACAGGATAACGCTCATCCTCATACCGCTGTTGTAATCCAACATGCTCTACATAGTGTCGACATGTTGCCTCGGCCTGCTAGATCACCAGATCTTTCTCCAATCGAGCACGTATGGGACATCATTGGACGACAACTCCATCGTCATCCACAACCAGCATTAACCGTCCCTGCATTGACCGCTCAAGTGCAACAGGCATGGAACTCCATCCCACAAACTGATATCCGACACCTGTACGACATAATGCATGCACGTTTGCATGCTTGCATTCAATATTCTGGCGGTTACACCGGTTACTAATGTACCAACATTTCACATTTGAAATGGCTCTTCTCGCCAATGGCTCTACCTGTGATCTTGAAACTTTAATCAATTAAATATGTTACCTAGACAAATGTATTGCTGAAATTTCATTTTTGTACAATAATTTTTTCTTGGTGTTGGGATTTTTTTTCCATCAGTGTATTTTGGAAGTACATTATACATTAGTACATTTAATACTACAATATTTGGTTTAAAGTATCACGTAATGACACGAAAATATCACGAAAATGACGTTTAAAATCTGAATCCATATGTATTTTAGCGAAAAAATATTTTCTTATCTACTACAGTGACTTACTAATCAGTTTATAAATTTCTCTCTCAAAGAGTTTAAGAATACGTCTTTAAATGTCACATCCGTCACAAATTTAAATAAATAAATCTAACAAACCTTGCCCGATTCGCTAGTCACTGTATTTAAATAAATTTAAAGTACAATCGCTATCTTTTAACACTTTAGCAACCGCATGATTTTGAATTTTTGACATTAAGGTCCGCCTGTGGGCGTTATTCTCCCATGTTACAGTATTTCAGGAAAAAAAAAAATCTGTATTCACATTTATAATAGAAATGGATATACTATAATTATATTCTTTCTAATCAAAGTATTTGTATTCATAGTATATTTCATTGTAAAAATGTGAATATTGGTTATATATTTAAGAAATAAATAGTATACAAATTGCGAAAGAAACGCCCACTGGTGGAGTTACATATTTTCAAATGACGTGAATCTACATCAGCGATCGCGAAAGTGTTAATATTATTTAATAAATATAAACGAAACAGAATTCTATTGAAATCACGTAAAACCTCATTTCAGGCGAATGCCTATAATTTTTAACTTTAAGGTTAATCTGATCTATCCCCTGTCGCCTGCTGTAGTTTGTCACCCAATCACTTCAGGCAATTAGTTCTACCGTAGACGGATATTTTTTAAAAATATTTTGTGCTGCTTACCCTGTACTTGTTGTAGATTTTGATTTGATATCTTTTAGACTAAGTTAGAATAATTTAATTTAAATGGTCAACTGAGAATGCTTATTTTATTTCTCATTTATGACACCTTTGCGCATATTTCTGCATTCAGAAATTCGTGAGGTTATCCCTGGATATGCATAAAATCGGATGTTAAGAGTGGATAGTAGTCAGATTCCCTCTTTCTCTCTTCCCATGTAAACCAATGGGATTTTTGTTGCTCCGTATTAAAAGGAAATCTCAATCAAAAATTAGTATTTTGCATTCTGTTTTTTGAATTTCACTCTTTGAGCAAGCCATATTTTATCATAAAAAGCTTTTACTTGTGTTTGTTTATTTATTTATTTTTTTAATTAAGTTTAAATATTTCCTTTCAAGATTGAAAACTAGAAGTTGGATTAATGAAAAAAAAAAATATTTATTTTTAATTGTTCTCTAAGGTAAAAGGCGATATGTTCAAAGAGAAGAGAATTCAAAAGAGAGACTTCGAAATACTTTACTTTTAGTGAGATATCCTCATAATATAAAGCAAAATAAAGCCAATTTCATTACATGGGACGGAAAAAAGGGTGAATCTGACTATTCTGCCTTCTTAATGGTATATTTTCAGAAAACTGACTGGCAGAATTTATTTATTTAGATTGTAACGCAGAAAACTAAAGTACTGTACTAAAACAATAGATAAACAATTTTAGTATTTAATTTATCTAAAATTAATTTTAAAAAAATGTGACGGAGTGACATTTCATGAAATGATTTTAAAGGAAAACATTTATTCCCAGAAAATATATTTTAAATTTTCAGTGATTGTTTATTATAATACTATTTATACTAATATTCATTTATGCTTTGTGGAAATTAAATAAATTAAATGTCAGTGTAACAACATACAGAATATTTTTACTTATTTAATTATTTTAAGTTTCAATATTTCCAAATGGTATTAGTTGTCTTTATGTATGTGCATGAATCTCTAAAGTATACAAGTAAATTGTAATTGTAAAGTATACAAAATAAATAAATAAGAGAATAAATGGTATGATAAAAAAAAAAAAAAAAAACGCGCAACAGTAAAAATATCGATAAATATTTTTAAATGCTTATTATTTCCTCGTACTTCATTAGGAGTATAAGTAAGCAAATTGAATAAAAAAAAACAACAACTCATTTCTGTCATTTCTTTATGAATAAAGATAAACATTTACAGAAAAAATTCCCAATCTTTCATAAAGGGAGTAAAAATATGAAGTAAAGTACTTTTTTATCGCCTAATAGAATAATTTTAATAATATAAATAATCTGGTGTGTCACTCACACGACTTTCTCTTACCCTGAAAATTAATACTATAAATGCAAGTTGGAGTTTAAGAGGTAAGATAACGAGTACTGCAATGCAAACCTATATGAAACAATTCAAATGAGGCTTCGGAAGAGTTTTGTATGATAATTAGTTCTGTGTGAGGGGGGCTACCACCCCCCTCAACCTCTCGTTTCATTAATGCACCTACATTTATATAGAATTTAATTCGGTTATTAAAAAATAATTCTGTTTTTAAAAAATAATTTATTTAAATTATTATTTAAAAAAATTATCTTTTATGATAATGCAGACGATTTCCATATTAGAGAAGTAGTATAACAGCAAATATCCAAAAAAAGACCATTTTATTCTCAATATTAAAAAAAAAAAAAAAAATACGATTTTTTTTCTAAGTTTTTTTTTTTTTTTCGTTAAAAGTAAAAAAAATCCATAACTTTGTTTTAAATTATCGCAGATCGATGGTTCAACCATTCGTTTTAAAGGTATTGGCGAGCTCTTTTGAAAGATACCCATCATGAAAATTTACTCCCTTCGAGGGGGGACTTCCCCCCCAGGGGGGGGGGGAAGCGAGGCTCCTGCATGCATAATTTTTTTCCCAGTTAACTATTTCTATTACAAAAAATATATATTCGTTTCATTTGGTTTAGTTCAGTCTATAGACGTTAAACTCTACTTACCTGCAATTTCCCCCATAGACGTAATGTATTAGAATTCTCTTGATTGACCCTGTACACGAACCATTTGCTTGATCTTAACGAAAAGCTTACTGTAGCATCCGTATATGATACACATTTAGAATACCAAGTTTGAACTTTCTGCCATAATTTGTTTTTGAGATATGCTGATAACAGACACACACACACACAGACACACACACACACACAGAGAGAGACACACACACACAGACATACACACAGACCATTTGCTAAAAACATGATTTTCGTATTCAGGGGACCTCAAAACTTGTAAATATAACAAAATCTCGCATTCGAAAATTTGACCCAGAAACAATACTTTCTCTACCTTATGGGTAAGAGAAAGTAAAAAGCCCGTTGCAGAAATCTACTCGAAATTAAATTCAAACACGCTTCTGAGGCATGCGGTTGCACTTAAGAGTTAATGTATTACAACCAATGAATAACTAATAAAACATAGCAAATAATAACAAAATATAATATACACAGTTTAAAATATAAAACTTTAAATATTTTCATTTATAAAGTTATCTATTTAAAAAGAAAAAGTTGAGAAAATAAAATAAGTTTAAAGTTTAATACAGCTTTTAATCATTTGTATAATTAAATTTGGATATTTTAAAGCTATTTATCATTTACGCAATAATTAAATAATAATTGAGTTAAGAAATTGTAAAAGTTAAATATATATATATTATCTTTTACGAGTAATGATAACAGTTAATTATTCTAAAATTGTATATTTAGCTATTATAGAAAATATTTCTACAAAAGTAATATATTTAAGATGATTACTTAAAAATTCAATACATATATATGGCATTATTAGAATTTATGTATATTATGAATAAATTCAAATCATTAGGTATACGGTACAAAACTTCATTTATCAAATTTTACATACTCTTTTCATGCAATAACTTTTGTAAATGTCTTTTCTAAAACCATTATATATCTATTAGATAGCAGAAATGGGATAACGATGTTTAACAAAATTAATGATTGAAAAAATGCCATATATCCAAAAGAATCTTAAACTTCTCAAGACATTAAAGTTTTTATATTGCTTTTTAAGTATCTTTCACCAGGCTGCTAAAAACATTTTTGATACTGCGTAAAAAAAAATTGCTTTATAAAGTAAAACACTAAAGTTTGAGATAAGCTGAGATCATGAAAGTAACGTCATGAAACAAAAGGATTATCTTTTAAGAAAAGAAATATATATGTAATCACAGATCAGTAATTTAAAATTTTACTATTTTCTAATTCTTTAAATAGGTTTCTTAACGACAGCGTTTGGTGTTGAAATAAAATTTAATAGATAATAAATTTAAAATAAATACAATAATTCTTTTTTCGAAATTCTACTGTTTAAACTTTTGTAATAACATTTTATGTGTAGATTTGTAACTTCTATAAATAACTATTGGCAATTTAATTCTTGTAATAAATATTTAGTCGTTGACTAAAATATTTCAGTTGATGTTATAGGGGAAATTTTAAAAATAATACAACATGGCAAACTTTTAATCGCTTTTGAAAATACGTGAAGCACCCCCTCATAAATTCTTATTAAGTTTTGAAAACCAAAATTTTTATTTAGTACAAAATATTTTTTTTTTAATTGTTAGCATTTAAACACTTTACTTAAAACTATTTTATAATAAAATAATAGTTTAAATTTGTTTACAAAAATATTTATTTGTTAGCAATGAAAAATTAATTTTACCTTAATTTTGAGTCCTTCTATCTATTTATTTTTACGCGTATATCCGATTTTATTGTTTTTGGCAGAGTTTCATTGCGCTAATTAACAACGATGATTATAATACTAACAGAGATGTCCATGTTTAGTTCAGGATTCTTTCCTTATAATAGTTAAAATTTTTGACAGCATGTGGACTAAAATTTAACTTTTGTTGACATCTTAAATAATGTTATACGATTTAATAGTTTTCATCATCACTATTTCTTACTTACAATCTTCTAGAACGTTCTAGAATTAGAATATTTTATTTATGACATATAGCAGTTTCACTTGTTATAAATAATGTATTAATATATGTAACTATTATAAATAAGGTCTATATATATATATATATATTTATTTATTAGAATTTATTATGAAACAAAAAATCCTTTTACAAGTTCCCACCCCTTTCATGTCTTACCTTTATTTCGCCTTTATTTTTAAGAGTATTTTTAAATTTTAAAAGTTAGAAAAAAATTGATTAAAAGTTTTCAGAAATTCCACAGTAAGAAAAAAAAAATATATTGTAACACGAGAAAGGACATTGTGAAATTTTTCTCTAAAAATTAATATTTTCAAAGTTTTTTTTAAAATGGCATATATTATACTACTTCATGCTACGGATGTCAAATCTTTTATATATATATGCGTGTTGTTTTATTTTTATATAAAAAATTATTATTTTCAATATTTCATTATATTTTAAAAATTTCTTGACATTGAGCAAAATATTTAAGAAAAAGAGGAGAGCATAAAATCTTTGCCAGAACATGAAAAGTAGCAATCAGCGGTATGTTGATTGGTACAAAAACAAATGTTGATGGACTGGAAGTAAATTTAGTTGGCTTGATGAAAGAAAAAAAAAAATGATTTGTTTGTACGAAATACTTTGTTAAGCACAGGTTCCATGATAAAAAAATCATAAATCATGATTATCATTTTGGATCTGCAAAATTAAGTTTTACATCAGATGAAAACTTAAATTTAAAGCAATATATACATATCCTTTTAATAATTGAATGAGGATTTTGATATAATTTTGTTATGTGAAACAGCTTCTATAGTTTTTCTCTCTATATATTTTTAAATAATTATTTAATACAATGCATATTTAGTTTTTTTTTTTTTAAATTATTTTCTTCAACATAATATTGCAGTTATAATAGAAAATTTCAAGATACAAACTATTATTACTATATGTAACAATTATGATTTATTATAAATTTATGCTTCTGTAGAATTAACAAAATGTCAAACTCGAAATGAGCGTACAAAAAATACACGTAAAGTAATAGTTAAATAAATACACAGAATAAAAGTACGGTTTATGAAATAGGGAAGAAATATATAGTAATGCATTTCTGAAATATAAAGTAATGCCTATGTTTGACATATAATGGATGTGTTCAATTTGGTGCACACCTAAAAATTCACTGCAATACAGTCACTTCTAACTTTGGTGGATATCTTTTGAAGACGGAAAGTTGTTCTTCCTGGGACATCACAATCTACCGAATGGGATGTCACATAAGTACCGGAAGTTTGAGAGAGACCTCTACCACGACAAGTTTGATGATTACGACAATCTGGATTTCTCCGAACTAAAGTTCTCATATAAGCTTTTCGAAGAGCAGTTTGCACCTAAATAAATAAATAAATAACAATAAATATCACAAAATATTAATTAATATATAAATAATCTATTAATAAATTGCTGAGAAAATATCCACCTATTTAACAACTATTTTTTTCCCTTGATATATTCAGATTTTTACTTTAAAATATTATAAACTTTATTAACTGTAATTGATTACAGTTATATATAAAATAAAGCCATTCAATTAAAAAAAAATAGAATTTAAATTTAATTGTTACTTGGATAGACGCATTGAATATAATGCTACATTTAATTTAATGAAAGACAACTGTATGCAGAGAAAAAAAAATATGGTATGAAACAACCACACGACTTCATTAACCACTATTACATATACGTATTACATGTACTTTTAAGAAGATAATGGGATCAGAAGACATAAAATTAATCTAAAAAAGTAGACAAAAATTTTACGATAAGAGAAAGCTAATACACGTGTATATACATATAAAACAGAGTTTACATAGCGAGATAAAAAGTAAGAAAACAAAAGTCGATCGAGTCGTTTTTTGAAACACCAATTTCCGAGATCTAAAACTGACCATCCTAATCAGGATGACTGTTAATTTTCCTGTAATAACTATGTAATATATGAAAAAGGATATCTAAAATGGGTACTTTTATAATATATGAAAAGGATATCTAAATATATGAAATATATGAATTTTTAATATATGAATTATGAAATATATTAATTTTTCCTAATATATGAAAAAGGATATCTAAAATGGGTACTTTTATGTAACAGCTTTCAAGAAAATCGTTAGAGACATTTTTGACATACAGACTTTTATCAAAATTTGGCATACAGAATATTAACCGGAAAACAAAAATTACATATAAAAGAATATTTAAAAGGTTGTTAATACGGCAAGTTTGAAAAAAAAAAATAAATCCGTACAGCCATTTTTAAAGGAACGCACTTGTGTGACCTGAAATTGAGCTATTTATACAGGACGCCTATCAATTTTCCTTAACTAACCAATTAATTCATACGAAGGGACATCTAATAGAGTTTATATAGTAACTTTGAAGAAAATCGTTAGAGCCGTTTATGAGAAACGGACTTACAATCCCACTTCCGGTTCCGGATGTCTCACTTCCGATTTTTTAATTTTCACCAAAATATGGAACAACCATCTGTACACCAGATCTGTCTCAATTCTGAAATTTCGTAGTTCTATCTTTATTATTTTTGGAGATATGATAGTCAGAAGTTTTCACACACACATACACACATACTAACCAATTGCCACAAATTAGGTTTTGGACTCAGGAGACCTTAAAACGTGTAAATCTGGTGAAAACTTGATATCGAATTTTTGGACCGAATGCAATACTTCCATTACCGACGCTAGTCGGATAATGGAAGTTAATGGAATTATTCGGGAAATGGAATGGTTAAAAAGTAAAAGCCATCATAGTCTCATATTAAAATTTCAAAATTATTACTGATATTTGTTTTATCTAATATTAAAAGGAGACTTGGTGCTGGATAAATAAACACAGGAAAAGCCTTATAGACTGCCAAAAGGAATAAAGAAATTGTGGACAACTGTTTTGGTAGCATTGAGCGCATGTTCATCAGTGCATAGACTATAGTTATGCATGTAGTAATGACCGTACTCATTGCTACCGAAACAGCTGTCTGCAATTTCTTTATCTCGTTTCGCATTCTATACGCTGAAAAATTACCCCATGTTTTTTTACTTATTTTGTCTAATTTAAGAGAATTTTAGGTAAATAAATGTAATGCAAAATATTCTTTATAACTATTATGGCCTATCGTAAAGCAATACATTAAATTATTAGTTATTAGAAATTTGTAAATATTATTTGTGAAAAATAATAAACCATTATACAGAAATTATCCCTAAAATCTTTTAACTCTGGGAGTCACCGAAGCGGGGGAGCCATCCACTCCATGGAGGATCAAAATTAGGATGGTATGTCTCCGGACATACCTAGGGGTGCGTCCTAGACCGTCGCCAATTACCCATAGCGCAGTACTAGTGCGACGTTAAATCCTACCTACATACCTACCTACCAGAAAATCTTTAATTGTCAATTATATATATGAATTTAAATTATACACTTGTGTTAGAATAAGTACTAGTAGAATCAAGAGTACTAATTAAAAAAAAGTCCTTCCGGCTTATTCGGAAGGGTAGGTTGATTTCTTTTTCCTTATCAAGTAGCCGACATTTTGTTTCAAAATGGCGGCTACAAATTATTAATGCACTTGGTAGAAATATTGATGTAGACTATGCACATATGGAGTTTTAAGCAAATCGGTTCATAAATACCTTTTTATGTGAATTTAAAATTTTCAAGTGGCCGGCGCTTGGAAACAAAATTGTGAGTTAAGTTGACAAATATATGAAATGTATTTGTGAGATAAGTCTACTGTACACATATAGTTCGAATTAATCCAAAATCTCAAAAGCCATCGTGTTGAAAATTAAGTGGCTGGCACTTCGATCAAAATTGGCAGAGAAAGTTGCTCATCTAAGATATCGTTGCAAATTTGAAAATAATTTTTTTTGTAGAAATTCTTTCAAGGAGGCTTAGTAAGTCGATAAAATGTTAGTTTTCTGCATTTCTAGTTTGTTTTAGCATTAAAACAGCCTAATTTTTCATTAAAAACGCATTAAAAAGGTCCAGTAACACAGTAATGGATTTGGCGCCAAATTTGGCGACTTTTTCCATATGGCGATTTTTTTGGCGACTTTTGGCGAAAAAATACTTATTATCCATATACCAAAGATGGACGCAATAACGTGATTGTTTCACGAGTTATGTGAATTTCGTTGGTTTCTTTGTTGTTTCATTGATAAATCCATTTTTCAACTTTGATTTGAATTGATTAAGTATTTCTAAAGTTACCGTGATAACAAATTTTCAAGTGGCCGCCACTTGGAAACAATACAGTGGAACAAGTTGCCAAGCAAACACATCCAAGATATTTGAAGCATAGGTTCACTGTCCAACTGTGGTTTAAATCAGTGCCGTGTTTCAAAAGTTATTATTATTGCAAATTTTCAAGTGGCAGTCTAAGTGGCTGCAACTTGAAAACAAAATGGCAAAACAACTTGCCCATCGAAATCATCCAGTATATTTGTATGATAAGTTCATTGTCCAGTTCTAGTTTAAATTAAATCAGTATTTCAAAAATAATCGTCATAAGAAATTTTCAGGTGGCACCACTTGGAAAAAAAAGCGGAGTGAGATGCCCAGCGAAATTATCTGAGATATTTGAAGGATAAATCCACTACCCAAATTTGATGCGAATTGATTCTGTATTATGAAAGTTACCATAATGACAAATTTTCAAGTGGCCGCAACTTGGAAATAAAATTGCGGATCAAGTCACCAAGTGAACTTATCCTAGATATTTGAACCATAAGTTCACTATCCAACTTTTATTTGAATCAGTTTAGTATTTTAAAAGTTATCGCGATGGCATATTTTCAAGTGGCAGTGTGATTTCAAGTGGCTGGAACTTAGAAACAAGATGTCGGGACAAGTTGCCCAGTGAAAGTATTCAAGATAACTTTATGATAATATCACTGTCCAAATTTGGTTCGATTTGGAGTATTATTTCAGAAGTTATCGTGATTTTAAATTTTCAAGAGGGATCCTGATTTCAAGTGCTCCCGCTTAACTTAAGATATCTGCCACTTTATTAAAAATGACGGATGTAGTGTAGATAACTAATAAAGTTCATTGAGATCCTTATGTGGTCTGTATTTACATCAAAATTCAAACAATTTTGGAATACGCTTTTTACAATTTAAATTTGAATTTTTCAAGTGGTCTCCACTTGAAAACAAAATGGCGGAGCAACTTGGTTAACAAACTCATCTAAGATATTTATAAGATATGTTAAGACACTGTTCAAATTTGGTTCCATTTGGAGTATTATTTCGGAATTTATTATGGTTTTAAATTTTCAAGTGGTAGCCTGATTTCAAGTGGTCCCACTTAACTTAAGATATCCGCCACTTTATTAAAAATGGCGGATAAAGTTCATTAATAAAGTTATTTGAGACACTTGTATAATCTATATATGCATCAAAATTTAAAAAAAAAAAAATTCTGATGTGGGCACCACATGACTTCCTTATACACTTTTAGAAATATACATAATGTTAAAAAACATTGACATTGGACCCGAAACAGTTGGCTAAAAATATTTAAAAAAAAATGAATTATCACCGTGTTCTGAGCTTTTCTGAAAGGTAGCTAAAAACCGATTGCAAGATTTGTACTGGTAACGCTGACGAAGGCAGCAGGGACCCGAAAAAATTGGCTAAAAGTATTAAAAAAAGGAATTTTACCATGTTCTGAACTATTCTGAAAGTTTCAAATGTCTACCTAGTCGGGAAGTTAGTTAAATAATTTTTTTGTTGGACCATATAAACGCTGCCGAAGGCAGCAGGGACCTGAAACAGTTGGCTAAAAGTATTAAAAAGATGCATATTCACCGTGTTCTGAACTATTCTGAATGTTTCAAATGTCTAGCTAGTCGGGAAGTTAGTTAAATAAATTTTCTGTTGAACCATGTAAACGCTGCCGAAGGCAGCAGTGACCCGAAACAATTGGCCAAAAATATTTTAAAAATGCATTGTCACCGTATTTTGAGCTTTTTCGGAAGTTTTAAATGTCTAGCTAGTCGGGAAGTTAGTTACAAATCGATTCCAAGATTTGAACTGGTAACGCTGCCGAAGGCAGCAGGGACCCTATACAGTTGGCTAAAAGTATTTAAAAAATGCATTTTCACCGTGTTCTGATCTAATCTGAAAGTTTCAAATGTCTAGCTAGTCGGGAAGTTAGTTAAATAAATTTTCTGTTGAATCGCATAAACGCTGCTGAAGGCAGCAGGTATCGGAAACACGGAAACAGTTGGCTAAAAATATTAAAAAATGCATTGTCAACGTGTTCTGAGCTTTTCTGAAAGTTTCAAATGTCTAGCTAATCGGAAAGTCAGTTAAATTGCAAGATTTGTCTAAACCGTTTTAGAGTTATTACCGTTTTTTGATACATTATGGCCAAATTTTTGTCATTATGAACCTAATTTTCCTAAATATCTCCAAAACGGAAAATCATAGAAAGTCCAAAAAGGGAGGTGCACAACTAGATGTTACAACAAACCTATGTACCAATTCGCAACTTTCTACGTCCAACCGTTTTTGAGTTATGCGACATACCCACCCGCAGACACACACACACACATACAGACGTCACGAAAAATCGTGTAAAATCCCTTATATCTCTAAAACGAGAGCTCGTGTTAAGATGACACTTACAGGTGTGCAACTAGAGATCATGAAAGTCACACGTATAAATTAGCAACATTCAGCGATCATTCGTTTTCGAGCAATGTGAAATACAAAATCCATTTCGCAAATCGGGATTACTATACTTCCTTATACTTTGTAAAAGGAAGTAAAAATCGGAATACGTTTTTTGCAATTTCAATTTGAAATTTTCAAGTGGTCTCCACTTGAAAACAAAATGTCGGAGCAACTTGGGTAACAAATTCATCTTAGTTACTTATAAGATAAGTTAAAACACTGTCCAAATTTGATTCGATTTGGAGTATTATTTCAGAAGTTATTATGATTTTAAATTTTCAAGTGGTTACGTGATTTCAAGTGGCCCCGCTTAACTTAAAATATCTACCACTTTATAAAAAATGACGGATAAATTTCATTAATAAACTTCATCGAGACCCTTATGTGGTCTATATTTACATCAAATTTCAAACAAATTCGGAATACGCTTTTTACAATTTGAATTTGAAATATTCAAGTGGCCTCCACTTGAAAACAAAATGGCGGAGCAACTTGGTTAATAAACTCATCTAAGATATTTATAAGATAAGTCAAGACACTGTTTAAATTTGGTTCGATTTGGATTATTATTTCGGAAGTTATAGTGATTTTAAATTTTCAAGTGGTAGCCTGATTTCAAGTGGTCCCCCTTAACTTAAAATGTCTACCACTTTATTAAAAAAAGACGGATAGATTTCATTAATAAACTTCATTGAGACCCTTATGTAGCTTGTATTTACAACAAAATTTAAGCAAATCTTGCTTTAAATATGCTTTTTACAATGTCGGTTTGAAATTTTATGTGGCTGCCACTTGAAAACAAAAAGTCGGTGCAACTTGGTTAACGAACTCATCCAAGATATTTATAAGATCAGTTTACTGTCCAAATTTGGTTCTCTTTGGAGTATTATTTCGGGAGTTATCGTGATGACAAAATTTTCATTATAGATAGATAGATAGATAGATAGATAGATAGATAGATAAACGAAGTGATTGCAATAGGTCGATTTCTAAAGAAATCAACCTAAAATTATCGCTATTAAAACCTGAGCATAACACAGTGCTGTGTTGAGTGATAATAAATAACTAGTGTTAATAAGAAAAAGTCTTACCCGAGCAACTCAACGCAATTTAGCTCATTGATGTTAGCATAAAATTATAACATGTGTCGGGATTTTAGTGCCCCTTGCTAGTTTCTGTTACTAAACAGCATATGTTTAATTCATTTTTTTAGTTTTTTTTTTTTTTTTTTTTTTTTTTTTCTTTTTCTTTTTTTTTTCATTTTTTTTTTAAGTAAAACTCAGTTAAAGTGTCCTTAATGTGCAAAATATGAGGATAGACTAAGAGACAATTCGAACTAACTCAAACCATACTTTACTTAAACATGTAATATAATAATGAAAAACATTTGGCATATAGCAGCATTATTTAAGAGTAATATGTTTTACGAGAGTAATAAATATTTATTTACGTAAAATCTTTACAGGATGAATTTAAGTCAAAAGGTAGTTAAATATAAAATATTATAAAATTCTGTTTATACTGGTTTTGCGTAACAACACTATTTTTTGTATAACATAGACAATATATATATATATATATATATATATATATATCGAATTTATATTTAGGGCATCGCAAATGTGTATAATTAAAAACAATAAGCAAAATTATGAAACCATGACTTCTTTCTTATGAGTAGAAAAACGCATGATATTTTTAATTTATTATTAGATTGTAATAGGTTATGATACTTCAATATAACGCATCGTTCAGTAAGTCCTGGGACTAAAATCCCGGGCGTCGCAAATGAAATATTTCTGTGTGGGTAAAGTAAACCTAACTTTCAAAAGATACACATTAAAGTTTCATGATATTTCGATCGTTTGTTGCCGAGATATCAAAGTTTTAGTGATCCTACTTTTGATGTTTTCAAAATGAGGGACAAAGCTTAATTTCATGTGTTGATTAATCATTGCTTTGTGATAGGCAAAAATACTTGTTGAAATTTAGAAACGGCTTAACAGTTTCAAAAGTATTTTTGCCCGTCAAAAAACAATGTTTAAACAACAAACGAAATTCAGAAACTTTAATTAAAAAACGATATCATGAAAATTTAACGTGTATCTTTTGAAAGTTAGGTTTACTTTACTCACACAGAAATATTTCATTTGGGACGCTATCCCGGGACTTATTGAACGATGTGTATACTACAATTAATAATTCATTTATATTATTACAAAATTGTAAATAATTGTGTTTATTTTTGTATAAATTCTTTCAAGGAGGCTTAGTAAGTTGATAAAGTGCTAATTTTGTGCATTTCTAGTCGTTTTAGCGTTGAAATAGCCTAATTTTGCCTTAAAAACGCATTAAAAAACCTTAATAAGGCAGGTAATGGATTTGGCGCCAAATTTGGCGACCTTTTCCCACCTTGGCGATTTTTTGGCGACCTTGGCGAGAAAATCCTTATAAGGGATATACCAAATATGGGAGCTCTAATCTCATTGGCTGATGAGACACGGAAATTTCTGGAACCTTCCACACTTTTCTACAGGGGTACATAAAGAGCGTTTTCCCGCCAAGGCGAGTCAGTTCAGTTCAGTTTTCAGCCAGCTTCGCTAGTGCTTGCATTGCTCTTGAGCCTCTTTGGAAGAGACTTGCTTTATGTGTTATTGCTATACAGTTTGTACTGTGGATTTGCTATTGTCAGCTGTTGTTTAAGCTGTGTTTATTGTTTGAATTGAAGCTGATACTTGGTTTATAGACCTGTATTTTTCTGGAACTTTCTGTGAATAAATTACTGAATTTTTGTAAGTTTGGCCTTTCATTCTCGGACAACTCACGAACCCCCAAGTACGCAACAATATGTATATATATTACTTAAAGGATATAAACATATGTAAACTAAAAGAAGATTATATCTCACAAAAGTAGGAAAAAAATTCAATTTGGTCAGGAAACATTTTGTTTAAAAAAGTTATTTCTGATAAGAAAAATTCAGCTTATATTTTTATGCATATAGTTGTAAAACAAAACTTCCAGAATTAATGTACGATAGTGGAAGTTTTGCATAATGAAAATTAAACTAATTTTTTTTTTTTTTTTTCACACACCGGAAAAAAAAGAAAAATCAAAATCAAAACAGTAAGATAGAAAGCAATCTACGTAATTACCTACCGTAGTTTATACAGCGATAATGCAAATTTCTAAAAGAAAGTCTCTTCGTCAGTCGAAAATCGTTTTCGATTACTTCAACAAACTGATTTATTTTATCTTTAAAAATGCAAATCTCGAAAGATGGAGACTAAAATATTTTTCTAGTTATTATTGGTGAAGTAAAAGCGCCACTGAAACATTTTTTTCTTTTTAAGTAAAGTGCCTTTATCCTTGCTATTTTAAACAGTTCTATGTGATGACGCTTCAAATGTTCACAGGTGATAATGATGTGGAGATAACATAGATAAATAATGTTTTTTAAGAGAAAGTATCTAAGCATTAAGATCTTTTTTTTTTACTTAACATTTTATACTACTGAGGTAAATACTTTAGAAGAGTTGGTTTTAAAAGGAAAGTTATTTTTCTACTTATCTAATTTTTTTTTTTTTCATTAGTATGGAAATTTCCCTGAGGTTTCTTTACGATGAAATGAGCTAATCACCTTCATATATTAGATACCCTATTTTGATAGCTACAAATGTGTTTTTAAATCAGTTACAATAGCTGAATGTTTCCAACAGTCATTCGTGGTCTGGAACATTAATGTTTTTTAAAATTACTTGTAATTCAAAAATTTTTCTTTATTTAGATTTTTTTTTTCTTTTTTTTTTTTTGGAGAAAACGTGATCGATGTTCTAACAGTTTACAAAAAAAAGAAAATTGCTTAATTTCTTTTTTAAAATAAGAAAACGAGGAACCATTTCATAAAAAAAAAAGAAGATATAAAACCTCAGATTATTTTAAAGTTAGAGGAAAAAGATTCATGCAAGAGAGTGTAAGATTAATGATGTACGTTTCACCAACTTTGAATAAGAAAATAAGTTACTTTTTTGGTAAAAAGAGTTACTTCGAGATCCACAAAGTAAAAGTTTTTATTTTGAATTTTTTTTTTTTTTTTTTTTTTTTTTTTTTTACAAAGATGTTGAAGTATTGTCGAAGATTTTAATTTAACAATTTTAAAATTATTTATTTACCTACGTGATTTATAAGGAGATATGTTTTTTTCTACTTATTATTAAATTATGTTGTAACGCTATTTTGTTGTTATGTTGTACTCCTATATATAGTGTGGATACAAATAATAATTTTGATTTTACAGTATTTTTGCGCTGTAACGATTGTATTAATTTTAATTTCTTTTGAAGGTACATTGAACTAATCATAAAAATGTACTTACTTACACAGATACTTACACTTACTTTCACAGATACTTACACTTACTTAGACTAACAGCCGTATTCACCATTAACTTCAACTCCCGGTTCAATGCAAAAATCTGAAAAGCGTCTAAAGGCAGGGTGCAGCTATCTAAATAATTGACTAGGGACCCTCGATAGAGAGAGACTGGACATTGGCGCACCGGCTTTTTGACGAAATTCTCCATTTTAGTGCCAGTTGCTCCATTGCTTACCATTACGCTGAGAAGGAATTTTGATTATTTTACGTCATAATCGAAAAAGAACTTATTTATTACATTTTTACTTTGTTGGGAGATAAATTGCTTTAATTTTGGAATACTTTCAAAAGATAAAAATGCATAATTATTTATTTTATATCATGCTTTAAACACTTTGAATTCTCTTACTGCATGCTGTTTTACGTATTTATTTCCTAACATAGGATATAATTACATTATTTATTTTCTAGCTATTAGTTTTTAAGTTCTGTTGTGCAATATATTTAATATGTTAGATCTCAATGTATTTTTCTGATATATTTTCAAATACATATTTAAAATAACTATATAAAAATATATTTTTTGAATTTTTGCTAGTACGCAAAATGTATCAGATTTCTTAAAATAAATTAATAAAAATAAAGAAAATAAGATGTATATTATTTGCTAACATATGAAATATAAATTTCTTTTAAATAATAATTGCCATAATAAATTTTATAAATAATATTTAAATAAGTAATTATTTTTATTTACATAATATAAGAAAAAAAAAATCAATGAAATAAGCAAATGTAAATAAAATAAATAAAATTTTTTAATTTCTAAAGATATTAGTTAATATTTTTACAAATTATTATTAATAAAATTTTTTTTTTAAATATTTAACTAAGTCATTATTATTAACAATGCGTAATTGAAATAGATAAAATATGTATTTTTAGCTTGTAAAAATATTATGTAAATATTTTTATAAAATAATAAAAAAACAATTTCTGTTCTTTTGCCGTAGTTTTACATTTATTCATAAATTACTTGAGAAAAACTAAGATTACCCTATTTTTGTTTAAAATTTTCTAACTTTTGATATATATAATGTATGTCCCCAGAAAAAATAAGGTAGAATTACTTTCACTAAGGTAGAATTGCTTTCACAATCAACGTATTTTGCTTAATATAGAAATATACAACAAAAAATTCCTCTGTTTTCCGATAGGAATTGAAAAAGTAATCATGTCGAAGTTTAAAACAAAATTAGATTTTCTTCAAATTCTTTTTCTATAAGACGAAAAAAATTACATATTTATATTCTGCATTACTTTCTGCACAAATTCGTCACAACTTCCTTTCATTTATGTTGCATAGTAAAGCGTCAATCGCGAAGAAAAAAGCATTACGTTTTACGGGGATCGCTCCGAATTGGCACTAAGATGGCCGACTTTCGGTCAATGTCCAGTCTCTCTCTATATAGGGTCCCTATAATTGACTAGGGACCCTATATAGAGAGAGACTGGACATTGGCGCGCCGGCTTTTTGACGAAATTCTCCATTTTAGTGCCAGTTGCTCCATTGCTTATCATTACGCTGAGAAGAAATTTCGATTATTTTACGTCATAATCGAAAAAGAGCTTATTTATTACATTTTTACTTTGTTGGAAGATAAATTGCTTTAATTTTAGAATACTTTTAAAAGATAAAAATGCATAATTATTTATTTTATATCATGCTTTAAATACTTTGAATTCTCTTATTGTATGCTGTTTTACGTATTTATTTCCTAAATATGAGATTAATTACATTTATTTATTTTCTAGCTATTAGTTTTTAAGTACTGTTTTGCAATATATTTAATATGTTAGATCTCAATGTATTTTTCTGATATATTTTAAAATACATATTTAAAATAACTATATAAAAATATATTTTTTGAATTTTTGCTAGTACGCAAAATGTATCAGATTTCTTAAAATAAATTGATAAAAATAAAGAAAATAAGGTGTATATTATTTGTTAGCATATGAAATATAAATTTCTTTTAAATAATAATTGCCATAATAAATTTTATAAATAATATTTAAATAAGTTATTATTTTTATTCACATAATATTAAAAAAAAAAAAAAAAAAATCAATGAAATAAGCAAATGTAAATAAAATAAATAAAAACATTTTTTTTTTTTTTTAATTTCTAAAGACATTAGTTAATATTTTTACAAATTATTATTAATTAAATTTTTATTTTTAATACTTAATCAAGTCATTATTATTAATAATGCGTAATTGAAATAAATAGAATATGTATTTTTAGCTTGCAATTTTTTGATTATTTGCTAGTACGCAAAATGTATCAGATTTCTTAAATAAATTGTTAAAAAAAAACAGAAAATAACGTTTATATTATTTGCTAGCATATGAAATATAAATTTCTTTTAAATAATAATTGCCATAATAAATTTTATAAATAATATTTAAATAAGTTATTATTTTTATTTACATAATATTTTAAAAAAACTAAAAAAATTAAAAATTAAAAAATCAATGAAATAAGCAAGTGTAAATAAAATTATTAAAAACATTTTTTGAATTTCTAAAGATATTAGTTAATATTTTTACAAATTATTATTAATTAAATTTTCATTTTTAATATTTAATTAAGTCATTATTATTAATAATGCGTAATTGAAATAAATAAAATATGTATTTTTAGCTTGTAAAAATATTACGCAAATATTTTTATAAAATAATAAAAAGTAATTTCTGTTCTAGTTTCTAGTTTTACATTTACTCATGAATTACTTGACAAAAACTAAGATTACCATATATTTGTTAAAAAATTTTCTAACTTTTTATATATAGAATGTATGTCCTCAGAAAAAATAAGGTAGAATTACTTTCACTAAGGTAGAATTACTTTCACAATCAACGTATTTTGCTTAATATAGAAATATACAACAAAAATTCCTCTGTTTTCCGATCGGAGTTGAAAAAGTAATCATGTCGAAGGTTAAAACAAAATTCGTTTTTCTTAAAATTCTTTTTTTCTAAGACGATAAAAATTACATATTTATATTCTGCATTACTTTCTGCACAAATTTAATACAGTTTTCTTTCATTTATGTTGTATAGTAAAGCGTCAATCGCGAAGAAAAAAGCATTACGTTCTACGGTGATCGCTCCGAATTGGCACTAAGATGGCCGACTTTCGGTCAATGTCCAGTCTCTCTCTCTATAGGGTCCCTATAATTGACCGGCTTCTTCTGCCATCTAGCGACGAAGATTTCATAAAATCTTTGATTGGTTATTTTCCGATAAAAAATTGAAAAGTAACTATGCCGCTAGATGGCATAAACAACGCATCAAATTTCGCTAAAAAGTTGTGCCCTGATGACTTTATGCGCTTTTCAAATTTTCGTGTTCAACCGAGAGTTGAAGTTATTGGTGAATACAGCCTTTAGTAAGATGTCCCAAATACGTATTAGGGTACACTGTTAAAAATTTCAACAGAAAACTCTGTATAATCTATTATCTTAAGTCTTACGTAAAATTAAAGGGAAAAATAAACGGAGATGTTAAATACTTATTTTATACATTCATTTTAATAACTAATATTAATTTCATTTATTATTGGTGAGAATATATTTCGGACTTGAAATGCTTTTTCTAAAGTAGAAACAATCATTTTTTATTTTAATTAAAAACTTAAATGATAAAATTGCGTAAAAATACAGAATAAAGATTGAGAATCTCGATTATTCACTTTTAACTAAGAATTACTGTAAATTTACAATGACTCTGGATAAATATTTACACTGAATTTACAGAAATTTTTAACAATGTAACTGTTGCTCTTGCAACAGAAATTTCAGGCAGGCGATGGTAAACAACTGACTGGTGTAAAGTTGCTAAAATTTTGCATGCAAAATTTTTAGACATAAAATTTCAAACATTTTAGGATTTCAAAGATTCGAAATTTTTTAGAACTTCACATCTAGTGATTATTTGCCCAACAAGTCTTAAACTTTTCTATTGTAATTAAACGGTTTCGTAAAAATTTTACAGATAAAACAACCTTACACTTTTGTCCTTTTTTATGCCTTCAGAGGGATAATGATGTATCTGAATATTAATATATGACATCAAATAAAACGTAGTTCCGCTCCCCCCTCCCCCCCCCAAAAAAAAAAAAAATCATTGCAGTCACTAAAACGTAAGAAAAATCAGGGAAATCCTTTGTAACTGCCCTGTATTACTTATGTAGTTTTTTCTAAAACGTTAAACGTAATTAATAATTTCTGCTTTCCCCACACAACTCAAAAAGCCTTTTAAAATAAATTAATATTAATGTAATATAAATGGAAGTTGTATTACTTCAATAAGGAATGGCTAGTGCTGTAGCCTTCAGTTATCAAGAGTAGGTTCCAATCCATGTTCAGGCGTGTAAGTAGATAGTAGTTTGGCATCCATTTTATACCGTGATTATCGGTCTAATGAGTTTTAATATATAAAAAACACCTGGTGTGAAAGAACCACACGACTTCCATTACCCACTATTACACGTATTATATGCATTTTGGAGAGATAATGTGATCAGAAAACATAAAAGTGACCTAAAGAGAAAATCGTTAGAGCCGTTTTTGAGATACCAACTTTTACAAAAAATCAATTATTGATCAGAAAACAATAATTACATACAGAAAGATATTTAAAAGTGAGTTAATATGGCGAGTTTGAAGAAAACCCGTACAGCCGTTTTTAAAGGAACGCGCTTGCACGACCTGAAATTGAGCTATTTATACAAAACGTCTATCGATTTTCCTGAACTAACCAACTATATCATTCGAAAAAGCACCTAATAGAGTGTTTATATAGCAAATTTAAAGAAAATCGTTGGAGCCGTTTTTGAGATACGGACTTACGGTCCCACTTCCGGTGTCCGATGTTCTACTTCCAATTTTTCAATTTTCAACAAATTTTGGAAAATTCATCTGTACACCAGATCTGTCTTAATTCTGAAGTTTTGTAGTTCTATCTTTATTAGTTTCGGAGATATGATAGCCAGAAGATTCCACACATACATACACACACACGATGACCAATTGCCAAAAACCACTCTTTTGGACTCAGGGAACCTTAAAACGTGTAAATCAGGTGAAATCTTGATATCGAATTTTTGGACCAAAAAACAATACTTCCATTACCTGCGGTGGTAGGGTAATGGAAGTAAAAAAATACAGTAAAGTGACAACCCAAACACTCAAAAACCTTTAAAATCCAAAAAACTCCAACAAAACTATTGAGGTACAATATCTAACGTAAACGTGCCTAATTTTCGTTCAATGGGATGATACTTAAATAAAATTTATTTAACCTGTTAGCGCCCAGTGTCCTCAATTGAGGATAGCCAATAAAATGGCACGTATATTTTTTGTGGTTTCTTGGAATGATTTCTGCTTTATAGGGACAGTTTATAGCGTCACTCTAAATGATCCCTGAAAGCTATTAATTATTATTTCATAATTTGGATAGTCGTTTTATGATTTTTTATTCGTCGCACACATATTTACTTTTCGTTCAGATATACCAACTTAGGTAAAGTTGAATAATAATATATATTATAATACTTTACTTTCGAGATCTTTGTCAACATATAATAGGAAATTAATCTGTTATCTCAAAGTTTTTCTATCCCGAATTCTTCTCGCTTGAACACTAAACGTCATTAAATGAGGATAGGCTTTAAATTTAAAACTATCAGAAGAATTGTTTAAGTTTATATTTTACTGTCAGTTGTCTATATTAATTTAGAAGAGAAATAATCAGCTAATAATATTTTACAAAAGTAATTCGGGCATTAACGGGTTAATTCAAGTTAAAATTTTAAACATTTTTATTTTTTTAATGAAATTCTATTTGACTATGATTCTGATAATGGAGCTAAAAGGATTTTACAATTACGCTTTTTTTATTTTTTATTATTAAATTTTATTTGACTATGATTCTAATAACGTTTTTTTCAAGTTTCTACCAAAGTGTCTTCCATTCTAATAACAAAGCTAAACAGGTTTTACTATTAGTATGTATTTTTAGGAAATTCTTTTTGACTATGATTTTGATAAAGCTACTTCCATATTAAAAAGCCGAGTATTTGAAATTGACTATTATTATGTTTAAAAAAAAAAATGTAGCTTATATTTAGTTTTAACGTTTTAATGCTTCATAGCATTATCGCAGCAAGAAATAAAAGAACAATACTTACATCATTATTCATAAAGCAGTAGAGGACAGATACAAATAGGCCCTAAGGAAGGAGCATAATGTTTACTAAAATAGCATTGATATTTAGGGTGTAGGATATTAATTATGTAACTATTGTACATGAAAAAAAATTCAGATAATATATTCAGTAAATATTTACGAAAATATTAGTATATAAGTAATTTTCAAAACGTTCTCTTATTCTTCATATATATATATATATATATATATTTAATTATGATTTATTCTGAGATTTAATACAACTATCATTCAAACAAATAATTTTATAGACTATTTCTTGTTTAATTTTTATTTATTTATTTATTTATTTTTTGTATGTGTCACTTTATTTTAAAGCAAAAGTTTCAAAACAAATACGTGTAATTAAGTTTAGTTTTATGTAGTTAAAGTTTCTCTTAATATTATTGTCTACTTTTTTTTCTGTGCATTATCTCATTAATGCTTAAGTCGAAATATTCAAAACTATAAAAATATTTTCGAAAGTGGTATTTTTAATGTAAAATATTTTTGAATGTCAGAAAAATACTTTATATTGATAAAAAAAAATATATATATAAAGAAAGAAAGAAAGAAAAATAAATAAATAAATAAAGTTAACGAAAATTACTGGTCATACAGAATAAACATCTTATACACAAAAATGCTTACTTCTCTGAAACATAATATTTAAAAACAATATGCACAGTTTCTTATGCAAGTATCAACGTAAAATATGTCTTACTTTTTATCACAAATACATTTCAATTGAAAATAAAACAAAAACAAAAAAATTCTATATTAATTATATTATACATGTAACTTAAAATAATTTTTATAATTCCTAATGCAGATAGTTAATTGATATTTTTTACTTATAAGTGGCTTATGTTTTAAATTATTGCGGGCATTTACGAACAAACATGCATTTTGTGTTACTACCAATTCCATTTTTCAATGTAAATTTAAAACAAGTTTAACAAATATTACACGTACTTACAGTAAAAATAATGAATAGGCTTACTTGGAAAGATTTGATAAAAGCATTAATAATCATATAAGCTTCTTCTAATTTTCCATTGTCTTTAGGATTTATACAAAATAACAGATGGGGAATCCCCAAAAGGGGGAACAACAAAGCTGTTGCCTTTAGAGCTTTCCTGGAAAAAAGAGAAACAAAATTAGAAATGTTAAAACAGCAAAAATCAAACAGGCAATACAGACTTATTTTATTCAGAAATTTTTGTTCCATAAAATTATTTAAGTACCATAGAGTAGTTTAAAATTTTAAATACTTACTACTAAAAATCTTAAATGTTTTTCTAAAAAAAATTTAATATAGGATGGTTGCATTACACTTCCGTTAAAAATTACAGCATTGTGCAGCTGAAATGTGTCCCCGAAAAAAAAAATTCTCTTGAAAAGTTAATTATTTTTTATACTTTATAGAAGTTTGAAAAAAGAAATGAATAAAAGAACAATAAATTTACATGAACTTTAAATTTAAAATTACTGTTAATTTTAAAATTAAGTCAAAACGTTGAAGCTTAAAAAATACTTTTCTTAATCATTAGATTAATTAGAGTGAACTTAAAAAAAATATTGTTATATCAAACTGAACAAATTTAGCCAATTTTGCAAATATTTCTATGATATTATTTTCTAGTTTAAATTAATATGGCTTGTATTCAAATAAATTATTGTAAATCATCTCATTTTTACTTTCTTTTAACCATATAATGGTATAGAAAGCATTGCTTCTGGAGCAGTTTCCTAAATTATGTTTTTACAATATTTATACCTGTTGATGTTCCAGATTTTTTGCAGTCGGTCTATGTGTCTGTCTCTGCGTGTGAGTATCATATGGGGATGCCATTTAAAATATTTTCTTGAGATCTGACTAATGGCTGGTGTACAAGGACATTCAAGAGAATTCAAATGGATTATGGTCTCCCACCTGTTGTCGAGCCGTTCTACGCTCAAAGCTGGCAGACAGGATGAGCTGGGTTCGACCACAAGTCGCGCTCGTCGGCATAGCCGTTCGGAGTTTTCTGTGGTTTTCTCCGAAACTCGCGTAAATAAAGGTTAGGACCCTTAGAAATTCCCCAACGCAGGGCACACTACCCTTGGTCTAGGACCCACGTATAATCAGTCGGTCTTACTTCCAAACACTAGTACAGCAATTTCTGATATGTAGAATTTAACAACTTTAGAATGCACTATGCAAAATGAAATAAACGTTTATTTTTTATATGTATAGAAGCATGTTTATTTTAATTTATGGTTAAGTATCATTCCATTATTGAAATAAAATTTTATCCTAAATTATTCAGGCAACTTTCCCAAACACACCATTCCTTTCAACTTACAAACTTGATCAAATATTTGAAGTGGCACATTCATTTGATCTTTAAAATAATAAACTTAAATTTCCTGCAATTATTTGTTTTTAAACTATGTTTTAAAAAAGATATCCACTCATATCAACTGCTAAAAATCCCTTTTTTATTTTTTTCGGAGGTCTTCAAAACGTTTAATTGTAGAAAAAAAAAAAAAAAAAAAAAAAAAAATCAGTGCTAATAATAGTGAATATCGAATAATACTTTGTCTACAGTATGGATATAAAAAGTAATAATCATTTTTACGCAGATTTCCTGCGCTTAATGAAATTTAGTAAATCCCTTCCGTCAATTACATTCAATCGAAAAGAATACTTTCGCTTTATCTGTGGTAGCTCTGTATATCGTTTATAAATTATATATCCGAATTCCTTTGTATGGGCTTATAAATGAATGATGAAGGATTTTCACATCATATTACATATGAAAAATGCCTTTATTAACATAAAAAATGCATGTTCATATCATTTTGTTTAGTGAGGTCTAACGATATATAACTGTACCTATAATATATTTCGTCCGCAGACGTAATGTATTTGAATTATTAGGATTGACTTGTACACGAATTGTTTGCTCGGTTTTAACAAAAATTTTAAGTAACTTCAACATATGATACCGATTTAAAATACCGACTTTGGACATATAGACCTGGTCTGCATGTCACACAGACATGTAGATTAACCGCTAAAAATCAGTTTTTGGAATTCAGGAGACCCGAAATAAGGAAGCCGATGAGTTTAAAGTTTATGATGTCCGATGGTAAGCGGGGTAAAGCAACATTTTTTACTTTTTTTATCTTTTAAATTGGAGCTTAAAAAAAAAAAATAAATAAATAAATAATAATGATAATAATAATAATAATAAAATAAAAATACCTGAAAGAATTAAATTAAAACGATAACTGTTTAATATCCATAAACAAAAAGAACAAAGTAGAAAAATAATAAGTTGAACACTAAACGGAAAAATTGATCAGGCTTGTGTCTTTTGTAACAAATTCTATACCAAGTCAAATGTCTGGAAATATAAAGATAAAATATGTCGCCTGTAAAGAGTTGAAGTTTAAAAATTGTAACAATAAAAAGTAGCAAAACGAAAGTTTTAATTTTATCTTATGCTTTTTAAACTTTTGTATCTGTTCCAACTATATAGGATTCAAAATGACTTATGTCTATGATTTTTTTTTTTAAACACTATATGTGTTCTTTAATGCAGAAAAGCCATTATAATAATTTATTATCATAAATAACATTTCGGTAATAATTCGGATTTTTTTTTTTTTTTCATTATTGCTACGTATACATGTTTTATCCACCACGGTTGAAAAATAAAATCAAGTACTTGCCTATTTCATAATAATAATTTTTTACCCTCCAAAGGGGAGTAATTTTAAATAAAAAATTATTTATTTTTGGAACTGAAGGACTACTTTATTATCTAAATAGAAAATAGAACAGTTTATTCACGCAGTTGCTGCAGAAAAAAAAAAACAGCATCAGAGGTCAGTTTTGTTCAATTTTCTCCTTATATTTAGTGTAACAAAGTTTCCAATAAAATAGTTAAACTCAAATATCTATTTTTATTTTGTTTATGGTATATTTAAAAGTATATGTGGTATTAATAAAAAATGAATTAAAACGATAGTATTTAGCAAAATATATTTTTTTAATTGCAAGATTTTTGAAATATTTTTATCTCAGTGAATTTTCGCGTTTATCTGAGTAATTAAGCTTATCAAAAAGTTTTTGAAAGTTGTATTGATTATTTAAATGACGATTGCTATAAAAATAACGCTAATTTATTTTGGAAATAGGGCGGGGAATTTTTATTGCACTATTATTTTAATTCTGTTTGAAAGATTAAAAAGGTGTAGATAATTTCATCTGTGCACGCAATAATGAAGTAAAAAATAAATTATATAACTTTCTGTATTTTGTTTTGTTCTGTAAAAGTTCGAAATACCTTTTAAATAAAATATAAAAAAAAGTAAAAAAATATTTATGTGTTTCATTTTTTCGAAACTGAATTATTATAAGCATAATTATTAAAATAAAAAATCTTTTAAAATAATCTGTGGCTTTTATATTGTGAAACGCATTTCTCTGGCATAAATGGTAGAAATAATTTCATAAATTATAAGTTGTTAATAAAAAAAAAAAAAAAAAAAAAGCTTAAATGTAATTTAAGAAATATAGTCCTCGAATAAAAAAAGTTTTATAATAAAATGTTTGTAAAATTACTTTAATTTCTATGTGTATATATTTTTTTAGTTTAAGTCCTTATTATTTCATAATAATAATAAAAATAATAAAAATGATTATTTTTAAAAAACGTAAATATTTATTTACCTTTCAATATTTACCAAGTAGATCACTGTTAATGCTATGCAGCAATAATAAATCTACCAAAATGCTAAATTTAGAAGTTGTATTTTTATTGTTAAAAAAAAAAAAAAAATACGAGACATGATAATACTGTAAACTCATAAAGAATATTATCTTAAACGTTTGCGTTTCTCCTTTTAGGTGATAAATTAACATTAATATACTACCGAATCATTAAAAAGAAAAGAAAAATTTAAACGTATTATCGTTTATCAATGAAAAATCCTATAAAATGATATTTTAGATAGTTTAATTTTATATATATTTTAAACTTATGAGCTGAATTTAAGCAATTCAGCTGTACGGATAAAATAAACAAGATTTGATTTAGGCTTAAAAAAAAAAAAAAAAAAATACGCACCAAAAAAGAGTAGTGGAAATTAGACACAAATTGATATGGAAACAAGTTTCGACAGAAAATGCAAAATTTTAAAGTTTGGCGGCCAATGATTGAACATGTAACGCTGCAGCAGAGCATCTTAACTGTAGCAACTGGTAGGATACTGAAAAGAAGAAATTTCGATTTCAGATCAGAAATGCTTTGCGATTTTCATTCTGTGTACTCAGATAGATTGTAAATATACCTTGTGTACAGGTAAGTGAACAATATGCGCAGAAGTCAGCGTTTGAAAAAGGACGTGTAGTTAGTCACAAAGAAGCCAAGTGTTCTAATCGGCGATTTGCTCCACATTTGAATAGGATTGGTGTCATTATTAGATGCTGTTGGCATAAATAGGTGAACCACGGCTGAATACAGCGTCAAGAAGGAAGAGGTGCGCTGAGAGAGACGACAAGACATGAGGACCAATCTGTCGTCAGAGCTGAATTCAGATTCCCATATTCAGCCTTATTATTGATCCTACGTGCAACTGGTGCTTCAGTGATCGCAAAGATAATTAATAGGCAGTTAAAAAATAAATAAATAAATAAATAATAAAAAGAGGACAAGCTCACGACACACCTTATGCTGATTACCAGTTATCTCTGTACACCAACAAGCCCGTTTGCAGTGGTGTTTGGCACATTCGACCTGGATTGAAACTGACTGGAGCAGAATTTTCTTCAGTGATGTGTCCCACTCCGATTTGAGCCCCGATGACCAGCGAAGACGTATCTAGAAACGTCCTGGAAAAGATACCAACCTGAGTGCCGCTATAGCTATGCGGCTCCTATAGTGATGATCTGGGGTAACATTTCATTTCATAGCAAGACGCATGTCATCCGCGGCACGTTTAAAGCACAGCGGTACGTCGAAAAAATTGTACGCCCCGTTGTGTTTCTATTCATACCATCCTGAGAGTATATTTCAGCATGATATTACTCATCCGCACACGGAGATAGTTTCTATTGCTTGCTTTCTTGCTTGTGCAAAATTACATTGGCCGGCAAAGTCACCAGATCTCTCCCCCACTCAGAACATTTGAAGCATTATGAAAAGGGTACTTCAAACAGCTCAGGATTTTGCCAATCTAACGCATCAATTGGAAAGAATCAATCTGGCACGATATCTCGCAGGGGGACATCTGCCAAATCTATCAACCAATGCCAAGCCGAATAATTGCTTACATAGTGCCAGAGGTGGACCAATGCGTTAGTTACTTGTTCACTATGGAAAGCTCTTTCTCTTGATTAAATCATCCAATTTTTCTGAAACTATAATCATTTGTTTTCTCTACATGTACATCATATCTACTCATTCTCGTCTCATTCAAATAACTCCTTCTTGGTACGTTTTTTTTTTTTTTTTTTTTTTTTTTTTAGAGTATATTACATTGTCATCGATTATGAACTAATGAAAAAAAATAAATAAACCTTTCAATTAAAATTAAAAAAGGAAAAACGTTTTTCCACTTTCTTGAGCAGTGATGCCAACTTGCAGAGAATTTTTTATTTATAATCACCCTAATTTTGAAGAATGGTGTTTGATGTATTTGATAGTGGAATTAGACAAACATTACAATTAACAACTAGTGATGCTTATTGAAAAAAAAGTCCCTTAAATTTGCAACACTGCTGCTGAGTTTTGGTTAAAGAAAAAAAAACTATATATTGTATATTAATATTTACAAAACAAATTATGCACAACGTTAAGGATTTTAGGAAAAGTGTTAATTTTATCACTTTAGGAAAGTTATTGAAATCCTCTACAACATAAGATCGGATCGTCAAAAATTTGTTCTGCAAGATAAAATTCAATATTTGATAAAAGGTTGTAAAAAAAAAAAAAAAAAAACATACTAAAGAAAAGATGTTATTGATTAAAACTTTTTTTTTACACTATTTAAATATATAATTGAACGAAGTCTTCACATCTTGAATTACATTAAAATTTACATTAGTTCGATCATGCAAAATAAGTTTTGAATGACGGAAAAACCTGAATAAGTCCACAACTTTTAAAAATCCCCAAAAAACTTTTAAAATGAAATGTTATAATTTTTATGGTATCTCCAGATCCTTAAGGATGTTTTTTCCGAGATAACTGTAAATAATTGCATTTTAATCACCTGTTAGTTACTAATAGATATATACGTCCGCTGATCTGGTTTTTAATTTTTAGAATACGCTTATAACTCATAATCAAATAATTGTTCTTTTTAATTTGTTTTTTAATACGTAAGCCATGAAATAATAATGGTCATAAAATTTATTTGCAGTTTCATAGTCAACATCTTTAATTTCAAGTTGAAATAAGCATTGTTTTAATACAATGTAAAAATTGTTCTGTGAAAACAACATTACAGTTACGATTTTGTACTTCGTAAAGACGGTCAGAGGAACTTGTTGTAGAGGTGACATAAAATATTGGCTAAAGGATCACTTTCTTTAAACACTTAAAAAAATAGGATAGTTTAAGCCGATTAATCGCATTTACTTTACTTATTTTTGATCTGTTAGCTGTCTTACCTTCGTCCACAAGCACTAGTTGTGTGGGGTCTCCAAGAACAAGGAGGTTCGGAAGAAGCACCGTCGTATCTACTGGAGGGTAATGTTTCGGCGAAGTGAGTATGCCGTTTTGTTAATAGAACCCTGATTATGTCTACCAAAAATATGCTATTTATCTAAAAAAAAATGAGAGAGATAATTAGTGTTAATGATATATAGAAAAGAGAATTAAAATATTTAAGATAGCCAATGTTAGAAGAATTTTGGATCGGAGTATTTAGATTTTACACATCGAATATTTTAATGCAAGGCACAGCACAGTCACATTTTTTGGATACTACTATTTATATAAAGCAATATTATCGAAGAAAAATTATCACCTAAACATTCCCATTTTAAATAACCTGACGAAGTACCCACACTACTTTCTCTTACCTTATATTATTATAGACAAATACTTCAAACAATTTAAGGTGTAAAGTATAAGGTATATCTGAACATATCTAATCTAATGCTTTTTATTAAGCAACTTTTCAAAAAGTGTATGTAAAAAAAAATAGTTACATTAATAAAATACAGAGTTGCAAAATTTTTAATTGATTTCAGAGCATTGCTAATTTACATTTTTTTTTTTTTTTTTTTTTTTTTTTTTTTTAATATTACTTTTTTTCTTCTTACTATTTAATCGTAGCCATTTACTTCAGAAAATTATTCTACAAAACAAGTGGTATGCTATTTAGGCGGGTACTAATAGTGCACTGGAGGGAATTAGATCTGTTAGCAACTTTGTGAAATACTTAAGACTTTTATTTTATTTTAAAATTGATTAAAATTTAATGAGAGAAATGCCACTCAAACTGTTCTCTGAAAATTATTATACTAATTTTGAGTAGCCCTGCATTTTATCCATAAAATATATACGAACAAAAATAATGCACGACACAACATGGTATGCAATTTAAATTATTTTCAAACATAGCAAAAATATATCGGTGTGTTGTAGACAAGTTACAAATATTTGCGAATTTATAGGACCTTAAACATGTAAATTTATTAAATCTTAACTTCGAAAATTTGACTCCAATGTAATACTTTCTCTTCTATACATGGGTAAAAAGTGACTGCGCCATGCCACGTGAACCAAAAATGGGAACCAGAGGGAATGAATTGCGGTTATAAAATAATAAGTTATTGCTGTACTTAGATCTATAAAGCTCTGAGTTTCAGGATAAAATTAAGTATGGATACAAAATGTAATGGAAACAAAATGTAAAACATATTCGTAAAATATTAAAATACTATAGAATGGATATTTTTGTTATGACTGGTTTTATTGTTTTTACTTTTCGTGCTAAATAGTTTATTATATGAGAGTGCCTAAAAATAGGCATTGATGCTTTAATATACATCAGTAAATTCAGTCATACTGAATAATTACGTTTTGGAACTTTCATTTTGGAATTAATCAGAACTCAAACTGATTAATAGTTAATTGTGTCATTTACAGAAGAAGTATAGTTAACACATGTATTTTGTTACGAAAATCATTGCATGATTAAAAATGTACAAAAGGAAGAACGCAAAATGATAAGGGGGGAAAAAATGAGGGAGGGTGAATGAAATCGCCAGTTTACTGATGAAAGTATGTGTTTAAGGAATTTTGTATATTAAACCTCACTAATATCCTATAATTATTTAAATATATTTGAAATATTTTATGAATTTTTACAGTTGCATTTTTAAATGTTAGAAATATTCCAACTTAATATTTCACGTGTCGGTTTAAAATAAAATAACGCCTTTATTTATGTTATTATTATTATTATTATTTTTTTTTTTTTTTCAGAATAATCATGAAACTTTTCCCAATAATTTAAATTTTAATTTCCGATTAAGATTTTCTGAAAACTTTTCTATTAGCCGAGCATTAATTAATTCCTAATGTCCAAAAAGTTTTTACTTTACTTTAAGTTTTAGTGTTAATATTTCTAACTAAAGCCATCATTTATGATGAGTAAAAATTTTAAGAAATATAATGAACATATATAAAATTTTAAAACTGATGCTTGTTTGTTTTACCAAAAGTGCAACCAACATTGGACCCGTGATGACCCATATATACGGCAGATCTCCATAGCCTGACCAACAGTCTGTATTATGGAAACGAAGCATAAGCAAACACCAACTGCCAATAGATATTGCTGGGAAGCCTGTAAAGAAAAAGCACACAGTTAAGAGCGTACAGCCAAACCCATGTTATAATAAGGGGAAATTTGTTCATAAAATTACTCATTACATTATATATATTTTTTGAAATAACATTTGAACATTCAGAAAATTCACGCACGTGGAATTTGTAACTGTTTTCCAAATTTTTTTTTTTAATGTTTCAGTTTCAAGTTACAAATTAGATAAAATAAACTAAGGGCTCCCATTTTTACTTTTTCATATACTTGCATATGGTAGAGAAAGTATTGTTTTTTGGGTCAAATATTCCAAATGGAGTTTTTGTTATATTTAGACGTTTTAAGGTCTCCTGAATTAGAAAATTAGATATTTTTAGCGATTGGTCTCTGTGTGTGTCTTTGTGTCTGTATGTCTATATATATGTTATCATCGTATCTCAAGAACAAATTGTAGCAGGTATTCGGTATTATTAATGTAATATCATACAATGATGCTACACAAAATTTTTCGTCTAGATCAAGCAAATAGTTTGTGTACAAGGACATCCAGGGGAATTCAAATCTATTACGTCTATGGTCAAAATTTCTGGTAAGTACAGTGTAACATCAATAAGCTGCTCTAAACAAAATGTAATTAACATATTTTTAAATGCATAAAAACATATTTTGTGTAGATTGTGGTATTAAAATGATTTATCATTCGTTTACAGAGGTCCCCGAAGTATTTGGAAATATTGGGGCTGCAGTTGTAAATTGCTGGAATTGCATTTCAATTTGTGTTATGCGTTTTTTATATAGAACTGAATTTATGTACATAATTTGATGTGTATATAGCTTATAGACAATATACAGGGATACCAAAATTAAGATAAAAGTTCTTTTCTATTAAATCTATCTGATGAAAGTAATTTGCTGCATTTTACTATGTCGACGAATACTTATCAGGAAGGGAAATTATTTTCTCATACCCATATTGTAAACAATGTACTTTTTTGAAGTTTGATTTTTAATCTATTTTTTTTTATTTATAATATCACGTTTTATGATGCCCTAAATATAAAAGTAAAGTTTTTAGAGATTGATCTCTATGTATTACTATTATCAGCGTAACTTAAAAATAAATTCAAATTTGGTATTATGAAGCTCGCCTGAGGTTGCCACTTCAAAAATTTGATCAAGATTGGCAAGTTTTAAGGCAAATTAATAACAGCCTTGATTATTTAAAAATACATATATAAATTTTGGCAATAAAAAGGAACGGGAGGTTCACCGGTGCGATAGATAGTCCCTCTCACACAGAGTTATACGTCAAATAAAACTGTTCTTAAAACTATATTGTATTAGTTTTAAATTTGATTGAACTTTATTATCTTGTCTTATTAATCTTACGTCTTAGTCTGCAATCTACGTTTATAGTATAAAAATGAAATTTCCAGAATTAAAAAAATATAATCTTTTAACAAGAACAAATTTAACAATTATGAATTTTTTGAATATGAAAACATATACATATAAGGTGATGAGTAGTTCTATGACCAAATTTCTCCGTATTATTACATGAACGTGGACTGTCGGTAAAAATAAGTATTATACATTTTTACGACAAATCTTACTACAACACGTCTTACGTAAACTTTAATTTGAAAATTTTAACCTAAAAATTAGAGTGTACCCTATAAAAAACATGTTCGAACAACTAATTGTAGCGTTCTTTTTCTTTACTACGCTTTTCATACTGCGCGTTCTTTCATTGTGACAGTGCGTATATTTTGCGAACTTTTTTAAATGTTACACAAATAAAGATATAAAAAATAACTTAATATATTTACTTTCTTACAAATAGTATAGTTTATGTAATATCATATATTTAAAAAACACATAATATTTGTAATCATGTAACATTTTATAAACCATTATTAATACTATTAGGTTATTATTAACTGACATAATATTGTTGTCTAATTTTATAACGATGTTTTCTTTATTTGATTAAATATTCCTTAGTTATTCATCAAAAATATTTTTAAAGTTTTAAATATTGTTTTTATTTTTTTATTTTATAACTAGGAAATACAGGAAAGACTTCTAAAATTAATATGTTTTGTAATGTGTAACGGAACTGAGTAGAAAAAAAATATTCAATTCTCTAATGAAAAGAAATTTATCAAATTAAAACAAAATTATCTTACTATAATCAATCATTTCATGCAGATGAGTTTCCGTAAGATAACACATTAATAAATTATTCCCTAGATATTCCATAAAATAATAAAAGTCCATTTTTGCTAAAAAATGAATATTTGTATGAATAAAGTTAGTAATTTTTAGCTCTGGGTTATTGCGGCAAATAAAATTTATATTCCTATGAGTTATTTTCGCTTTCGAATTCTCGTAGAGCATTAAAAGAACATCTCCGGCATATTTTTAAAGTGCAATTCGAAAAAGTTAAATTTTTATTATACGTTCATTTGATGTAATGTTTAATGTAGTTCTTTTTTAATGCATGTTCTTTTTATTATTATTATTATTATTTTTCTAAAACTTTTTTTTTTAACTGATTTTTATTTCTCGTTGAAAATTAGATTGGAATAATTTAATCTATTCATTATATAAATTTGCATGTGAAACTTCATCCCTATCGTAACATATGATGTAAACTACTAATTCTTCCCTTTATCAAAATATTTATATAATATAGACTAAAGTTAAAATTTTTGTAAGATTTCCAGTAATTTTTAGTGTGTTATTCAATACAACACTGCTTTTTATTATTTTTAATATTTATTAACTGAACATTAAAAATAATTGACATTGACATTTATGACATGAAATTCCTCATTTAATCGGTTCATTCACAATTAATCAGTATACAATGTTTATAAATTTTATTATTTCAAATTATAATATCTATTTCATTTTTTTAATAAGTAATTTCCTTTTCTGAAGTAGCTCTCGGTAACTGTTAAATCTGTAAACCAAAATTCAGTTTCGTACTAGCATATATTGGAAATTTGCATTAAATTTTTCTACATCTCTGGTCCAAGTTCAGTTTCAAAAATAAGCAGCAAAATAATTATTATGCTGCATTCAATATAAAATATTAAAATATCTAATTTCCGCTCCGTTGACTTTATCTACGAATTCTGCACAATGTGTAATAATTTTTAAAAATGAAAAAACTTCGGTGACAAAATTCGTAACCCGATTTCGACTCAGTTTATTTATGTTAAAATATAGTATATAAATGTACTACGGATATGAATAAATCGGCTTGAATGCATATATCGAAACATGATTGATTTTATATTTGTGAAGAATTTTGTATTATTAGTACTATTATAAAGTTTAAAAAATACGTAATCATTCCAGTCCATTCATTTTATTTTATTTTTATTTATTTATTTATTAGCAATGGACATTTTTTTTTAAAACTTTCCTATTAGTCTCATATAAATAGGTTAAGAATGCATAAGATATATATTTTTTATATTAAAACTTGAAGCATTTATATTGGATAATGACTTACCCCAACCAATGCAATAATAAAGTTTAAAAGGTGCATCTTGCTTGAAAATATGGACTGTAACTCGACTGTGCAGTAATAGGCCTTCTATAAACATCCAGTTAATACTAGCCATTCCTGAATACATTTGTAAAGTAAGCACTGATTTGCATAACCAGTCCTAAAAATATTTTTACAGTTGGTTAGTATAAAATATACAATATACATACCAACGTTTTTATTATATATATACATTCAAAAATAACAAGTATATAAACGACGCTTTATCAAAGATTTTTTTTTCTCTTATCCTGAGTTTATGTTTCTCTTACAAGAGTTATTAAGATAATTTGTTGTTTTTTAGGACAATTTTAATGAACTTTAAAACTAAACAAAGTCTACAACAAAATATAATTTTTCCAGCAATGAAACTGAAGTTGTATAAGTTTGTTTCGTTTCTTTTTTAAAGAAGAAATAATGTAATACATAATAATTCCTCTCTTTCCATATAAAATTATGCAGTTAAAAAAAAAAAAAAAGCTGTATACTTTTTTAATTTAAAAATTTGGAAAGGCTGTATTTAATTGAAAGAATACAATTTTAAATGTTCCTATGTTAAGACTTTAGTTAGAGGAATTAAAAATTTATTGAATGTTTAAATATTAAGTTAATTTAACAAATATTTCAATTTTAAAGGATGCTATGACTGTCTTCGTGAAATATTGATAAGAAATGATGAACTATAAGCTTTCGAATTGAAAAATGAATTAATCAAGCATCAATAAAATGGTATACAATTTGAAAACTATAATATATTTATGACCCAATAAAAACTGCTGTGGAATAAAATATTTCTAACTGTATTACAGTACTGTCTACAAAATAAAATCTTAATTAGTGTAGAATATTCATAATAACAGATAAGAGAAATAAATGAAATATTCAAAACATTAAATTTAATAAGTACAATGTTAAATATCCTTTGTCAAAATCGTGTAAAACTTTCTCTAGAAACCGTAAACAACAAGTTTTCAACGTATAAACTACTAGGTTAATTTTAAATAGAATACAAACAATTTATTTTTTAAGTCTACGAATTATTTAATAATATATATCGAAATTAATTAGCTTATTATAATTTAAAAATACTTGTTATGTACATATAAATTAATAAATTAATAAATTAAAAAACAATGAACACACAGGATTTTTTTTTTCTCATGTACTACAAATGCATTTAAATATCTCTAATACTATGAAATTCGTATATATTTGACTGATGTACATAATAACAGTAAACTTTTTATATATCTCTTAACTTAAAAATAAAATTTTAAATATAATATAAAAAGTATCTTGTTACTAATGTAATGCAAGTATTAGAATTTATTTTAACTTTTAAATGTGAAGAATTGATACACACCCGTGTTAATAATAAAACATTTTTACAAAGGTATTAGGACTTTGAATAAGTTTTCCTAACGGAAGGCATTACCAGCACTAAGTGCTTGTAATTTCAAATGTTAACGGTACAAAGAAATACAATTGGTAAGTTTGAACTTCAGTGTATGTTAGTTCGCCATAGTATAAAAAACATTTTTTTACCCTTAGTACTAAAAATGTCGAGATTTGTGCCAAGTAAAGAGTATTTGCGGGGAATTTCATTGCACTATTTTATTCAAAAGAAATCTGCATGCGAAGCACACAGAAGAGACTTACGTGGAGTATGTTCTGTCGGAAACAACATGCAGAGACTGGTTTAGACGCTTCAAAAATAATTATTTTGATCTTGGAGATAAAGAAAGCTCTGGCGCACCGCAAAAGTTTGAAGACTAAGAATTGGGAAAATCATTTTATGAGGACTCCTGTCGGACGCTAGCTGAACTTTCAAAATCCTTGCGAATAGATAACAAAGCAGTTTTGAATTGCTTGAAAGTAGTAGGAATGATCTAGAAGCAAGGACATTGGTGGATGTACGAAAAAAAAAAAAAAAAAAAAAAAAAAACGAGAATTATTTCAAGGTTCTATTAATTAAGTATTTAATGAAATATTCTTATACCATTTTTATTCTTATTTGGTTTAAGAGGGATAAAAAAAAAAAAAAAAAAAAAAAAAAAAAAACCTTCCCATTATTTTTTTTTTTCAGTTGAACTTATCGAACGAAACTTTCTTCTTGTGTTTAAAATACGTTTTGAAATAATTTTAATAAGAATATTAAAAGATTAGTGTAAATGATTTTGTTGGCTTTAAGAACTAGAAATATTTTAAGAATCTATAATTTCTATTTGCGTGATAACCCTTCGATTCCCACAAGTTTTCCAGTTTTAATTTTAAAACCCACCCATTACGTTATTTAACAAAAAAAGATTTTTCGTGTTTATATCACTTAAATTTTATCTTCAGAAATCGATGCGGTAAATGCCACTAAAGATTGTATATGCCGATTACCTTCGAAGACTCGAACACGAATACCCCAAATCCTTTTTTAAAATAATGTTTTGTTTTTGAGGAACGCCTAAATGAGTGGCTAGTCCTTTCAATGAAACGAATTAACTCGTGGCAGGATAGCAATGTGTTAAGAAAGGAGGAAATATTTATAAAACTGGACAAAAATGACACACTGGACAATAATGAGAGATACATTTTGAATTAATCAATCCTTATGGAAAATGAATGAATAAAATAAATTAAGATTTTAATTATAAATACTGTTTTTAAAATCGTGAAGAATTTATAAAGTAAGAGCGAGTAAAATATTCTAATAATAATGCGATTTCCGATTCCCTTTATAAGAAATGAGGAACAAACATTTAAACCAAGTTTTCTCCATTGAATACATTTTTCAGAAAGCATAACTAATAAATTAAAAAATAACTAAAATTAAACCCCAATTATCGTTTGTGTATATGTATCCGAGGTAAACATGTTACATACCTAATTTTCACAGTTTTCTCATTTGTGATTAATTAAATACTTTTTAACAATATTATCCGTCGAAGATACGTTCGATAAATCTAACGGACTGGTATGAGACAAAGCTCGTCTGTCAACCCTTCCGATTCTTTTGGAATGATCAACTCCAAAAATTTTTAATTGCATTATTTTTCTACGATTAAATACTATGTTCAAATTACATATGATAAATAATTGTGCTAAATATTTTTATAAGAAAATAAAGATGACTGTTAAGAACAAAATATTTCATAATTATATATATATATATATATATGTATTCAGATTTTCAGTGACTTAAAATGAGGTTTTGTGAAATAAAAGCATATTAGTAGGAATAAGGTTGTGTTAAGTATATCGAATTCAAGAAAAAAAAAATCATTTACTGTTTTTGTGAGGTTAGAAATACGGTAATAAAATAAGAGAAGGAAATTCTTTTTGACTCTTGAAACTACAATATGTTGATTAAAAAATCTCAATCAAAAATTTCTGTTTGATATTACTTCATAATTTGTATCTTATCTCAAAAAATCGGCTTATACAAAATTGGAAAAACCATATCAGTCCGGCATACGTCAACACAAAATCTACTCAAACTGAAATACCATAACCTAAACCTGATTCAAAGCCCAACATTAAAAAAAGCTGTTCTTTAATGTAATCGTAAGAATAATTCAGTATTCATAAGTCTAATACCAATTATATCTCATATAAGGAAAATTAATTACAGTCATTTACATCCATTTGTAGAAAATTTTTAATATGAAATGAAAATATACTCTATTCTTAAAATTGGTTTATTCAATTTGAACTACTATAAGCAAAGCCCAACCACATGTCACAGGAAATTCAAAATTTTTAAAATCAAATCTATTATTTTTTCATATATAACGGAAGAAATTAATGCCAACTTTAGATTTACCTTGAGAGTACGGCAGTGTGCCTAGAGAGGAAAAAGTAGCTCCTTACCTCTGATATATATATATATATATATATATATATATATATATATATATATATATATATATATATATATATAGAATAATCACCATGAAAAATTTGTATTGTAAAGCAAAATAGTCTGTGGTGCAGGGAGAAGGGGCCACTGTCACTCAGGAGCAACGAAGCAACGAAAATAGGATAATGTTTCATGCGATATAAAAATAAAATGATAATATTGAACCCGAAACGAATTTAAGACACGATGGATCGTTCGAGCTTTCGTCAAAATAAAATTTATGGCTAGAAATTTAATTAAATATCCCTGAGTGATAATAGTTTCATGCTTTGTTTTCTTTTTTGAATCGACTTTACGGTCTAGTATTTCTAAATTTGTTATATATTTTGAATGTACCAAAGAATAGTTCAACGTCTAAGTCTTACATTTTACTAATCTTACCGTCTCTTTTATTTCAATTGCTGCTTTGGAAAGTTATATACTTGTGTTTATATGCATGTGTGTTATATAGAATTTATGCATTTAATCAACACAAATTGTCTGGTCTTTACTCAATCATCAGCTTCTCTACAATCTACAATGAAAAATCTGGTTAAATATGCATTTCTTTCCGCTTTAACTTTTAAGAATTTTACAAAGTAAGATTCTCGTGATAAGTATTTTCATCTTTAATTGTTTCTTAAAAGAAGTTTTAATGTACTTTAGTACTAAAAGTTTTAAACTGTAATCTAAAGATGTAGGGTAATGAAGATCATTCTTTATCATTAATTAAATTATTGTTCTTAAACAATTTGCAACGATGTTAAAACTCATTCTCTTTTTTGAAGCTTTTTTTGCTTTTTACTTAGTTTTGAATTAAGTAAAAGTTTCTAATTTTCGAAACCAATTAGATGCGGGTTATTTTCCTTTGTTAATCTCTACTTAGTTTTACCTTTTTTGGCATTTTTCTTTTTAACACTTTCCAACAAAGTACGAAAGTGTTTAGAAATTTGGTTTGCTTGTCTGTTTATCCATCTGTCCGTGCTCTAACTCCCGTAAATATTAATGAAATGCCTTCAAACTGATATATGTTATTCAAGTTCACAATAAGAAGTTCTTTATTGTAAATATATTAAATTATAATACTGTTTTGTGCACAGGAACATTCGAAAGGATTCCAAAGCATTGTGTCCTATGAGAAGTAATTCTATAAACCATACATTAAAACTTTACTTTGCACAAATCTTTATGAAATTGAAATAGGTTATTGATATAGAATCAAAGAATTCTTTCCATAGTATATAGTATAATAAGCTTTAAATTTTACTGGACTACATGAAATTATGCAGATATATTAAGGGCTGTATAAGTTAGTAGCTGGATTTGCATTTTTATTTTAATTAAGTCTTTTAAGACTGAATGCGATTTAATTAAGTTTATCTTTCTGTCTGACTATCCATCCGTCCGTCTGTCTGCTGCGTTCTAACCCCTGTAAATATTAATCTAATTTCTTGAAACTGATATATGTCTTTCAACTTCACTATTGAATGTTCCCAATTTAAAATGGAGTTAATACCACAAATGGTTTGTGTACGGGGACACTCAAAAGTATTCCAAAGCATTCTGTTGTATGAGAGGTATTTCTATAAACCATATTCTATTTCCTGTATTTTGCGCAAATATTAATGAAATTGAAATAAATTATTTATATGCACAAAAGAATGCTTTTGATAGTATATGCGTTCTATATACCACGTATTTTTTTAGTACATGCATTGTATATGGTACAATTAGCATTAAGATTTGCAGGGTCGAACAAAAATATTCATATTTATTAAAGGCTGTATGAGGAAATAGCTGAAATTATAATTTCATTTTTATTAAGACTTTTAGCACTTTATAACAATGTTTAAAAGTGAATATCATTTGAATTTGTTTTATCTCTCTGTCTGACTGTCCGTCTGCCCGACTCCAGCGACTGTAAATATTTTCATAATTTCTTAAAATAGTATATATTATTCATGTATATTAGGGAATTTCCCCTAATTAAAATGGCATTAATAGTCCCTGCACAACTGAAAGGTGTACAGGGACACCCAAAAAATGCCAAACCATTGCGTTTTAGGAGAGGAATTTATAAAATCACAATTAAAAAAAATTCTACTGAAAAATCCTAATGAAATTGACATTTACTGTTTATAAGATTAAACAATGTTTCATATAGAATGTAATATACTTAGCATTCAAATTTACAGGGACACATTAAAATATTCAGATTTTTTTAAGGGCTACAATTAGAAATTATATGAAGTGGATTTTTGTTTGTGTTAAGGGGTCAGATACCCCTTAGATTGTCGATTTAAGCATTGCGTGCAAGATTAGATAAATGTAAATGATCCGTCACACGAACAAAAAAAAAAAAAAAAAAAAAAAAAAAAAAATGTGCACATGGAAATGTACCCTATTATTAAAATGACAAAAAATAATTTTGCTGGAAATCTTCCTTCTTTTGAAAAAAAAAAAAAAAAAAAAAAAAAAATATATATATATATATATATAGTTTTTATTACAAAAAATTATCACTATTTTTTGCGTAATTATAATTATAAATCTTTTACTGTAAACAAGATATATTTACATTTTATATAAAAGCCGTTAAACTTTTATTAAATTGTGGTTTACCATGACAGAGATATTGTGCGCGCAAGATTTTACATCGATGATTGTAATAGAGAGACAAAACTTTATGCTTGTTAAAAGTGATTATTATTTTTTAATTATTGTAAAAGATTATAGTCATTTTTTTTCTCTGATATTATTATTTTTTTCTCTAAGATATCTGACCTCTTAAGCATTTTTAACACTTTCAAAAATTTTACTAGTGATTATGAATTAAATTAGTCTGCCTTTCTGCCTTTCTGGCCTTCTGTCTTTTGTTTGTGGTAATGTAGGCAAAGAACATTGAAGGTTAAATGATGCCTCGAGTACTTACTGTTGGATAATGTTAATAATCAATGCATAACGCAGATGTTTTCGTTCTTGTTTATTTTGGTTCTATTAGTACACTGTATACTTCCTAATTCTACTTATAAAATAAATAATTATAAGTTAAAAAAAAAATTTTATATACCATGTTTTTAAATTTTCTGTTGAATCATTAATAAAATACGCGAGGAAAAAAATAATATTTAAGCAATATTTAAGCAATATTTAAGCACGTGGACTCAGTTCAGTGAAATAATAATTATAGTGAAAAAAAATGAAAAAAAGTTGATTTTAAAAATAAAATATTACTCCTTTTAGAACAACGTATATTTCCATCGTAAACTACATTAGCATTTATCAATGTGTATAAAATTTTTAAAGTGATAATGACGTCAATTTTTGCGCGATACATAATTTAATATTTTATAATTTTTTAACGTTCACGTTGAATTAAATGTATTTATTTTTATGCCGAAGGAAAATGAGCTCGTATTTTTTTTTTTTTTTTTTTTTGCCACTTAAATTATTGCTAATACTTTAATGGCTATTTTTTATTGCCATTAGGAGCCTATTATTTTCATATTTTAATTAATTAAAAGAAAACTATTCGAAAATTCGAAAATCTGACTTCGAAGTATTGCGTTGTCACCGGGTTCTGAGCTACTGTGAAAATTTCAAATGTCTAGCTAGTAGGGATGTTAGTTAAAAATAGATTGCAAGACTTGTACCGGACAAACAAACAAACAAATAAACAAAAAATCAAACAAACAAACAAGAATAAAAACATGGTAAAAAATACAATACTAATTCTTACTTCATGACGATAAGAAAAGTCCATGAGAACTGGTGATGATGAAACAATTAAAAGAAGCATGTTTAACAGAAGTGCTACGGATAGATTTCGATGAACTTTTAGCCGACTACATTTGAGGCAACTATTAAAATAAATAAATAAATGTTAAAAATCGAATATATAAAGGATTCTATGAAATCCACATGGCAATAAATAATTATTTATACTATCTAAAAAACATTTACTGTAAAATACCACAAAAGCGCCCCTCTCGATTGAATGCATCCTTCGATTTTTCTCGTGGATTTCATTATGTTCTTAAAATACCAAATAAGTGCCCGCTTCCGCTTAGAAGTACATTTTATCCGATAAGAAGAATATTTTTACCTTATATTTGTTTCTTTTATAAGGTTCTCTTTTACAAATATAAGCACTGATTTGTTTTACATTAAATAATATGATTATTTAAAAATCGAAACCATAGTTTTCCTAAAATAGCGGCATATATTTTAAAACAATTTAATGGAAGGGGGGGGGGGGGGAATGGTTCCGCATTTTTCAGTTTAGCTGAATGCCGGTTTAACTAAGTGCTTACTGTTTTTTTTTTTTTTTGTCTGTTTGTTTAATCATTGAAAGTTAAAAAAGTATGTTTTGTTTTAAAACCATTTTGTGCCACTTAATTTCAGCAGGAAAATACAAGTCTGTTTCTTTATTTTTTCTCAATTTTTATTCTCTATCTTTCCACTTTCCAAATATACTTCGATTTTCCTTAAAGACAGAGAGGGCACTTTAACGGTATTTTACGGTAGGTAAAATAATTTTTTATTAGCCTCACTAAGATCTTTCTTTTTTTTTTTTTTCCAGAACATCGAAGAATAAAAATACACTGTAAAAACAGTTTTATAGATAAAAAATGAATTTCTTTAATTTTTTTTTAAATGATTAAATGTAATTCTGTAACTGAGATATTATATTTTATAAAAAAAAAGGATAATAAAGTCTTTCATTTACACAAAAACAATTAAAAAAAAAAAAAAAAACACTGCACCCTACACTATAAAACAATTGTGTTTATTTTCTAAAATATAAACTAGAGTTTGTAAATTTACAATAATTTTCAGTTAAAAGTAATTAATCGAGATTCTCAATTTTTATCCTGTAAATTTATTTTTTCAAATTGTTTCATTTCTGAGTAAAAAGTTAATAAAATGAATGTTTCTATTGCAGAAAAAAATTACAAACCGTTGTACTTTTGCCAACAGATAAATAAAATCAAATAACCACTAAAACGTATATTTAAAATAAATTTTTCACCCCATCCGTTTAATACGAAGGCTAAAATTATCTCTTTCTTTCTCTCTCTCTCTCTCTCTCTCTTTTTTTAAATATAACAAATCAAATATTTTATTTAAAATTTTGTGTATCTAAAAAATCCACAATCAAACAATATTAAAAATAAAATAAAAATAAAAATAAAATAAAATAAAATAAATAAATCTAAAAAACGGTGGATTCTGACTTCTGGCGACCCTAAAGAAAAGCGGTGGACACAATTTCTCAAATTTTCACATTTTTAAAAGAATATAGTTGATTAGTGCTTCAACGAATGATATTCTTTTCGATTACAACTAATTTTACAAGACTATATGTAGTGTAAAATGTACCGAAAATTGTACTGTTTATGCATTAGAAGTCTGATAAAGATTTAAATTCCATAAAAAAAAAATCGTTCAACAACTCATCAATTCTCTTATAAAGAAGTGTGCAAAATTTCAATAAGATCGCTGCATTAAGTTTTGAGAAATCGTGTCCACAGCTTTCCAGTAGGGGCCTCGGGAACCCTAGACCCTCCGAATTTTCCAAAATTTTTAATGAAAATTTTATAAAATGTTGTTTAAATGTTTCTATTTTATAGACTGAAAACTTTGAAAAAAAAATGTTTTATTTATTATATTAAAAATTTTTAGAAAATACTTCATTTTATAGCCTTCGAAACCCGTTTTTTGTTGAAATTTAACCCTATTAACTATTTTTTGTTGACATTTTTAACCCAGTAAACTGGCGTTTTGGGTGGACTTTATCAGACATTTGTCGCTGTTACAATATCCTGTGTAAGAAAAAAAAAAAATTACAAGCATAAGTTAAAAAACATTAGAATATTACCGCATAATCACCCGGTATTGTAAATGATTCAGTTGAAGCTTCGTATATACATCTTCAAGAAAAATTCAATTATTATAGTTACTGATATTAAAAGCAAGCATATTAACATTTTTTAAATATGGCAAGTATTAAATGCTTGGCCTACTAAATTTTCTTCATTTAAAATCAACAGCCACCAGAAATCACCAATAATATTAAAAGACAAGAAATAAATGAAGTTATTCGTCTAAGAAGAAAACATTCAAAAGGTGTCGTCTTCAAAAAATATTGAAATAAATATATGAGATTCTACTCTTCATAAAACACCAGGAAGTGAAAAAATTATTGGCTGAAATGAACTACAGCGACCACAAAATATTATCAAAATTAAGCATATTTCGCGATTTAGCGCTGTTAGACGTTAAGTTCACGAGCACCGAGATTGCCGTGTACGAACAGAATCGTGTTTTGTTTCTCCGCGAAGTACTCAAAATCAATCGCCTAGCAGTGTGACATCGCCAAATATGCTTAATTTTGATATTTTTTTTATGGTCGCTGTAATTCATTTCAGCCGGTAATTTTTTCACTTTCTGTTGTTTTAGGAAGAGTAGAATCACATATATTTTTTTCAAAATTTTTTGAAGAAGACACCTTTTGAATGATTCCTTGTAAGTTATAAAAGAAGAAAAAAATTATAAAAAATTTCCGGGGACAGTTTGTTTTGCAATTTTGAGTTAAAAATTGCAACCACCGCCCCGAGAGGGTTAAGACATGAAATGACTCATAATTTTTAATTGCGATTTATATGAAGTAAAAACACGAACTGTTCTAAGCAATTTCACGGTGGTCTCCGAGATGATCCCCTCTTATAATAAAAGAATGAAATAAAATAACTTGAATTTTTAACAATGGGAGGGACTGAATTGTTTTCGGAAAGCTATATTTCACGAAACATGTTTTTAACCAACGGGGGACGAGGGAAGAAAAAACCATTCATTTTCAAATCAGATTTTTTTTTTTTTTTTTTCATTCAACATTTAAAGTATTAGGATTAATAGCGTAATACTTAGCACGGTGATCTTGATATGGACAATAGTTAATTTATGGGAGGAGTGGTTAACGAAATTAAAATTTATATATTGAGCTGTAAAAGTAGGTTTTCCATATGCAGACGTTACAACATCAAGACTAAAATTATTAACTTTACTTTCAATAGGTAACCTATTATTTCATTCAAGCCAATTCAAGACGTTCATTTATTGTAGTAACCGGTTTTGCAGTATTTATATGTAAATAAAAGTTTCTTTTACATTTTAAAGTGAAAAAATTTATCTTAGCTGAAACGTCATTTAATATATATATATATATATATCAAAGTATGCAGGTAACTCGTTGTGCATGATTCTGAATATTTGTAAAAATATGTACAGCAGCAATGAATACCACGCATGTATTCATTCATGTGCAGTAAAAAAAAAAAAAAAAAAGGAGAGAGAGAGAGAGAGATTGCATGCAGCTAATTTGTCATGCATGAACGGAAGGTGAAAAAATAATGGCACGAAATCTTCGCACGCTTCTTCAATATTGGCTGTCTATCACAAACTTAACAACGATTTTTTGTTTTGCGGCAAAGGCCGACAGACATAAGTATCCACTTTCGAGACAAAGAAAAAATATCCTAGTCGAAAAAACATGGACTATCGAACAGAAATTTTTAATTTTTAATTTATTACAAAAATAGTAAGTCATTATTATAATTTTCTCTTATTACACTTTAATAACATTTATATTATTAACCGTATTCCATTGATACTTAACATTTGTATGCAAATGTGTTTAACGCTATCATTTGCTGAAATTGCCTTTAATAAAAATCATTAAAGTCCATCTGCTACTAGACTCGAATATATCCACTAATGGTGCATTTTAAGCTGTTTGGAAAAACAACTTTTTGAATACAAAACATTTTATAGCACAGTGTTAATTACAAAAACTGTTAATTGAGGTATCAAATACTGATTATGGTTACAACCCTTAAAATTAAGAACAATATTCAAAAGTAGCCAAAAACTATTCTTAAGTCTATACAATTTAGAGATTTTTATGAAAGAAATATAATATATTTTATCTTTTAATATTAGATTAGAAAAAGTAATTGAAATAATTCATGAAATAAAATAACTAATATAAGTAGAAAAAGTAATGTTTTCAAAACCATTAATGGTGTAGATTGTTGTTATATCTTACAGAGATATTTTATTATAAATAATCATTCAAATGATTATTTAATGATCATCCAAATCAGAAAATAGAAATTTGTAAGGCATTAATTTAACTCAAAGCATTAGAATCATTCTGCTGCAGTTGAAAGTTTGCACCAATTATAAGAATGTGAATCTGAATAATATCGATACAATACTATTCCACAATTTAACTTGACAATCAAGCACCCGTTTCCTACAAATAATTACATTTAATGTCTTCTCTTTGTTGACAGTATGTCAAGTAAGTACAATCATTAATTTTTATTAGACTTCAATAAAAAGAGGTTACTAATTCAACTGTAAAGGTTTTATAATTTAATATATAACTTTTGAACAGATTCCAAAAACATTTATTCACATATATATTTATTTATTTATTGCTGCATTTTAACATTAGAAAAAAAAAATATGGCCAAAAGGAATGCACTTTTATCTTTAAATATTTTACTTATTATTTAATGTGATTTTTTTTTATCGTTTCGTATGCAACTTTCTGTTTTAATCCGCGTAATTTGTTAATTTTTGCAGTTTGATATTATAGAAAAAGAAAGTGCAAAACATTACATTATTGTGGAAATTTCAGTTGTAATCAGTGTATCTAATTAACATAACAGTCAAAATATTATTTCTTATTAGAAAATATTTAATATTTCATCTAAATTTTTGTAAATATTCATCAGGAGTTTATTTAAAAATCATAAAATTTAAGGCAAATTGTTTTAATAAATAAAATAAATAAATAAACAAATAAAATGCCCTCGTAAGTAACCAGCCAATGTTTTATGATTAAAAAATAACTATGTAGGTTTCCAAAACTGATATATATAAAAAAAAAATCTTATTTATCAAAGATATTTCAAAACATAAACTTTATATTTATACGTATTATCTAATAGTATTAAAAAAAAAATGCGTAGTCCATTATAAAATCCCTCTACACGATTAATGGATTTTAAACGTAGTTTTTTAAAAATTGCAGTAATAATCATTTAACTGATAGTCCATTTTTCTAAAGAACACTTTTTTATTATTATTATTTTCATAGTATATGAGATAAGAGATTCGAATGAAACAGCAATGCTTTTGTAAAAATTATTTTTTTGCAGCGGCAGCTTTCCAAAAAATATATATTGTTCAGCTCAACTGCAAACAACTAAAAATTCTCGTAACAGAAATTGAAACAATTTCTTTGTTCAAAGGCTTTTAGATAAATCTAGATAACTCTTAAACTAAATGGACGAAGTTTAGAGATCATGTAACAGTAATAATGATTTATAAAATGTATACTCATATATTTTTACAAAGAGAAACTTTTAGTCATTTAGTGTCTTTAAAGTTTAGAAAAGCGATTTTGAGTTTTATTATGTTAAATATAAAAGATGTATGGAACATAAATAATTTATTTATAACTCATTTAAACAAACGCATATGTGTATGTATGTATAAGCAAAGAATCTGCAAAGAATCTATGAAAGACTTATCAAACTCGTGCCTCTATCTTCTTTAATGATAAGTTCTAGAGTCAGTTAATCTAACATCTAAAATTATAGAAAAGTAAAGAATTAGTAAAATAATACGATATGATAATCTATGTTTAATTGTGAATAATACCATGTAAGGAGTTTGACTATCATTATTTGTTCCCATTTTTCAAATTACAAAAGTTCGCTATTAAATTACAAAAATGAGTTACTGTCCCCCATTTTTTTATCATCTTTGGGTAGGAAAAGTATTAAAAAAAAAAAAAAAAAAAAAAAAAAACTAAAATAAAACTTAAAAGTTATTTGAGCTTAGAATTTTTATCCAAGTGTTTCATAAAAAAGCTGCTGATACAGTGCAACCACATATCCTAAAACAAGCAGTGAGGACGCGTCCAAAATGTTGGAGGGATGCCAGCTTGACCGACAGTTTGATATTTGAAAAACATCCAGTAATTCCGCGCTCTGTGATTGCTCATTTTCTCTGAGTCAGATTACTGTCACCCCTATTTTAGCATTGGACTCGTTGAGTTAGCACTTGTGCAGATACTTCCATGATTTCATGAAATGGGGTTGAAGAATATCTATTAATAATTAATTTAAAGCGTTACCAACAGAACAATAATCTTATATACTGTTTTACACCTTCATTAAATGCGTTTAGAAGAGGAAAGGTAATGTGAAAAGATACTCTATGAAATTCGGGTGGAAAAGCATCATGGATGCTTTAGAACAGTCTTCGATGGTCTCATTACAGTTAAAATGTGATGCATTCTAAAATGTCGAATGGAACCACAATTTGATTCCACTAAAGCTATACGTTGGCTAGAACACATTGAGAGTGCCATGCGTTATTAATTAAGAAATAGAAACTTATTAACCAGCTGAGGTGATGGATACACCCAACCCAATATTCAAAACGATACAAACGAGGCACCTAACTTGTTTAAATACTTTTACTTATGATAGCTAATAAAATACTAACATTACGAAATAAGCTAGAATATTTATTAATAGCTTTTGGGATAACTTTACATTCATAATCAGAGGATGAATTTGTGAGTTGTATAGCAGAAAGCAAACTTAGGCATTGCAAATTTTGACAAATTTTAGAAGAATTGCATTTAAATATATTGTAAAGCAAAATTAAAGCAGTTATTCTAGCAAAATAAGGCGTCTACAAATGACCCCAGTAATCAGGGTGAACTCCATTTCTGCTAATTATGCAAAACTAAAACTTCTTGGAATTACAATAAATGGAAGCTACATTTTATGTTACACACTAACTTAGAATACACAATTCTTGTGTTATATCCATAACTCAACCTGTCTTTTTAAAATTATTTGGAGTAATATAAACAACGAAAAATGCTTAAAATCTGTTACTAAAAAATAGTGAAAAAAAAATATATATATAGGAATGATATTCGAGCAAAAAATCTTCTTGCCAACGATCGTAGTAAGTTAATATTTATGTAAAAAGTCTTTTTTTTTTCTACAGATGTCAAGTGCTGCAAAACAATATTAGTTTTACGGTAATAACCGCCTTACTACAAATAATACTGGTCCTTGACTATTAAAACAGAAAGACTAATATTCAATTTAACAGCACCAAATCAACATAAGTATAAATTCATAATACAGTTATTTAATTTCTTTCAAAATAATAGGTGATTCATCCAACACAAAAAAGGCATTTTTTTATTTTCGAGAGATTCTTCGTTTTAAGTATCTACTTGTTAACCCGATTAAAATCAAATAATATTTGATATAACAAATAAATAATTTTATACATAAATTCTATACATAAATTCTATAAATAAATAAATAATAATAATAATAATAATAAACTTATGATAAATGCTTTAAGCCGATTAATAGTATGTTTCATCTTTAGACGAAAAAAATCGCACGAGTGCATCATTAAAGCAGAAAGCACGCACTCGCTGCTACTAAGAAATTTAAAGTGGCTATTGCATGTGGCTTTCAATGAAACATCGTTTATTAATTTTCGGAGTACTGTTAATATTTCACGAACAGAGGAAAAGAAAAAGTGTAAAAATTGATCTTAACAAGAAAAAGCAAGTTGTCATAGGTAGACTCTGCTCAATTCCCCATCATATGTATGTTCTGATAAATTTCTTGTACAGGACATTTACATTCATGTTAAGAGAAATGAATTTGATCAAATGCTTGACACAGTGACAGCACGAAATCCTCGCCTAATAGGCTACCCACCATTCAGTTCGATATATTTATCTTATTCTAATCTATTAATTTATTTTATTGGGATCAATTTCGTAGTTTATTTTCATGCTACTATTTCCAATGCAACTTTCCCCAAAATGAAATGATTTATATGAAATATCGCCCTATTTTGCTATGTTGATAAAATCTTAAATTTCGAATAACTTCGAATAACTTCGAATAACGAAATTTTCCTACTAGAATATTTGTAGTCAATCATGTTCATACAAGTATCATAAATGTTATTTTGAAATTGTCTGATATATTTATGATCCTCAAAATGGACGTTTATGCTCGATTTTGACTTATTCTGCCCTTTTAAGTAAATCGTAAATTTCAAATAACTTATGAATTTTTTAAATTGGAAAATTCATACCCTATGGTATTCATGTCAGTATCCTAAATAATATTTCAAAAGTGGTCTGACATCTTTATGATGAAAATATCCCTCAAGATTTACGTTTGTGTAAAATTTTGCCCTATTCTGTTATGATACGAAATTCGAAATATTCTAATAACTTACGAAATTTTTATATTGGAAAGTTCATAGTCAATAATATTCATGCCAGTATCCTAAATAATATTTCTAAAGTAGTCTGACATCTTTACGATGAAAATATCCCTAAAAATTGACGTTTATGTGAAATTTTGTCCTATTCTGCCATGTTAAGAAATTCGTAAATAACCAATAACTTGCGAAATTTTTAAAGTAGCATGTTTATAGTAACTGATGTTCATTCCGGCATCAAAACTGATATTTTAAAACAGGTCTGACATTTTTATAGCAAAAGATTTTCATTTAATGCAAGTTTAAGTGAAATTTTGCCCTATTCTCCCATGTTAAGAAAATCGTAAATTTCAAATAACTCACGAAGTATTTTAATTCGAATGTTGCAAATGAATAGGGTTCTTGCCAGTGTCGAAAGTAATATTTTAAAACTGATTTGATCTCTCTGCGACAATTTTTTCTTGAGATATCGTGTACACAGACTAACATACTAACGGACTAACGGACTAACACACTAACGGACTAACGGACTAACAGACTAACAGACACCTTCAGACGGAAACCATACAAATTTTGTCATTTTCGGATACCTCACACCTGAAAACGTGTAAAAAAGTAAAAAAAACCGAGGTCGAAAATTTTCACGATTACCTAAGTTCCCCATACCTATGGTATGATGGGGAACGAATATATATATTAAAAAATATATGCATAAATTTTTTTGAATTTTTGGTTTCAGCGCGAAATTAATAAACATAAAAAGCTTAAAATTTTCTAAAATTCATAAACGCATAAACATCAATTGCATATTTTTTTAATAATTTGAATAATTTTACTAATGATGAATAATTAGTACAAGTATTAATATTAAAAATAAACATATTAAACGTTCTAAAGTAATGAATAACTGAAAAAAAAATTTATTAACAATAGAAATAATAATAATAATAAAAATGACATAAATATTTAAAAGTAAGACTTTAAAGAGTTTTACAAATATATATTTCTTACTTGAAATAACAGAATATAAACAGTGACAGAGAAAGTGTTATCAGAGAAATAACGGACCCAATCACAACGATTAAAGCAACTATAGTTGGTGTCCAGGCGCTTGGATAAAGAGTCTGGGAATAAAAAAGAAAACAAAGTTGAAAACAAGCACACACACACACACATATAAATGTATACAGTGTATCCGAATCATATATACCTAATTTGGAGAGGCTTTTATACTTAACAGAAAGTTTACAAGCATTTTAACAATTTAAAATAATATAACAAGAGAGTTTATTTAGCATATGATAATTAATTTAAAAATAGAAAATAATCACATCTTCATGATTATACATTAACAAAATGAAACAGTAAGAAATATTGGACTTTTAATCATTGGAATATATATATATATATATTCTAACTTGTGAGCAGTTTTATTACTAATAATTTTATATCCAGTCTCTTGTTTTAAATTAATCTGTAAATTAATTACTGGTAGTCTTTGAGTTAAACAAAAAAAAATTGCTTATACTTCATAAAAAATGATGAAAGGCTCAAGTAAACGCCACAGTTTAAAAAACAACAAAAAATCTAATTCAATTTACATCTTAAATAAGTAGATCTTTTTCTTGGTAATTTTTTAAGCAATTTAAAAAAAATGCAGAATTTTTGAGTTATTAAATTTATGTTGTTGCGTCATACACGCATTAAACATTTCTTTGAATAAGTAACTTGTCTGAAGTAATACAATTAACAAAGAACATTATATTTTTAAATAATGCTTTTTCTCCTCAATATTGCTGTAAACTCAATGCACAGATAAAGTTTTGGCTTCGTACTTCATGGCTAAATATATAATTCGATTAATCCATCAAAAATGCACAAGTTATCACGGAGATATTTAATGTATATATATGGTGCTTCATGTGATACTCGGTTTCATCTTGTGGAATGTTTAAAAAGGCTTTCATAATATATATATATATATATATATATATATGTAATATTAGATCATTCGGAATGATGTCGTATATTTTAAATTTGTACTATACATATGCTTTATAACATAACTTATACACAGATTTTTTTTTTTTTTTTTTTTTTTTTTTTTTTTATTAACAAAATATTTTTGAGTTGAGGTTCAATCAACAATAGAAAATAAAACTGGTTGATTTAACAAAATCAACATTTTGTTTAAACTCCAAACTAACATTTTGGTGAAACAATAGAACGATTTTTTAAATCAACCAATTTTTTTTTTAGTATTTCGTTGGTTGTTTTGTTGTTTCAACTAAGTGTTTATTCTTAACAACATAAATTTTGTTAAATCAACAATTTTTTTCCCCTCTATGTTGATACAGCTAAAAAAAAAAAAAAAAAAAAAAAAAAATCAACAAAATGAACAACAAACTCTGTTTAGTCAACAATTTTATTTGAGACTAAACTCCTAAAAAAGAGGGCATTGACTAAATTAAAAGCAGATTTTCTCATCATAACTACTTTTTTTTTTACAGTTGTAAAAGTTCTACAAACATTGAATTTAATAATTTGTTACAATACTTCTTACATCCATATCTTAAATAAGATTTAAAGAAGAAAATTTCCTTCCTTAATACACACATACGCGTAAGTATATTTAAATATTCTATTTAATTAAAGTGTTAAATGTGTAGCATTTTGCATGTAATATTTTAATTGTGGTTAGAATTCCCGAATTCCCTGTAATTTAAATCAACAGCAAACGGCTTATTTTCTTATATTTATAATACATAATCGAAAAATAAATCCTAACTGAGTTGAATAAAATGTTATGTTTGTTGGAATAAGCTTCAGTGTGATGCTACATTATGAGCAATAAAGTAAGATCCGTTTTTTGCATTTTATGGAAACGTTTTTCAAATTTACTCTGCATTGTATAAAATCACTTTATCACAAATATAACTTATAATATATCCTTTATAAATTATCTCGTAAAAGAGATAATGTTAAAAACCACGTGTCATAGATTATTTATAATTAAAACATTTTAGAAACACGCCTATTAAAATAATTATATTTAATTAAAATCATTTAAAAAATTTATGTACAAATTCCGAAGCAAGCATCTTTAGGAGTTGCATTAGTAGGTTTTACATTAGCGGTTTAAATACAATATAATAGTTGCCAGTTACAACTAAACAATCTTGGACAGTCTTTTAGAAGCAAAATTCACAAACGAATCCACAGGAGCAGGTATTTAAACTGCTAATATGAAACCTACTAATGTAATTCCTGAAGCTGCTTTACATTTTTAAAGCGAAAAGCTTCGAAATTTGTACATAACTTTTTAAATTGATTTTAATTAAATATAATTATTTTAATTGACGTGTTTCTAAAGTGTTTTTATTATAAATGATATATCCTTTACCCGGAAAGAATAACAATTTTTTTTTTATTTTTTTTTATTTTTTTTTTTTTTTTAATATACTATTTTCTATTCATGACTATTTAATATTTTTCGGCTGTTTTACAAAAAAAAAAAAAAAAAAAAATATTTTAATGCTTGCCTATACATGTCATCTGCGATATTCTCTGCAGCATTGCTGTTTTAAATTTTTATTTGAAAATTCCTTGAAAGTAAATGAAGCGATTCCAAGCATACTTTGCTACATAATTATATTTTATATAACTTCCTTTATTTATAAATATTTTGTGTAAAAAAGACTATCCTAAAACGTATTAATATACTCGTGTACTTCATTAAAAGCTCACTTTGTTAAAAACGAAGTGCTCGAAAATGAGTAAATTTGCCTCGAAAGGGAAAAAAAGACTGTTTATTTTTTAAATATCGCATGTTTCTCAAACTGATAGAGTTGTTTACTTCATAGTTAATTTTAAACGTGCTGCACAAAAAGAAGTTCTTTAATAAAATTTCTGCATATTTAAACAGAAAGAGTACAAAAAAAAAAAAAAAAAAAAAAAAAAAAAAAAATCATTCTTTCATAACTTCAGAACTATGTTTTTTGGTGGTTTTATATATTTTGTGAGGAAAACTATACTACTGCGAATTTATGAGGATATTCGTGATAGTCGACGCCATTTTTGAGCATGTACATATACTCAATAATGAGTGCACAGGGTTTTCAAATTTATTTATATTTATTTCGGAGCTATTTTTTTTTTTAATATGTTACATACTCAGACTTGACACAAGTATGCTCTATTTTGAGATTTTTTTTTTTTTTTTTTTTTTTTTTTTTTGACACTGAGTCTATTTTTGATATAACAGCTGCGGTACTTTAAGGATCAATTTTCGGTTATAAATTACAATTAAAATAATCCTTCTCTTTTAGTTTTAAGAAAATGCAATTATTTGTACATTAGAATCTCGTACAACGCGCTCCCACAAAACGCGATTTCGTATAACGCGGCGAAAAATCTGCGACTATTACTGATACAACGCGATAAAGAGTCTCGTATAACGCGTGAAATAAAGGAAGCACGGGACGACATCTTTTCTACTATCAACCTCTACAAGGAAGGATTGCTCCGTTACTATGCCAACACCCGACGCTTTTGGTCTCATTGCGGAATGAAATCGTCTGCTCAATATATGTCCCCTATAACGCGATCTTCTATTACGCGGAACATAACCCCCGCGTTATACGAGAGTCTACTGTATATTTAATGAGTTACTTTATCCATCAAATAAGCAATCAAACAAAGAAACTAAACATCAAGTACGCTTGACCTAGTAACAATGTGTGACTTAAAAATAAAAATAAAGAAATAAATAAAAAGTAAAATAAAATAAAAATAAAATAAAAATAAAAATGTTCTTATACTAGTGGATCTGCAGATCTGGAGCCTCAACGTTTGCATCACACATTATTCAACAGGTATTATACAATGTATATATTGATTTGATTGACTTTCTACATAAACAGATGCGTTGGGCTCATGAATATGTGTACCAAATTGCAAGTCAATAGAGTGTTTTATGCGGCCGCTATCGCGGTACATACAAATTCTTCCCATAGGCTGTAATAATAAGAAAAACTTTGGCGTGTCCCTGTACACGAACTACAAATGGAATGCACACCCAAAACTATACAGCTAATTTCGTGGGTATCATGAATATGTGTAAAAAACAAGTCAACAGCGGGATTTTTTGCGGCCGCTATCGCGCGACAAACACACAGACACACAAACAGACGGAAGCCAAAATCTTTTTGAGTCTCAGCAGAGGGGCTCCACTAACGTTTGAGCAATTAATGTTTACAGCTTTAATAATTCTATATATGTTTTCTAATCTGAACTCTTTCATAATTCTCTAGCCTTTTATAAGTTAGTAAATCTTTCCCTATTCTCAAGAATCCCCGAAATGCATGTATATACAATCATAAATTTAACTCGATCCAATTTCTTTTTAAGAGTAATGCACTTTAAACATATTAAAACTGGGTTTTTGCGTACACATACTATAACCTATACATTGTTAATGTGTTCAAGCTGTATAAATTAATTATTTTTTGACAAACATGTTATTACGAAATTCACTATGTAATTATCTAACGATTAAAAATGTGTTTTAAAATTAAGATTTTTTTTTTTTTTTTTTTTTTTTTTTTTTTGTTTTTCTTCTTAAAAGAAAAAAAATAATAATTCGCAGAGACTGGATTTTTATGAGGAGTTTTAAATATTAATTTTTAAATAAAAATTAATTGTTTTCATTAGTTCAAATAATCTTTACCATTATGCTAATAAAAAATCAGAATAATAAAATAACTAAAAGAGGATTAAAATGTAACTTTTATAAATCTGAAATCTCAATCTGTCTTGCGCTGCTATATGATGACTGTAAAGGAAATCGCTTTCATTACAAAAATTAAGTTTCAAACGCAATTTTTTAAATTCTGAAAATACTTAGTAAGGTAGATAATAAGCATGAATAATTCTGTCTTTGAAGTTTGAAGTTTGAGAAATAAACGATTCATCATTATATATTTATATTGTGAATTAAAGACAACAATTTATTTATATTTAATACTTTATCTTAAATGTAAAGTTTTAAAAATGTATAATTTTTTTCTTGATTACATGAAACGTTCTGAAAGTTTTTTCTTTTCTTTTGTTAAAGCTTATATATATATATATATATATATATATATATATATATATATTGATGTTTTGAAATTATACGATTTTTTTTCTTTTTATAAGATTCATTTTATTGTTATTTAGCGATTATAAAAGTAAGTTTTTAATTAAGTTTTCATTCTTTCTTCTCAAGAAAAATTATTACAATAACTAGATGTTGTCAAAAAATTTGAATAACCAATTTTAGAAGAATTCGAGAATAAAACAAAAATTCTGTAAGTTTTAAATAACATACAGTGATATCATATTGAAATTTAATCATAGAATAATTGTTCATGTTAAAATTTTTAGGCACTCTTTAATGTTGCCTTTTATACTGTATACGGTTTAATTACTCTCGTTCAATAGAATTAAGTCACAAGTTTAAATAAATTTTCAAATACGAAAAAAAAAAAAAATACTTAGTAAAATGTTGTTTTAAAATATGTAAGTAATATGTTTAAATAATATACAGTGATATGATATTAAAACTTAATGAAAAAGTATTTAAAATACGATTTAAAAGTCCATGTTAAAAAATTCAAACATTATTTTATGTTATCTTTTATGCTGTATACTATACGGTTTATAAAAATAATTACTTTCAATCAAACGAACTTAGTCGAAAGCTTATTTAATTTTTTAGATTCGAAAAAAGTGCTTAATAAAATGTTATTTTAAGATAATTAATTATGTTGACAAATAAATAATTTTGCGAGGTATTTAAAATGATTGATAAAGAAAAACATTTTATTCATACTCAACACTTTATGTTACACCCAAAGTTTTGAAAAAAAAACATAGTTTTCTTTCTTATTAATATTTTAAAGTTATTTTGTTTGGATATAATAAAAACTTATCATTATTAACGTTTTGAAATTCTATGACATAATTTTCCTTTTTTGGATGAAAATTTATTACGAAAGTCTTTCTTTAGTTATCTAACTATTATAAAAGTAATTAAGTTTTCACTAAACATTTTAAAAGGATTAAAGAATAAAAATGTAACTGTTTTCATAAACTTCAAATAATCTTCATTTTTAAGCTATTGGGAAAAATTTAATTATCTGAATATAAATATAAGTCATTGTATATGAGGGTAGGTGGGTTCGCCTTACGTCTTCTCCCAAACGATTGAACCGATTTCAACCAACTTGACACACTTACTGCTTATGAGTAAGGTTGAAATAATGTGGGTATTTGACAGTTCCAGAGCATGCGAAATGGGAGGGGTAACGAAAAACCCCCTCCCAAAAGTCCTATATTTATTTGATTTATGTAATAATACTGCAGATAGAAACTTCAAATTTAATGTGTAGATTATTTCTAAAATATACATTCTCACTAAGAAGAGATTTTTAAAAATTCGATATTAAATTGTGGTAAAACGATTAAAAAAATATTCTAAAATTACACGTTTTTCAAAATTTCGTGCATGTGATTTAAAAGTTTTATTATCAATACGTCTAAATAACGTAGTTGTCTTAATATAATTAAATCAAACTAATTTTTAGGACACGTTAGAAGGACGTCACTTTCACAAAATTAATGAAATGAAGTATTCTCGACTATGAAAATGATGTCATTTCTCAGAAATCATTCAATGGGAAGTTCACATTTTCATAGAGAACATTGTTACGATGGAAGGGGTTTTTATTTACTAGCGAAAGAATACGTAGTAATAAATAACAATTTTTACTCAAATTGTAATATAATATCAGAAAGCTTCTGCTTGTTACAGGCAAATATTTTATTCTTTACACTATAAAAAACACTCTCTTTTCTTAGAAAAACAATTTATATTTTTTATGAGTGTTGCCATTACAAGATTATCGTTTACAAATGAACTATTTGAGAAATAATTAATTTATAGCAGACGATAACTCTTTATACTGTCTTGGCTTAATCTGTATAAATAAAGAGAAGTGTATGTGTGTGTCTGTCTGTCTGCGCTGTGGTGTTCCTTTTAATGCGAAATCTTTTTTTTTTTTTTTTTTTTTTTTTTTTTCTTTTGAATTTATTATATTAATTGAAATTAAAATAGTAATGCAGTAGAAAAATTAAGTATATTAAATTTAAAATTTAAAATCTTATTTATAACAGTTATGTTTGTGTATAATTTTTATAGCATAACAAATTTATTTTTATTTTTATTTTTATTTACAGTATTTTTCGGGGGGAAAAATGGTAGAAAATAGTAGAAAGGATTAAACTGATTAAAATTTATTTGCTTTTCATGTATTTAATTCCTTTTAAATATATATATATATATACTTTTTACTTATTTTATTATATTGGTCGGAATCAAATCGTAATATAGTGTAAATAGCCGGGACTGTAAAATACATGGTTCAAAAACTAAAATATTTAATAGATTCTGAGATACAGTCATCTTTAAAATCGTAGTTATTAAATAATAGCAGATCCACCTGTTATCGATAAATACCCAAATTGAAGTTCCCGGGAAAGACCTTTCTGCAGGCAATGGGAGCCTGGACCCCATGCAGTGCGGGTGGAGTAAGAGCTGCCGTGGGCAGCGAGTACCTGAAACGAGGTTTAGAGCGATTTCAAAGTAATTTATTTATTTTTTATTTTTAATGTGATGTAAAAAACAAATACTGATTCAATTCTTTTGAAAATTCATTTAAATATAGTGATCAGCGAAGCGGGCGTATCCTGCTAAGTTATAAATATAGGAAATAAAAAATTGAGTTGATTAGTACGAAAATGATTCATTTATATATAGCGACCAGTGAAGCGGGCAGAGCCAGCTAGTATAATAATAATAATAATAACTTAATATGTAAATTTTATAAATTTCAAACACTCTCCCATGCTTATGTTATTATAGGAGATTTTATATTCTTTTTTAAAAGATTTGCATGCATAATTTATTTTTTAATGCTAAAAAAGCGCTTAGTAAAATTTTATCTTAAAAACTGTTAATTAATCATGTTCAGAAATAGATAATATTATAAGGAATATAAAATTTCAGTCGATGAAAGCATTTTTATCTTAATTAATACTTTAGCTTAAATGTAAAGTTTTGAAAAAGTACGATATTTGCTCATGAATATTTTAAAAGTTCCTTTGTTTAAGCATAATAGAACCTCAACATAATTAACATTTTGAAATTGTATGATAAATTTTTATCCAAAGGAAAATTTATCATAAAATTGTTTCTTTATCGAATGATTATAAAAGTATGTAAGTTCTGATTAACCAATTTGAAAAGAATTAATAATAATTTAATTGTTTTCATAAGTTGAAAATAATCGTTACTGTTGGTGTATTATGAAAAACTTAATCATAAAATAACAATGAAAAATTATTTACATGTCAACTATATAAATTTCGAACACTCTTCCGAGCTTTATTTTTTTGCTGCTCTGATATAAATGTTTTATAAAGGAATTAACTCTTATTAAAAAATAAACCGGTTTGTAAACTCATTTTATTTTTTAGCATCGAACACTGCTTAAAAAAATGCTGTCTTAAAAATTCATAACTGTAACTGTATCAATACAAACACTTACGAGTATGTAAAGTAGTTCTTGTATATTAAGCCATCTTCCCTAGTTTTAACCGTAGCACTATATTCTAGCAATGGGACATTTATACTGTAGAAGAAAAATATTAAACCTCCCGAGATATGCGTGCAATTGCATTTTTACCCTCGAGTAACACAAATTGAGATAACATGTCACTGGCTATGACCTCTTAAAATATGACATAAGGTAAAGACACCAGTGCTCGTCACCCCTAAAATCTGCACCAGTACTCGTCACCCTCTTAAAAGAAGTGTTAAAATAAGCGTTAATTAACATCTATGAGTTTTAATCCGCCAGCATTAGATTCTTCAAAGCCTTCTGCTTCTTATGACATAAAAAGTTCGATTTCAACTATTGGGGAAGAGTAGGGAGAAACAAAATAAGGGAAGTATACGTTAAATGACAATTGAATTGAGTCAACGTAAAGCAAATGATTAAGGGAATAGATATGCATTTCTTGATATATTTTGTTGTTTGCTGCATTTGACATTGCTCATAAAGCATTGTATGTAATGCTTATGAAATGCAGAATACGATTTATGTGCAACTTTTCAAAATTTGACATAATATAAAGCGTTTTTAAGGTATGACGACTACTGGTGCATATTTTGCATGTTTTACCAGTGCTCGTCACCCCTGACGAACACTAATGTTTTAACATTTTTAATAATTGGGTAACTTTTTTGATGAAAAATACTATATTTTTGTTTAGAATTACGATGGTATAATTTTTACTTTAATTTGACTATCGGCACCAGTAGTCGTCAGGGGTATTCGTAAATGTAAACAAATGTATTTTAACCTCAAGAACGTGAACTTTATTGCACTTGTAACTTTTGTATAGCTTGTTTAAATAAAGTCAGTCATGGTACCTTTAATTCACTATGACTGACTTTAAACCACCTAAAATTTTCCATATTATTTTGCTGGAAAAATTAAACAATGGCACATAAACATATTTAGTTATAAAGAGCATTTTCTAGTTTTCTGTTATATATTTTAGAAAAACAGACATGATTACTCCATATACCTGTCTAATGTATTTTAAATTTTTATGATGTCATGCTTTTGCGAAGATGTATTAAAGTGATGTTTAAGTTTTTTATTGACCGTGATAATTTAATTTTAATTCATATATATATTTCGAAAATGATAAAATACAAATGCTTAATTTCATAGTTAGCATGACTGTGAGTCGGTTCAAAATTATGTTAAGGCTTTTTTGTTTTGTTAGATGCAGGTGAATAAAAATTTATAGAGGAAATATTAAACATTAAAACCATTTGTTAAGCAAGTTTTCTGTTTATAGATTATATTAATTATGTTAGATAAACAAATAGTTAAAATGTTGATCAAAATTACCCTGTTGACTGTTGTTCTTAAATAATTAAAATTGTAAGATAATATTTGATAACATTAATTAACATTAACATTTGATAACATTAATATCCATAATATTTGATAACATTAGCTTGATGTGTAGAATAATACTAGCAAGCTTTGCCACTTTCACTGGTCCCTATATTTAAATAAAATAGGAAAAAATCCCTATCATTATCAAAAATTAAAAAAAAAAAAAAAAAAAAAAAAACTTTGAAATCAGTCGAAACCGCAGTTAATGTTCCCGCTGGCTTCTGTAATAGCTTTCCGTCCCGCAATATGATGATTGGCTTCTACTGCCTTCGGCATAGACTTAACCGCTTTTTATCCCCCCTCCCCTCTCCCACGGGTAAATTTATAATTTAAACGAAATATTATCAAATTACATATTGCGTACTTTTAACCAATACCCACACATCAAAACTCGCCTTTCTGAGTTAATTTGGAGTAGAGCTAAGGTTAAAAACGTGTCTTTTGTCCGCCCGGCCGAGGGAAGAGGGGAAGGGTAATTTTGCAAAATCGCCTTATAATGCGTGTAAGGTACACGCACACACAACCAACCAACGCATAAAAAAAAATCCTCTCCCGAAAATAATTTGCAGCAGAGTTGAGCTTGAAAACATATATATATATATATTGCCACCCTCACATAGACGAAAGATCTTCGCAAAATCTCTTTATAATAGGTGTTGGATGCAAATGACCAACTCACACATCAGAAATCGCCTTTGTAAGATTATTTAGAGCAGAGTTATGCGTAGAAATACGTTTTTGCTACCCTTTCTCAACATTTGGTCGGAAAGAATTACGCAAAATACCTTTACAGTATTTTTGGGTACGCATAACCAATCAACGCATTAAAAAACTGCTTTCCTGATATAATTTGGTGAATAATTACTCTTGAAAGCGTGTTTTTGCATCCAAACGAAGGATTTCTCAAAATTCCTTTATAGTATGTGTTAGGTATGCATAATCAACCCATACGTTTAAAAAAAAATAATTGCAATACAAAAAGAATTTTTTATATACCGTGTTTTAAAATTATCTGTTGAATCATAAAATGCTATTGAAGGCAGCGAGAACCCGAAACAATTGGCTAAAAGTAATTTAAAAATGCATCGTCACTGTGGTCTAAGCTATTCTGAAAATTTCAAAAGTCTTGGTAGTCGGGAAGATTGATGATCGGGACGAGTATATGATTGATGAATCATATAAACGCTACTGAAGGCAGTGAGGACCCGAAACAATTGGCTAAAAGTATTAAAAAATGCATTGTTATCGTGTTTTGAGCTATTCTAAAAGTTTCAAATGTCTAGCTAGTCGAGAAGTTTTTGTTGAAGTAAATTTCTGTTGAATCATATGAACGCTACAGAAGGCAGCGGGGACCCGAAACAGTTTGCTAAAAATATTTTTAAAATGCATTGTCACCGTGTTTTGAGCTATTCTGAAAGTTTCAAATGTCTAGCTAGTCGGGAAAAAAGTTAAATAAATTTTCTGTTGAACCATATAAACGCTGCCGAAGGCAGCAGTGATCCGAAACAATTGGCTAAAAATATTTTAAAAATCCATTGTTACCGTCTTCTGAGCTTTTCTGAAAGTTTCAAATGTCTAGCTTGTCGAGAAGTCAGTTAAAAATCGATTGCAAGATTTGTGCTGATAACGCTGCCGAAGGCTACAGGGACCCGGAGCAGTTGGCTAAAAGTATTTAAAAAATGCATTTTCATCGTGTTCTGAACTATTCTGAAAGTTTCAAATGTCTAGGTAGTCGGGAAGTTAGTTGAAAATCAATTGAAAGATTTTTACTGGACAAACAAACAAGAATACACGTTAATAAAAAGCATGGTAAAATCAATCTTACTGCGATAATTTGGAACAAAGTCACTCTTAAAAACGAGATTATTACCCCCTCCCCTGCTACTTACCCTCTGCTTTAAGTAAAGATATTTTTGAGAACGAATAAAATTTTGAAAGTTTTTCTTAAAAGCACAGAATTTTCAAATTATTTCACATATGAATTTGTTTTATTCGCAATGTTTTTAATTTTACCATTTAATGTTTTGTGTTTTAAACCCTAAGAATGGATTTGGGTTCTAAATATGTTCCAAAGATATTCTGTTTCATTTAATTTTGCAAAAACGCAATTAAAATCAAACTATTGAGCAAATTGTAACGTTTTATTTACATGACGACCACTGGTGCAAACACCTGACGACTACTGGTGAAACGCAGTTTTCAAGCGACGAGCACTGGTGCATTTTTATAGGTTTAATTTTTATTTTATTTTTTAAATTGGCTTAACGTATTGAAAAATTGAAAACGTCTAACAACAACTAGAAGAATCAGTGTATAAAATAGACTAAAGTAAAATATTGATACATAAATTCCGCATAAATGCCACGCGAAAAAAACAAACATTTTAAAAATAAGGCCTTAAGAGTGACGAGCACTGGTGTCGTTACCTTATATTATTATTTTCAGCACGTTAAAAAAGTGTTTGGGGTCATAATGGTAAGATTATAAATCAAATAGAGGGTGCTGTCCCTATTCTTGGCAAAATATCTGATGACATTTTGCCAGTGCTGTAAACTGAAATAAAAAGAGGCGAAGAATCGTAGTGAGTATTGCCAACTGTAAGGGTTTGTCCCTACGAGAAAGGACTTTTAAAAGTTTTCTTCAGCATGTAGATACGGAGGAGAAACTTTTAGGAGATATTCTTCTTCCTAGGACATCCTGAAGGCATCCTAAGGATGAAAGTACATCCTACAGGCACCCTCAAAGTGTTTAAAAAATTGATGATAAAAGTAGGGACTTTTATCATCAATGTAAGGACATTTTAAACTGCCAGTAGGGGCATGGAAAAATTTGAGTTCGTAGCATTACTCGTAGTTAGTTATTCTTAACAGTCTGTTAAAAAAGTAAGTAAAAAGTATTTTAAAAATTCAGGTCTGTTAAAATTACAGGCTTGCCACCTGGTGAAGCCCATAATTTCTATAATATCTCTTATCTTATGGCGCACAAAAACCCTAAAAAGAGATTGTATAAATTGTATATAGTTTCTTTTTGTAATTATGGACGTCGTCATAAAGTACTTTTATAAACCTAAATGTATTCGTCTTGGAGTACTGTGTGGTTCTTATATCTATAACTGATTATTCTCAGACAGTGATAACTTTGCAAGATATGTTAAAAGTCAATTGATAAAGTTTTTAATTAATACTTGGTACTTAATCTTAAACCAGGGCTTAATTTGCATGGGAACGCACTTTCCATACTTCTTTTATTTTAGAGAACTTTTACGTATTAGATGGAATGCATGGGAACTCATTAATGGTACGCCCTGGTAACTCATTAGTACATTATCTCTGAAAAATCAAAATCCCCGAATTCTTTTTTCCCCCCTCTTGCTAACCTTTTCTTAAAAAGACATCTGAAATGCAATTTAGGACACACGTTTTTTCTTCTATGGAATTTTATACCAATAAGAGACAAGCAATTTTACACTATCACTTTTCACACAAAGACCAGGAATTATTATAATTAACCATAAATGAAAACAGTTTGTGTTTTTAATTTTTAGAGCAACAAATTGAAATCTCAATTCAATCAAGGTATCAAAAGTAGAAAAGTAAGCAGAAACTTGTATTCTAACAAGAAAATAATTGGTTTAACTAGCAGTAACAAATGTAAAAAAAAATGAGATGTGTTGCTGATTTTTCTTAAAATTTGATTTATAATTTGAAAAACTGGAGTAAATTTTCTTAAAATTCGTCGAAAGACTTGAAAAGGAGTGACACATACGAACATAAGTCACAAAAAAATTGGCGTTTTCATACTTTTTTGCTAGAAATTAAGCCCTGTCTTAAACAAAACGTTTTAAAGGAGCATGGTTTTTATTTTCATTAATACTTAAAAGTTTTTTTGTTTGTACATAATAATACGTTTATGTTATCAGGATTTTGAAATTATATGACATCATATTTTTTCGAAGTAAAATTTATTATATAATTCTTTTTTTAGTTATCAAATGATTATAAAAGTAATTAAGTTTTGACAAACCACTTAAGAAAAGTGTTAATCTTTTGTTTCCAAGTAAGACCAAATATTCAACATTTTTTATGCAAACATTTTTCCTTGTTTTAATTGATTTTCAAACTTTCGTTACTTCTCTGTTTGGTAGATGGCAGCACTACAACGAAATTTCATAAATGCTGTTTGAGAGGAGTTCCATACGCAGTAGTCATTTTAAATTTATTAGTAAGGGCGACAGCACCTTGATGGTGGTGCAATCGTGTCTAGTTTTCTCACCTGATTAAGGGCTGGGCTATCATTTTGACCTGTAACAGCTGTTGTTGGTTTTTGGAATATGTAGTGTTTGCTTACAAAGTTTATTTATTAAAATAATTTTTATTTGTATTTAATCATGTTAGCATAAAAATGCTCGGGAAAAAAAAAAAAAAAAAAAAAAAAAAAAAAGAATTTTCAATAATTAGGAAAATTCAATTTTTTTCTTTTACATATTCATGATCCGCTATGTGTATAATAACAATTTTTAAAATTATTGTGGCAATTTTTACGAGAAAATTTGTAGAAAACGTTAAAGGGTTAAGGGTTAAATTCAAAAATGTTTCCATAAGCTTTAAAGAATCGCCACTCTTAAGTTATAGTGAAAAACACAATCATAAAAAAACAAACAAATGATTTACATGTCTTTTTGTTTTCTTTCTTAATTTCAAGCATTCTTCCATGCTGGCTTATGCTCCATCATATGGTTTATATAAGAAATAACTCTAATTCAAAAGAAATAGCTTGGTAGTGCGTTTTATTTTTCAATATCTTAAAAGTGATTTGTAAAAATGAATAACTAATTATTCTAGAGAAACAGATAATTCTATAAAAGTATTTAAATTGTCAGCTGATGAAATCTCTTTATTCATCTTAATATTTCAAGTTAGATGTGAAGTTTAGGAAAAGTACAGTTCTCATTCTCATCAATATCTGAAAGTTCTTTTGTTTGAACATAATAAAACTTTAATACTAGTCACGTTTTTAAATTACGTGACATAACTTTTATAAAGATTGAAATTTATCATGAAATTTTATGAAAAATGTTTTAAAACTTCCTTCTTTAGGCACATAAAAAATTATAAATGTAATTCAATTTTTTTTCCTTGCAGAAAAAACATAGGAAAACTAAACTTCGTTAAAAGTTTTGAACACCCATTTTTAAAAAATTAAATAATAGTAATAATAATAATAGACAACTATTTTTCATCAGCTTAACCTGATATTCATGGTTATATTATTACAAAAAACATAATACAAAATTATTGAAACATGAATTAAGTTTTATAAGTTTAAAATCCTCACCCATGCTACACTGTAAAAAAGATGTATTTTATATTAAAAGGTTGAGGTGGCATAGTTTCTTCAAACTCTTGGAGTAACGTTGCTTGAATATGAGGTAAAGTTATACAACTTCTATAAAATGTTACATAATTTTTAGTTGTGCAATTTTTCGTTGTTTTATAGCATTATGCTAAAATTATATAACATTATACCAAAATTATATAATATTGCATCAGAATTTTGAAGTAGCCGTGCTTTCTCAAGTTATCGGCGTAACGTTGTAATGAGCTTTGTAACGAAGCCTTACACGCTGACAAACGCTTAAAATTGCGCAAATATGTAAAACAGTGGATGTCCACGGAAGATTCATGCAGGCGGCAATGGTTTCGGCGAATAGTTAAAAGAACTTGGTGGAAAATTTTGGAAGTTTAGAAATTTATATATTTTAGTTGGATGTTAATATCATTGTAAAAAAAAAAAAAAAAAAAGTTTAAGCTAAAGACTGCAAAGTGATTCGCCATTCCAAAGTATTTAAGTATTGTGTTTTTAATATATCGGTGTGAATATGAAAGATTCCAACGTGTTTATGAGAGATTCTAATGCATATTTTAGACGTTTACTTGGAATTTTATGAAGTAGGTGTTACTTTATAGTATGGTGAGTACTTTAAAGTTTAAAGTATGATACTACTTACTTTATAGTCTTTACTTTATAGTATGACACTACTTACACCAGAACAGACATACAATTTAATTCACAATGCGTTAGTTGCTAAATAGATTCTAGTAAGTAGTCAAATCCCCCATTTAAAAGAGTTCAAATAAAATATTGAGTTTAATATTTGTTTCATTGTTTACAAATCGTACTTTTAGCAGTCGAAATATGTGGTCAAGAGGTTGTTAGAAATATGCAACACTCACAACGTTACAAATTTTATTTACAGTGCGTGGCATCGTTGCGGCACCAACTACAAAAACTTTCGGTGCAACATTACACAAATATGGTGTAACATTACACGATACTTTTGTCGTGTGCATCAAAAGTTGTGTTATATTACACGAAAATTTTAAAGACAGCTATGTGATCTCCAATTTTCGTGTAACTTTATACTTTCTTTTTCAGCTTACATATGGTTTACACAAGAAATAATTTTTATTGAAAAGAGTTTCTTCGTAAATATATTATTTTCTTAAATCGAAAATGTGCTAAGTAAAATGCTATTTTAAATATGAATGATTAATTAAGTTGAGAAATAGATAATTTTGCAAGGTATATGAAATTGTTAACTGATAAAAGCATTTTTTTTCATATTTAATGCTTTTCTTAAACATAAAATTTTGATTTAGTAATGTCTTTAAATTTCATTAGTATTTTAAAGTTCTCTTATAATTGAGAGTATTAAAACCTTAATGCTAAAAATATTTGGAAATTGTGTTATATAACTTTTTCCAAAGGATTTATTTATTTATTTATTTATTTATTTATTTTATGAAATTTCTTTCTTACTAATAATACGATTATGAAAATGATTTCAAAATTAGTTTTTTTTCCCTGTCTTACCAGGGAAATAAAAAAAATATAAAATAAATTTTGTAAAAGTTTCCAGCAACCCCCATTTAGTTTTAAGAATTAAATATTGTATTCATAAGTTTTAAATAATGATTAATATGTCATTTTTATAATTTTTAAACTGTCTCACGTATTATTTTATGTTGCTGTATGATGTTTTAAAAGAATTAATTCTGTAGCTGAGAATCAGGTACATTTCATTTATATTTTAATGGAAATGATTTAGTAAAATGTTATCGTAACAAGGAATAAGACAATGAAAAAACTATTTAAAAAGAATCATAATTTTTAAACAATGTTTAAGTTATTAATAGATGATATAAATTCATTTACGTTTAAAAATTTCCTTTCAGATATAAAATTATGGAAAAATGCACATTTCTTTAATATTAGGATATGCTTTTTAAATGAATATTTTGTAAGTAATGGTCATAAATTTGTAGAAAATATGTAATTTATATAGATCTTTCACATTAATCTTGCGATTTAGCTGCTACATATATTTAGTAGCTAAAAATGAAAATAAATAATGTAGTTTTTAAGAAAATTCTTTATATTTTGTTATTATTCTTCAATTAATATAGATTTAAAAAAAATAATTTTGTGTGATTCTCACTCTACTTTATACAGGGTGACAAGAAATAACTTGGACACACATGATAGATTATAACTTTAATGCTAATGAAAATATTACGACCAAACTTCAATAAATATGAATACATTATTTTGTCTATTAAATGTACAAATTTTCAAAGTGGCTACCTTTAGCCTTAATACAGAGATTTAAACGTGTCACAAAATTTTCGGCTATGGGCCTCAACTCACTTACTGATATTTTGTCCCATTCTTTGCATAAGAATTCCTTTAGGGATGCCAAAGTTTTATGAGATTTAGCACACACCCTTGTCTCCAAGATGGACCAAACAGAATAATCCATTGGGTTCAAATCTGGGGAATACGGTGTAAATTCTTGAGCTCCAAATGAAGTCAGGAAAATTTGTCTTGCACTAATCTTGAGTGCCTTTAGGTCTGTGTGCAGGTGTGAAATCCTGTTGGAGATATTTTGTTTCCAAAGAACTTTTGCGACCAAGGTAAGACAACATCTTCCAAAATGAGTTTGCGATAATGGTAGTTACAGATATTTGGTTTGAAACTTCGTCCAATTTATTTCTTGTTACCCTGTATTAACTTACAAGTTTTGCTAACAATTTGGCGTATATTTGTATTTGAGGAAAGCTACCGCTCTCTCAATCCTTCCATTTAATTATCATATTGTATGCACAGTTGTAAAATATTTAAGACTATTCTGTATATTTAAATATTTAATGATAGCTTTTTTATCATCAAATTATTCAGAGAACTTTTATCCGTGCCATTCTTAGAACTATACAAATTTTATTAAGAAAAGGTCCAGTTGCATCTTCATGTGATCTATAAAATACTAAATTTGAATTTTCATTATTTACCTTTTTAAGTTATAATGATAACAGAACACAGGCTAACAGCTAAAAGCTCCGTTTTAATGGTCAGGAACTTCAAAATCTCAATTATAACAAAAAAATCAACGTCAAAAATTGGATTCAAAAATAGTCTACCACCGTATTACTTTTTTAGATGAAAAATATATTTTGTGTTAGAAGCATCAATAAGCACAGCTGCAGATTTTGGGAAGCAGAAAATCAAAATGCAGTGCACGAAGTGGGAAAAAAAAATTCAGTCCAAAAACCAATATGTGATATGTTTTTCATATGATACAGCCACAGTATCACTTTTTTTTTGCTGCGAAATTCATGGTGAAAAATGTTTACATTTACATGTTGTCAAATTACGCAACATACTTCAAATGCATAATTTCAGCCTTCTGATATTTTCCAATAAATGTTGAGGACATTTGGGCCTCAATAATAGTTGCTATTGCCGCTGTAAATACGAAAATGCTGCGAACAAGGCTGGAACTAGTTTACAAAAAATTATTAAAAAATTACGCAGCATAACCGAAATGCATAATTTGCAAACTTCTGATATTTACCAATAAATCTTGAAGACTTTTGGACCTCAACAGTCGCTGCTATTGCCACTGTGACAAGGAAAATGTTGCGAACATGGCTGGAACTAGTTTACATATTGTAAAATTACGCAACATTCCCGAAATGTATAATTTGCAAACTTCTGGTATTTACCAATAAATATTGAAGATCTTCGGTCCTCAGTAGTCGCTGCTATTGCCAGTGTTGACTACGAAAATGCTGCGATCATGACTGGAACTAGTATATACATACTAGTTTACATATTGTAAAATTACTGTTGTCGCTGCTATTACCAGTATAGTCGCCTCAGTAGTTGCGACTGCTATTGCCTCAGTAGTCGCTGCTATTGCCAGTGTTGACTACGAAAATGCTGTGAACATGACTGTAACTAGTCTATTGACTAGATATTCCCAAGTCAACCAATAAAGTGAACCCGGAACCCACCACTTTTTCTAAAAATTTGATGTTTCCTGTTATCTAAATTTTTAATTTTTTTTTTTTTTTATCTTTTAAACTTTCGGTTAAGAGTACTAGCTTCTCCAAATTAAACACTTTTGATTTACAGTATCCAGTAAAGTAATCTATTGTATTCATTTGAGTTTAACTAAATGAACTTTGATTTAGTATATATTCCATAGCGTTTCTACCTCGCTTCTGAGTTTATTTTACCCTTTCAAAATTCAGCAAGTGCGATTCTCAATGGTACTATTTACACAGTTTTGTAAGAGTAGTTACATGTTTCAAATCTTATAACCTTTAAAAATTCCACTAATTAGCAGAAACTTTCTAAAAATTTATCGCATAACACCTCATTAACTACCACAGAAACTTTTGCTAGAGATTTATATTTTGAAGAAGGTTTTCGGGAAATTGATTTATACACTTTAATAATTCTTAGTTTTATACATAAAACATTAATATTTTGAAAACACGTTAATTAAGGTAATACTTGTATAAAATTTAGGAGATGGGTGAACAAATATATAAGTTAAGGGTTTCCACTCAGCTGAAAACTTGAATATCTTTCAGTTATAGTGGTTAAATTATGTTATAATAATATAGGTATAATGTATAACAATTGAAGTCTGAGATATATATCATCATAAAAAAACTTTGTATTTCTTTTTGTTCGTCGATAATTTTCTGATAAATATAAATAGAAAATAAAGGACTAATTTCTTTTTTTAAGCAAAATAACGAATCAATGGTTTACCGGATGAATACCAAACATACATATTGCGCACACTACGTCCTTTATATGCTGAAGAGTGATGAAACATTATATAAAATATAAAATATTGTAAATGAGTGACGAAATTCATTTATTAAGAAAAGAAAGTAATCAGGTTAGAAATCGAATCAGGAACCATGGCACAATATAATTAAGTTATACCCAGCAAAATTTTTATGAATAAAATTTTAAAATTAAACATTTTCATCTCTCTCTCTTTTTTTTTTAATGATGCTATAAATTAACCAAATACTAATAATTTTGACAAGCGTTTTCTTAAAAGAAAAAAAAAAACCCCATCAGGCATTTTTGTAGCTTTAACAAAAATTAAAAAAAAATAAAAAGAATAATGGTGAGAAAAATAAAAAGACATTTCCCATAACTGCATAATAAATTTCAAAAAAAAAATTGTGAAGCAGGTGATCGTTCTTACTACATAACATAAAAAAACGTTATGCCTTTGTTTATTTGATAAACTTTTTATGCACTATTTGATGAATTGAAAAAGTATAAATAATGAAAAAGAGTATAAAAATTTTGCTGGAAATAAGTACAACATTTTAATTAAAGACTACACCTATTATTTCAGATGCTTATTAATTTTTTTAAGTTTTTACTAATCAGTTTAATTTTACTAATCAGTTTTAACTTTTCTTTGCTTAACCCAATAATAATGATTTTTTTAAATAATGATTTTTTTACCTAAATACAAACAGTAATATTCATTATTTTGATCATATATAACAATAATTTAAAATAAAAATTTTAAAATTAGTCTTATCTTACTAAATACAGGGTTTTATATTTGTACAACTTCAGAGGAATAAGAGTATAGAATGAATACAAATAAATGTTCACGGAAATTTTCTTAAGGGAGCATAAAACAGAATAAACTACAGATAAATATAAAAGTAATTATTTTATTAGGAAAACATTTTTTTACAAGTTATGCAAACTCATTCAAATATGAAGATTTTTAAAACTTTTCACTTCAAATGTGTTTGAAGTTTGAAATCCATTTGTAATCTTAAAACTTTTTTTCAGATCAATTTTTTTTTTTTGCAATAAAATAAACATCTATCCTATTTTTAATTAAAAACATTACTTAATATATATATATATATATATATATATATATATATATATATATAAACCTTTTTTAGTTAACTGTTAAACTCGACTATTTCTGGTGTTGCATGAACACAACACCAGCGGGTAATTGGGTTAAAATGTGTTTATTCGACAGTCAATTGCTCTTAACCTTTGTTTCTTCAGTAGACATAATCCTTTGAGTTTTTCTAGCATCTCAACATTTTAGTACGAATAAAAATTACTGCTGATAATTAAATGCAAATCTATCTTTCGTATATAGCCTTTTTCTATTAACTTTGAAACAACTAAAAAACGAAAACTGAATTTTTTTTATTCTTATTTTCAGATAATCCCATTATCTTTGATAAAGGTAAAAGTAACAAAGGATCAATCAGTTACATATCTTTTCTCGTTCCATTCAGTTAAAATTGCGTTACATGCTTTTGTCTGTTTTAAGGAAGCAATGTATAAAATATTGTATTACAAAATCATGCAATAACATTTTAGAAAAAAAGAAAAATATATACATCAGTTAATATCTATATTCTGCAGAAGTTTGTTTTAAAATTGCTTTCATTTTATACGATAATTTTCAAATTTATAAAAATATATTTTTAAGCTTTAATAAATAGATTTCGTTTATGACATTGTTAAAAATAAATAAATAAATAAATAAATATTTCAAGCAACAGCAATAAAATTATTTTTTATTATTTCATAAATAACATAATTTATGTACGCTAAACATATGTATTATGTACGCTAAAACAGATATCTTATAAAAGAAATATATTTATAACTGTACTTATATTAAAATCCGTAGAAATTTTTATATGCGTAAATGCTAAATATAAATGTTTATACTTTAATGTTTTTGGGTGTTGCTGACAACATCCAAAAACGTGTCTTTTGGGTCAGTTAGGTCTAATATTCTTCGATCGGGAAACTGGGTTTAAAATTATGACTAATAGCTTGTGGCTTTAAATGTAGATAAATATCATGAAAGGGACGTTTATAAAAATAAGTCTAAAAAATCTAAGATTCGTTGTAATTAAAATTGTAAACACTCTCTAATGCTGTTAGCAATATCAATGTAATAAGGATTTGATGTAGAAAAATGTGTTTAAATTCCACTTTCTTTTTTATACGATGAGACAGAAAGTAATGTCATTTGTTGGGAAAAACGTGGAAAAATTGTTATAAAATTTAGTGAGATTTTAAAAAAACAAAATACGATACTTGGTTGTATTGTTTGTAATAAGAAGAAAAATATTGATCACTTATGAAAATAACAATACAATAAGGCTTTGTCAGTATAGGGGAAATTCACAAAGTTATTACTGATATGTGCCTGATTTTGTGTCCATGTTAAAAAAGAAAAAAATCTGGTGTGAAACAACCACACGACTTCCATTACCCACTATCTTTCGTATTATGTACAGTCGGGGAAAAAAAAACGCAGCACTTGATGTTATTTCGTTATTAATTGACGCAGAAAAATTTAATAGACACCATTCAACAGGAAATCAAACGCACTTTCTGAAAATGTTGTCGAATTTTGAATCAGGAGTCATCTACATATTGAAATGAGCGCCAATTTTGATTTTTTCAATAGCAACACCCAAGTTTGACTTCATATTCGAATTTCTGAGAGGCTGACAGTGCGGAAAAGTGTACTATATATATCTTTTATCTTTCGTATTCATAGAGTTATAATCAAAATGTTTGAAACATAAAAGTTTGAAATATGAATTTAACATTAGCATCTTCAAACTTTGAACGCTTATAACTCTGTGAAAAAATAAGTAAAATATACAACCAGTATACTTTTTCGCGTTGTCGCGATCCGAGGAGTTCAAATATAAAATAAAAATTGGGCATTACCATTGAAAAAATCAAAGTTGATACGCGTTTTAATATGTAGACAACCCCCAATTCTAAATTTAACTTCATTTTCTAAAACTAATCATAATTCCCCGTTGAATGATACCTGTTACATTTTTGTGCATTGATTAGCAACGAAGTTACATCAAGTGCTGGGGGTTTTTTTTCCCGACTGTACACTTTTTGGAGGTATTATACGCATTTTTTTTTCAATTTCCCAGTAAGAGAAACTTGATACACGTGTAAAGACATATAAAACAAAATTTAATTTACATAGCAAGTTAGAAAATAAGAAAAAAAGAAAGAAAAAAAAAAGATATTTTTTAAACACAAATTTCCGAGATCTAAAACTGAACTACCTAATCAAGCTGACCGTTAATTTATCTATAATAACCACGTAATATTTGAGAAAGGGTATCTAAAATGGATTTAAGTAACAATTTTCAAGGAAACCGTTAGAGCCGTTTCTGAGACACCAACTTTTACCAAAATGTGGTGTTACTGACCAGAAAACAATAATTACATACAAAAGTACATCTAAAAGCTGGTTAATAGGGCAAGTTTGAAAAAAAAAATCCGTACAACCGTTTTTAAAGGAACGTACTTGCGAGACCTGAAATTGGCCCGAAAGAGCATCTAATAATCTAGTGTTTATACAGCAACTTTAAAGAAAATCGTTAGAGCAGTTTTTGAGATACGGACTTACGGTCCCACTTAAGGTTTTCCAATTTTCACCAAAATTTGGAAAAATCCTCTGTACACCAGACCTGTATCAATTCTGAAGTTTCGTATTTCTATCTGTATTAGTTTTGGAGATATGTAGCCGGAAGATTCCGCACATACATACACTCATAAAAACACCCACACACACATGCACACACACTGACCAATTGCCATAAACTACATTTTAGGACTCAAGGTACCTTAAAACGTGTAAATCAGGTGAAATCTCGATATCGAATTTTTGGACCGAATACAATACTTCCATCACCTACGGTAGTAGGGCAATGGAAGTAAAAATATAAACGCCTCAAGCATAGCTAATTAACTATAAGAAAAATGCTTCAGAATCATTCTTCAAAGAAAGAATTTAGACCCTTCATGGAAAAGATTACCAAAGATATGAACTAAGTGATATGAACTAAGTCGATAGTCCTGTTTCCGTCAATTGTCTCTTACCACATTTGCACTTCTTTATTTAAACATGACCTTTTAAACTGGCAGGAAAGAATAAACATTGAAAAAACTGTGCTCAATAATCAAAACACACTTCGAAAATCGCTAGCTAATTGCATCCTTTTAAGTTTTTTTTTTTTTTTTTTTCCGTACAATATTTAGTGTTACAATACAAATAGCTGAAAATTATATATTGGTTAAAGCAGGATAATTGACTACTCTTCCTTTTAAAACAACAATATTGAATTTAATATTCAACAGTACTTTTTAAAAATATTAAATCATTTTTTAAACATATAATTAGGCAAGTTACAATAAATTTCCAAAATGAAACAACATACTCGTGGAAATTTCTGAACATAATACGTATTTCTATCTATTTTTTTTTTTTTTTTTTTTTTTTTTTTAATTACGAAGTATATACTAGATTTAATGACATCTTTAAGTATAAAAATTACTATTTTTCTATTATTAATATGCGATGGTATTATTTATTATACTAAAATATATAAATATGTTTCCAAAAGATACACCGTACAAAAGGCAGAAAAAAATATTGCTAATAGACCTTAATGAGATAAAACCAGAAAACTTTCCAAAACATTTTTTCCCCATCCATTATATGTAATATTCAAGACTTTCTTCGCAGAGATTTTTCTAGGAAGAATACGCTACATGTTTGCTTCTTGTAGCCTGATTACCTAATAAATTCAATAACAATTTAAAAATACCCATTCTTTTATTTTGAAAAGTCTTTTTTTTTTTTTTTTGGTATATTTCTTAATTATAACTTCGGTGCGTTGTTCAAAGAAAATTCTATTAATATCTAAGAAAGTTAGTTTTGTAGATTGTCTGTATTCTTGATATAAAAAAGACAAGTGTTTTTGTCATATAAAATTTGAAACTTTCACATATTGAAATTCCACAAACTTTAATTAAATATAATAAAATTAAACATAAACCTTCTCTGGTTAATATCTTAACTTCAATTCAGTTAATCCTTTATCGCATAAACTTGCAGTCATTCGTACTCTTTTACATCGTGCAAAGCATTATTGTAGTAAGTCCGAATTATTAAATATTGAACTATCCAAAATTTTTTCCGATTTAAAAAAAAATGGTTACCACCTCGTTTTATTAAAAAAAAAATTATAAAGAAGAGTTCTATTTTTCAAATAAATCAGTTTATCCTAAAGTTAAAAATTCCACTTATCGTACTACTATCCCTTATTATAAAAGTATTTCTGAAGATATCTCTAAATTACTTAGAACAGTTAATATCTCTACTAGCTTTAAACCTCAACTCCGTATTAGTAACTTTCTCTCAAACTTTAAACCCGCTGCCCCCCCCCCTCTTAAACGTCTAGGTGTAATCTATAGTATCCCTTGTAAAAATTGTCATTCTACATATATCGGTGAAACTGACAGAAGAGGTGAAACTAGATTAAAGGAACATAAACGCTCATATAAAAGAGGAGATTTAAGATCAAAACTCGTAATCCATTCTCTCAATAGTGATCATATTCCGGATTTTGAAATTTTTAAAATTTTAGCTTCTAATGTAAATACACTACTGGCCATTAAAATTGCTACACCAAGAAGGAATGATAATAACGGAATGAAATTTGTTGGACACATACATTATAGCAGGAAGAGCAATTGATTATAATTTCAGGAAATTTCGAGTTATATGTACTGAGAAAACAGTAGATAAAGCAGCGACCTCTGTGAGCAATAATAGCAGTTATTTGCCTAGGCATTGAAACGAACAGCGATTGGTTAACATGTACGGATAAAGCACTTCATAATGTTTTAACACGATGCCATAATTCATCGATCGAAGTTACTAGTAAGTGGTTGGGGTGGGGCAGTCGCTTTTTATTGATTAAACAGTCATTTTAATTGGTGCGAGATCAGGAGAACGCGCTTGCCAGAGCAACAGTCGATAACATTCTGTATCAAAGAAGGTCCGAACAATACAAACAACTTGCGGTCGTGCATTATCTTGCTTAAATGTCGGATGCCTCGATTATAGGGCAGAGTGATGGGCCTTAACTCATCAGAAATGTAATGGCTGGTATTTAGAGTGGCCAGAATGAAAACAAGAGGGGATCGGGACGTGTATCCAATGGTACCACATACCATCAATCCAGGTAGTGACCCAGTATGCGGCTACCAAAATTCTGATTACCCTCAAAACTGCATCATTGATATGGGCGCCATTAATGTGTGATCAACGATGAACTTTGACGCTGGAATGGCGTGAAGTCACTTTTCAGACAAATCACAATCCTGTTTACAGCATCAAGATTGCCTTATCCGTACTTAACGGCATTATGAATAATGCACATTTCCAGATGGAATTCGACATCATTATACTGTCCATCATTCCCAATGATGTTATGGGTTCCCATTGGATACACGTCTCGATTACTTCTTGTTCGTATTCCTGGCACTTTGAACAGCGGCCATTAAATTTTTGATGGGTTAAGGCCCGCCCCTCTGCCCTGTATTCGAGGTCTCCGTAGAGCAAAAATTAAGCAAGATAATGCACGACCGCAAGTTGCTTGTATTGTTCGGGCCTTCTTTGATACAGAATGTTATAGACTGTTGCTCTGGCAAGTGCGTTTTCCTGATCTCGCACCAATGAAAATGACTTTAATCGTTGAAAAGCCACTGGCCCCTCACTACTTACCAGTAACTTCGATCGATAAATTGTGGCATCGTGTTAAAACGTCATGAAGTGCTCTATCCGGACATGTCATTCAATCGCTGTTCGATTCAATGCCTAGGCAGATATGTGCTGTTATATTTACATGTTCTGAGGTCCCCTGAATACGCAAATCATGTTTTTAGCGAATGGTCTGTGTGTCTGTCTGTTATCAGCATATCCCAAGAACAAATTGTAGCAGAAATACCAAACTCGGTATTCTAAATGTGTATCATATAGGGATGCTACAGTAAGCTTTTCGTTGAGATGAAGCAAATGATTCGTGTACGGGGACACTCAAAAGCATTCAGATACATTACGTCTATGGGGGAAATTGCAGATAAGTAGAGTTTAACATCTATAGACTGCACTAAACCAAATGAAACGAATATATATTTTTTGTAATAGAGATAGTCAACTGGGAAAATACTTTTGTGTATGTAGGAGCCTCGCTTCCTCCCTCGTGGGGAGTAAATTTTCATGATGGGTATCTTTCAAAAGAGCTCGCCAATACCTTTAAAATAAATGGCTGAACCATCGAACTGCGATAATTTAAAATAAAGTTATCGATTTTTTTTTCATTAAAAATTAATAATAATAATAATAATAATGTAATATTCAAAACTTTTTTTTCGCTATTTAGTGTTATACTACTTCTCTCATATGGAAATCGTCTGCATTATCATAAAAGATAATTTGTTTAAATAATAATTTTAATAAATTATTTTTTAAAAACAGAATTATTTTTTAATAACCGAATTAAATTCTATATAAATGCAGGTGCATTAATGAAACGGGGAGTTGAGAGGAATGGTAGCCTCCCTCACACAGAACTAATTATCATATAAAACTCTTCCGAAGCCTAATTTGAATTGTTTAACATAGGTTTACCTCTTAATCTCCAACCTGTATTTATATTATTAAATTTCAGGGTAAGAGAAAGTCGTGTGAGTGACACACCAGATTATTTTTATTTATTATAGAATTATATCATTCAGGTATTTCAATGTATTTTACTGAAACACGGTAAACATAACACGCTTCTAAGCAGCGCGCGTGGCCTGAATGGGGTTTCCTTAGCGCTCTACGTGTTAATGATCCTACATGTGATAAGAGGTTGTACAGTTTCGCGAAAATAATTTTTAATCTTAGTTATTCACCGTGTTGTGGACGAGGTTAAAAGAAAGAAAATATTGTCTCTAATTGAAAGTGGTCGGCGTAGAACAACTTGAGATCATGACCGATGACTTGAGAAATGACTGATAGACAAGTTTCAACTTGTGAAGCTTGACGAAGTCGATCCCGTTTTAAGGCTTATGGTTGCAAGTAATAAAAAAATAAAATGTGTTTAATGATGTTAATTGTAAAAGTGCATTGTGTGAACTCGGAGGTGTCGTTTTAACCAGCCTAAATGTTAATATCCATCTGAAGATGTTTAAGCTGTACATTTGATAAGAGTGGATAAAGCAGCTTATATATTGTCGTCAAGCTATCTTACGTATTTTTTTATTTTTTTATTTTATTTATTAGTATACAAAATGATTTTACGTATTCGTGATTAAATTATTTAAATTATATCTTTAGCAATCGATGTAGTAACTGCCATTGGCTTATATATATATATATATATATATATATATATATATATATTCCGACCGCATATAAAATTATGAACACAAATACAGTAAAGTTTTTTTTATAGTAAAGTATTCTTTAAAAGGAAAAAATTAAACAGAGAGTTAGTTTTTTTTTTGTACTTTCATGAAAACTGCAAGCAATCTGTTAATATGAGCTGTTACCTGAATATCAGACCATTACTTTCCGCAATAAAATGAATGAAAGTGAGTAGTCTAAAAGAAGCACTCCTAATTAGACAGCGGAATGGTATGTTTGCCATTAAATCAATGCTAGACTGACTACAAATGTCTTTAGCCATTCCACAGAAGTTTTTACAATTTCACTCAATTGTTTTGTTTCCATTCGCCTTATTGTCCTGGAGAGGCAATTAGCATTTATTTAGTTCGATTCAAAACAGCTCAGACAGTAAAATGTTTTATTTCTTTAGATAATGCAAACACACACACACACACACACACACATATATATATATGTATTTGATGGTTTAAGTATGATAACTATAATGAAATATTCAAACATATCTCTCATCGTTAGTCTTAGTGTTATGGTTATAGAAATTCACTTCTGCGTAAGTAATTTAAAATGTTTCAACTATTAATTGGTATTATAATTAAAATTAAAAATTTTAAAATCTGTGAAAACATTTAAAATTAACTACTATCACTTTTAATTTTGTAATGCTGGTATTTTCATTTATCTTTTGATTGTTGAGTATTATAATGCTATTACATTATTCAAATTACATACACCCTAACGACATTCTAATCTTATCTATATGACATCCTTAGGATGTCCTATGAATGAGAAAGATGACCATGGACATCCTATAGACATCTTCAGGATGTATTGTGGACAAGTGTGCCGTTAGGGTATACATATGTATATATATATATATATATATATATATATATATAACTTCTATAAGCATAGTATTATGCAGCAACCGTAAATATAAAAAAAGAAAAGTCATAAACAGAGCTGCACATATCATATCAACGCATAGCACATACAACTACACTGTAAAAAATATGTCCTATTTGCTGCCAGAAATTCTCTGTAATTTGAGAAAATACGTTCTGACAGCGTATTTTTTTCGTAAATTACACGTATTTTCTGAAATTACAGAGAATTTCTGGCAGCAAATAGGACATATTTTTTACAGTGTATGTGAGCTTTAGGAATTTTTTTTCCTTAATTAGATATGTTTATAAAAACGGGATGAACCTTTGTATCAATCTAACACATATGATATTTTCGATAACTTTACCTAGGTAATTTATATTAGTTTCTACTCCTTACATAATATTTTCTAAAAAATATTACATTTTGTTACCAAGAGTTGCATATGTATTTATTTATTGAATATTTTTATTTTATTTTATATATATAACTTTTTATACAAAAATAAAAACATTTTAATCCTATCAAAACAAAATCTACCATTGACAGTAATTCCAGTTCTTTTATTTATTCCGAATTGAAACTTATTTCAGATTTCGTAAAAGTTGTTCAATTTATAAAGCTGGTTAATTAAAGCATTTAACAGTCATTAGCAGACTCTGAAAATGATTGCTGAAACCATTAACAAAAGAGAAAGTTTTAGCATTAGCTATTCATTTAGTTTAATCTTCATGTCATTGTATTTTTTCTGTAGCTGTAAATATAAGAATTATATAACAATAGTTTTTATGGGGGAAAAAATGGTAAAAGTTAAAAATCACTATATTTAAATAAAATTTCGCAATATATTCAAATGATGTTCTTTATTATACTTCTGATAATAAGAAATTTTAAATGAACTATTATGAATGATAATAAAAAATTTTAATGGCAGATATTATGTTTAATGAAAATCGTGTTTAAAAAAAAAAGTATTTACAATCGTTTGTTAAATACATCATTTGTAAAAATTCTAGTTTTCTGAATATTAAATTGTTAATATTAACTTATCATACAAATATATATAATTTTAAAAACAGTTTCTTTACATATTGTAATTATGGTATTTATGCATTACAGGTTATTTTCCCAGTGACTCATTGATTTTCAAATCAATTAATTTCATACATATCTGGTAAAATTTGCTAAAAGTATAAATAGCAGGTAACGCTTTTTTCAGTTCATAAATATATAAAAAAAAAAAAAAAAAAAAAAAAAAAAAATCAAATAAATGTACGATGAAAATAAACTATTTTCAGTAGGACCAATTTTTATGCATTCATCAAAATAAAAAGCTAATTTTAATGAATTATTTATTTGTATAAATTTTACATCATAATCACACACCAACATCTGAGAAATTTAATGCAATATTTTAAAAGCATATATATATGCATATATCTATATTTAACTATTTTCTGAGAGAGATTTAAAACAGTTCAGTCATGTAGAGACTCAACAATATGTTTCAAAAGGCAGATAAGGACATAATTAGGAAGAATGACTCAAATAAAAACCCTATATAATGACTCAAATAAAAACACTCATAGCTAAAGGAAAGAAATTCATAAATGTACTTAAACAAATTTTTCTAAGCCTAGAAGATCTAAAATACAGAACAAGAATAAAAAATACGTTTGATTTATTTTCTTTTTCAGTTTTGCAAATAATCTCGCTAGGGATCTTCCTTTTTCTCTTTTTCTTACATTTCTTTATTTTTATAAATATTATAAATGAGACATTTGATAGATCCGCAGAAAAACCTTGCTATTAAAATACAACTCATTACACACGTATTGGTATTATTATGAAATTGTAAATATAAATCAAAAAATCAATAACACATATTGTAAAATGCGAGGAAACTTGCAACAAATCCAATAGTGGACATTGCAAATGTGTGTGATTATATACTCAACTAGTAGGCTACGCTCGCTTCGCTGGTCACTATTTCTAAATGAATCAATATAATTAATGAATTCTCGAAATTGCATTAATTTCTATCATGTGAAAAAAAGAGAAAAAAGAATTCTGATCGGGAAAAATGTCTCACCGGGTCCCCACTGCCTTCGGCAGCGCAGGCCATTGTGCGCTGCGTGTCCGGATTTATGTTCGACACTCTTAATGAATCAATGTATTATCGTAAGGAAAAACCGTAATAATAAAATGCAAAAAAAAAAAAAAAAAAATCTTCTCTCATTGGTGGAATAATCGATCCGAAACTCCACTGACTACAGCAGCGTATACACGCGCCACTGTTCCCACCCCTCCTAATTATTTTACACTTTCAAAAATATCTGCAATCGTTTTCTCGGGCTTTTAAACCTAATAATACTAATTTCTAACATTATATCTAGATTTCTTTGTTTTTGCCCCAGCGTCCGCCCCTTGTAATAATTCTACACTTTTGAAAATATCCAGAATCGGTTTATCGGGCCTTAAAACCCAAACATACTAATTTTCAAGTCTCTAACTCTTATTTTTATATTTTGCCCCTTTGCCCCTCGCCCTTCCCTTCTATCCTAATAATTTTACAAATTCGAAAATATCCACAATCGATTTGTAGGTATCAAAAACCTCAATGTACCAACTTTGAACGATCTAACTCTATTTTTATTTTTTACCAACTTCTTACAAAAGGGACTGTCCTCTACAAAGGAAGGCATCTGGTCAACATAATTCCTTGCAATATAATGAATATAACGAATATAACAATATAATAAATCTAAAAAGCATGAAATTCACTACAGTTTATTATTTCGTTAATCTCTATATATTATTTTAACCTGAATTATCTTTCTACAGATTTCTACAGATAACCTTCGTACATAAATAAAATGGCCAAAATAATTTATTCAACGAATTCAGCAATACGTGGAATTTAAATGAGAAATGCATTCCTTCAACGGATACTTCTACAACGAAAAGTTACTTTCTTTCTTTCTTCTTTTTTTTTTTTTTTTTTTTTTTTTTAATAAAACAAGCAATAAAATACATACATGAAATATAGGTTTAGAAACACGTTCCAATAGCTTAAAAACCGAGTTGCTTGTCATTTTTTAATTTTGGCTTTGAGCATTCATTCTTAGAAACGATATGACTGTATAATGACTGTACACAACCATTATACGCAAATTTGTCCATTGCTTTTTCAGGATGCTATTTATTTTGATGGTTTCAAATTCGCTAAAACGTATGTTATAAAAATTTAAATTTTTGATGTATGGAGATAATTTTTTACGATAATTATAAATAAATGCTTGTAATAAAGTGTCAAAGAATTACTTTTATCTATTATACAAATATTTTTAAAAGCTTCTTTTATTCAAATATTCTATAAAATTAATAGCATAAGTAATAATTATTTTTATATGATATGGCAGAAAGTTCATACTTTCCTAATATTTTTCTTTATTCTTAAATTTCAATACATTATTTTATATGATACATCCTTTTATTATTACAGAAAATCTTGAATCTTTATTCCTGTACATTTTAATAATCTCAAAGTCATCACCATTTTCACTTGTTTAATCATTCTTCATTTAATATGTTCTCTTTTATTATCAAACAATCTCTACTTTAACTTCGTATCTGACGCCATCTAGTATTGAGCATCTGCTAACAACTCTGTCATGTAAATAACGAGTTTAGATGTGCTATATATAACTTCGGGTTTGCAAATATAACGTTGCTTGTCGAAGAGTTAAAATGATTTTCGCCAAGAGAGGCGATTTTAAATTTTTCGCATTCGAATAAAGTGTGGCCCAAATGAAATAACCTCCGGTTATTTATTCAAACGGTGTATCAATAAAAACCTCTGATTGTGTTGCATATAGCTTGATAAAAGAAAAAAATTGATAAAAACGCTATAAACTATACATAAAAAAAAAAAGGACAACAACTGTTTTGGATCGAAATAATAGCACAACCATTAATCGGGTGATAAAAGTACGTACGAAAGCAGCAATAAAGCGTTTGCATTTTTCTTTATTGTATTTTAATACCAGTCCTTCTGTGCATTTTTAACTTCTATACCAATAGATTAATACAATTATCTTTAGTATAACATAGATATAACTAAAATTTGTTAAATATCTTATTTAACCCATGCCACACACTATTTAGTTTTTAAATCATTTCTAGAAATGCAGCTTTTTTTTTAATTGTTTGTTCCATTTTTTGTACTCAGAAGAAATGATGGATATCACTGTCACACGAACTGTATAGCGTTTGGTGAATCTACAAGTCACACATTTTTACAGGGACACTACGAAAAATTCTTTATCATTATGATTTACTGACACAAGTTGTTTGAAGTACAATACCATTAAACTAAATACCATTAATAATACCATTATTATTATTTAATTCGTTGTATTTGTATTTATTAATATATATTTTTCTTTTTGTTAACCACGCCCACTTATCTTAAACTTTTACACCTATTTATTTCTTTCCATTTATAATTTTTTGTATAATTTTTTAGTGCGGCCTTTGGCGCCTTTTTTATACAAATATACTTTAATTAATATGTAAATAAAGTATATATATACAATTTTGCATCTTGACACAAGGATAATTTTTAAAAAGATATTTTTTTGATAATTCAAAAATCTGTAAAAGTTATATGTAGGTAGAGGACGATCAATGATTAATATATGAATAGCACTGGTTAATAATTATTATTTCAAATCTATTTAAATTGGTATTATTTGCGTGCACTACTTTGGTTCCTATTTACTTATTTTAATGTTATACAATAGATAATAAACCACAATATTTTTGCTTTTGTTGGCAACGAAAAAGGCTTCAATGAATTAGTAGAATGTTATTTATAAATTCATTTGCATTTTTTTCTTACAAAAGATCAAAACTAACTATATATTAAATATTACAGTTAGAAACTATATATTAAAGAGTTTTAATATATGCAACATAATTTCGAAACAATTTAAATTTAGCATACGAAATATAATGTTATGTAAGATTATATGTCTCTCTTTTTGGATAATTAATTAGCGACATACGAAACTGTAACCGGAAGTAAGTAAATAAAAATTTTATATCTTTTATCATTAAATCAACGGCTTATTTAAGAAATTTGTAATAACAATCTTTATTGTCGTTGGCAATAATTGTTATTTTAAAAGTTAAAATAACATTTTCCTTCAAACCGCGTTATGTACAATTAAAACAATATCAAAAATATTTCAACTGACACTTAAATGATTTTTAATATACAATTTGGAAACTGTTATATTTAAAATATACTGTGCTTTAGAAATTAAAAGGAAGGGATATCGAAATGAACATTCAAAATATCAAAAATAGAAAGAATGATTAGTATAAAGATAAAATTTGAACTTTTTTTTTTTTTTTGTTTTTATAATAGGAGTAAAAGACTAAGTCACATATTCATATAATTTAAATCAGATGATATGAGATAATCATATGTTATTTTGAATATGATTATAATCCCAAACAAAAGCATTTAAAATTAAATTTAGGATAAAATGTAACATCATTAGTAAAATGAAATTTAAGATGTTATTCAAATATTCAAAAACTTTAAAGAGTACTTACTGCCATGTTTTCTACGCATAAGCTAAAATTTGTTTTGTTGTCCATCCATTTTCCGTATTCATCGCATATTCTAACTGCAAACATATCTGTAATGCATACAAAGGAGAAATAACATTGTATATAACACGAATATAATGCAATATAAAACGTTTTTTATAGAGTTGTATAACGAAAAAATAATAAAAATTCATTTTACCTATGTATACAAAAAAAAAAAAAAAGTCATACTGAGTTAATTTTTATGTCTAAGACACTTGCTCAGGTTTCCCGTGAGATAAGCAAACTCTGTATATCATTCTTCCTTTTCGGTTTTATTTTTCTTCTGCTTCTCTATGGGCTATAAAACGCTACACGTCTATCTCTTATTATAATATTTAGTATTTATTATTAATCGTTTTATTAATTTCTTCCTCAATAAAACTATCTTTTTTTTTAATAGGCGTTACTTTTCTTTTGTATTCAAAAAGTTAGTTAATTGCAATACATAAAAAGTAAAAATAACCACAAAAAATCTATACATTCTTTTCGATAAATCAAGAATTTTTGCATCGTTATTCATTGCTGTGTTATGTATTTTATTAACATTATAAAAATATTAATTCTAAAAAAGACAATGTTGTATGAAAATTAGAATTCTTAAAACTAAGTTAATATACATATATACATGGTCTGTCCCGAAAGTAATGCGCTCCATTTTCTTCTGCTGCGACTATCCGTTGCACAGGGTTGCCGTTTGCACGGAAGGGTGGGAGAAGTCTTGGGAACACAGCGTCACCAGCTCCAGTCGGCTACGACCTTCTGCAGAGCCACAGTGCCTGTTTCATTGAACCCTTGTGTGAGTGCTCGGTCGAAATGAAGATGGAACAAACTCTCGAGCAGAATTGTTGCAGTGTTGTGAGGACGATCGGACTGTTTTGAACAATGTGGTAAGTGATGACAAATCTTTTACCTTCTTGTACGACCCAGAAACAAAAAGATAGAGCGCAGAGTGGCACACGGCGTCGTCCCCACGCCCAAAGAAGGCAAGAATGAGCAAATCACAGGTCAAAGCGATGCTCATTGTTTTTTTTTTTTTTTTTTTTTTTTTTCGAAACCAAGGGATTGGTCCATTTTTAATTTGTTCCACCTGACCAACCAGTCAACGCGAAATTCTACGTCGAAGTACTAAAAAGGCTAAAGAAACGGGTCAACTGTCTCAGGCGAAGATCAAGAATTCCTGGAAGCTGCACCATGACAATGCTCCTAGCGTCTTAACACTAACCCAGCCGCCTTACAGTTCTGATTTGTCGTCGTTCGACTTCTTTTTGTTCCCGAAGATTAAAAAAATCCTCAAAGGACAGCATTCGGGGACCCTGGAGAACATCAAGGTCGCTACGACGAGGTTACTAAAGGACACTTCTGTGACGGACTGCCAGGAGGCATATAAAGCAGGAAAATCGTGTCGGAACAAGTGTGTTGAAGCAGGAGGGATGTATTTCGAAGAATATTGAGTAAGTGCACGAATCGGTTCAATACATTTCTTAAAATAAAAATGGGCGCATTACTTTCCGGACAGACCATGTATATATATATATATATATATATAATATACATGCATGCCTTACACAAGAAAAAAAATTGTACGTATACAGTCTAACCATGTTTCTCGCGCCTAGTACTGCGAATGATTTCAAAAACTTGGAGGGGCATTAAATTGACCGACAGTTTGAGATTTGTTGAACATCCAGTCATTTGGCGTACCCTTATCGCTATATTCTCTCAACCACAAAGGTTATCACGCCTATTTTAACATTGGACTAGTTTAGTCAGCATTTGCGCAGAGGCTCCCATGGTCGCAAGAAAGGTGGTTAAAAGGTACATAAAACTATTTATACCTGGGTGGTTTGTCTCTCCGACCACTAATCCTTGCACGTCCATTTGCGGACATGGTCTGCTGAGTTTTTCGCCTGGCGATATAGGAGGCCAGCATATAAAGGAATCCCATGCAGCTTGACAATAAAGACCTAAAAATATTTTACGTCATATTTATATAATATAATATTAAAACCAAATTCAATACATTTCAAAACTACAAAATTATTCATATTTGAAAGAAAATGATCATAAAAAAAAAAAAAAGTTTTTAGAAACAATATTGATTATTCTAAATATATTGGTCACATAAACTAAATATGTTAAAATAATTTCAGGAAAAACCTTTTGAAGTATTAAAAAAACCAAGGAATTATATTTAATGTAAATGGTGACAATACATCTTTTTAAATGTCTAATAATACTGCTCTGCACGAAAATCGGCCCCAACACATTTTATGCAAATTCTTATGTAAACTGACCTCATGAATCCGAATATGATACCCGTTTTGCCCCATCACCCACCGTTTTTTGGGGACATCCTCTTATTTTTATCACTTTTTGGTAATTTTATGGCTATAAATTTTATTTGTAGGGAGGGAAAGGGTTATTTTAACGGTTAAATATCTTCTGCGAGGGGCTGCAGAAGTAAGAAATTCTAAACCATGAACATTTGCAGCAAGAGAAAAATTTAGGGGGGGGGGGATTTGGCATTGAAATTATGAATTACATTTATTATATTTTATTAATAAATCATCATTATTATTTATTATATATATATATATGTGCGTGTGTGTGTGTGTTTGTGAGGGTGTTAAAATAATTCTTTTCCATTCTGAAAATCAAATTAATCGCCATAAAGTTACCCGACAGTGATAGAAACTGAGGAGAGGGTGGTATCACGAGAAAACAGTGGGTAATTGGGCAAAATGGGGGTCATATTCCGATTCAGGAGGTCATATAAGAATCTGCAGGAATGGTATCAGGGCTCAATATATATATATAAAAAGCTTCCAATTTGATAATTTTCTGTAAGGCTTAATATCGTACATTAAGTTAATCTCAATTTTAATCAAAATTTAATTTTAAATTATCACTTTTAGGTTAATTATTAAAATCAAACAGTTTACTCAACTTTATCGTTCAGTTGCTTAATACAAATTCAAAAATAAATTAATCGTTCAGTTATATAATACGATTCCAAAATTAACTGTGAATCTAACTGTATACAGCCACATGTATGTCTCGTTATCTAGTTTTACGTGCATGGGTGCAAGTTTCTTATACAAGTTTTTCAGATGTAATGTATGTTATACTTTAGTTTTATTAATTATTACTAGTATTTCATTTAACCCCTTCGGTCCCCATGCACATTGTAATGTACATAACACTTTTCGTGCTGTATTTTATGCTTTATAGGTTTAAACTTTGTTTCAACACCTAATGTACCTACAAGTGATCATCTAACATGAAAGAATAACGTCTATGACGCCATCTGATTTTTGTGTGTTGAGTTATAGTGCTTCTTATGTGAGTAGTTTGAAATTCGAATGGCCGTGACAGCAGTAAGTAGCAAATATTGTTAGTTTTTCGTTCTTATTTTTTTAAATGAGTGTCAAAACATATACGCATCACTAAAGTATGTATGGGTCTACGTAATAATGAAATTGTACAAAAGATATTTACTTTGACTTCGTATTATAACCTGTATAAAAAATATGTACATCCTAATGTACATCCTGTCCCAATCAGTGGAAACACTGTACAAAGTTTTCGATTTGAATTTTTTGCGAGTAATAGTTAGACATACAATTCTTGAAAATATTTTTGCAGATTATTTTATCCTTCAAGATGAATAAGAAACTAAATAAATCTAATTTAGAAAATGAAAAATATGTAGATAAACTATTAGAATTGTTGAAAAATGGGGATGATTCGGATATTGATGACATAGAAGAAAGTGAAGATGAAGTTGGTGAAGATGAAAGAGTAAGAAGAGAACGGGAAGTTGAGGAAATCGGAGACAGTAGAGAAGATGAAATTTTAAATCCAGAGCCCACTACAGAAGGTTTTCGAAATAAGAAATGAGTACGATGGAGGAAACAAACACCCGATGTACCAAAATTCGAATGGATAGAGAATGACAAAATTGGCGATTCTATTGTATTGGATCCTATGCAATATTTTTCTAAATATATAACAGACGAAATTTTTGAACAGATGGCCGAATGTACAGTCACCCAAAAAAAAACGCCACCCCCCCCTAATTTCGCCGTAAATTATCGTAGAAACATTTGACTGGTACCGATCGATTTGAAATAACGTCTAGTTTATAACGGTATAGTTAAATTTTGCCTGAGGGGTCGTCTACATATTAAAACTGGCATTAACTTCATTTTCTTCAATGGCAACCCCTATTTTTGACTTCATATTCAGATTTCTGAGATCAAGGCGGTTCGAAAAACATACCTATTTATATACCTTAAATTAATTTTAAATAGAGTTACACCTGAAAATGTATTAGGGGTCCGTCTATACATTTAGAAAATATAAATCACGATCTACCACCCAGTTTACATTATTTATTAAGTTTCACACCGGAAAAAAGTTTCAGAAATGTTAATTATAAATAAAAAAAATTATTAATTTACAGAACTCTCTGAGTTAGTTTATGAAATAAAAGATTTTTATTGGTTTCTATTGATTAAACATCAAATAGTTCACTTCATACAAAGAAAACTAAATAGCTTGAATAGATATTAAAATATCTATCAAAAGAGAAAAAAAAAGGTAAAAGGTTTTAAATTTGTTTGAAAATTCAAAATTATTTTAACTCAAACTGCCGTATAATTGTCTGAAACGGTGGCACTCAACCTGGTTCCCACGGCCGTTTCACAGTGACAATGGGAGTTTGTTCTGATACTGCAGTACTTTCATTTTCTTTAATTTAATTGACTTTTTAAAAATATTAAAACAGATTTTTTTTTATTTTTATTTTTTTATTTTTTAATTATTATTATTTTTTTTTTCATGACATTATTAAAAACTTTTACATAAATCTCCACGATATTCTTTCGCTTTTATATTTTATAATGTGTAACAAATTAATATGCAAAAAAATAAATCCTACTACTTAATGGGGTGTTCTAAAATTCTACTCTTAACACAGATGCCGAAGTGGACGGTGGGTGTAGAAAGGCTGTCTACCCCTAATCTAAATCTTCAGTTGAAAAGGTCAAAATGTTACATTACTCTATTAAAAAAATATATTATATTGTGGTGTGAACTGGCGTATAAGTGACCAATTACGCATGTATTTCAGTGTGGAATGGCTTTCTTAGTAGGAAAAATCTGTTTGGATTTTCACAAATATATATGATTTTAAGTTTATTTAAAATTTGCTTTGGAAGAAGATGATGACTCCTCATTTAAATGCCAATGCTGAAGGTCGCATGTGGATAGCGGTAAAAAGTAAAAATCTATGTTAAAGTAAGATAAATTTCTCTTAAAAAATAAAATAAATAAATAAAAAAAGTAATAACAGTGGGCTAAAAATACCCCGGAATAAATTAAAATGTTGTTTATTCTGGTTTTAGTCAGGTGATATCACTTGTGCTAAATAGCTGGATCCGCCCTCTCTTAAGCTCAGGTTCAGCTCATCATTAAATTATTGTTTCTAATATCTGCCGCACCAAAATGTTCAAAACACAAATGCCGATTTTCATATATTTTGAAATCGTCCCGTTTCAACTTTAAAAGCATTTAGATTAATTTATTTTATTTTGAATTTTTAAATTTAGACAATTAAAGTCTCTTAAATGAAATTTCAGGATTCTGTAAGATCAATATCTATATATTTGAAAATAATAAGACTATTCCTTTGTTTTAAATTTTTATTCCATAATAACTGTGACTTTGATTTCGTGATTAGGAAATTAAAAATAAATACTATTGAGCTATGTTCCAATAACAGATCTTATAAACTTAAAAAAAAAAAAAAGCGATTTTTCACTATTTGATTCTGTATTAAAAATCTTTTAATAGAAAATTGATATTTTATTATGTTACATTGTGGGATAAATTTTAAATAACACAAAGCTTACAAACGGTACATTAACCAAATGCAAATATTTCACAACAAAATTTAAACAGAAAATTCATGGTAAAAAATCTTTTTAAAATTATTAAATATTCATAATAATAATAATAAAGCGATTGTCGAATGCATAATTGCTGTTTCATGCAATCAGTTTCGCTGTACCGTGTTTTCTAAAACGTGATATTTAAGTAGAGGTGTACGTACTCTTGAATATTGAAATGCTAAAAAAAGTGTAACAGGGTTAAAATAGAATTTTAGCAGCGAAAAACTAGAAAAATATATTTAATACTTATGAAGAAAGACTTAACATATTACGATCGGATATATTCCTCTCTTGTATCGTAAGCCACGCCTTTTCACAAATTTTCTAAAACTTTATAATATAAAACAAAATAATTTTGCATATTTGTAATTAAATCATTTAAGTTTTGTCTTCAATAATCGATGTAGTAAATACCATTGTGATTTATGCATACCAGCGTCACATATAGACTCAAATAGGAATATGCAAATTAGTCTTTTTTTTTTTTTTTTTTTTTTTTTTTTTAAGTAGTGTTTCAGCGAATCAGAGGCGGGGCTTCTTTTCTTTTGAAATTCTTTCACAATCCCTTGCCTACATTGTGATAACTTCATAAAAATATGCCAATTTGTATAATAAATATCGAAATATTGCTTAGGAAACAATAAAAATAACATAAAGATAAATTAAAATAGTTTTCCGTCAAATTATATCAAACATTTACTTATAGAGGATACAGATTACAACAAGTGACGGCCCCCTAACAGGAATAAAAAGTGAAATATCATTGTAACTCAAAACATAATGTTAGGAACGAGCTGTAAATTTGGAAACCCATGTTTTTGATGATGCCCGTTCTATTCGTGCAAAAATTAACATAGGTCATAATTCATAATTTTTTCAAATATGAATTTATTAATAATTTTCATAATTCAAAAAATGTTTTTTTAGCAAAAATTTGCATGGAATATGTTTGGGTCACTTCATTCTAACGAATAAAAAAAACAGAATTTAAGTATCATAATTCTTTCGGAAGATATGATTTAATGTTTGTCGCATTCATTTAACATTAGCATCCCCAAACTTTGACTGCTTATAACTCTATGAAAAATTGAGCGAAATATATAAACTATACCATTTTCCGTGATGATTTGATCCAAAGAATTCAAATAAATTATAAAAAAGGGGGGTTACCATTGAAAAAAATGAAGTTGATGTCAGTTTTAATATGTAGACGACCCCCTAAGTAAAATCTAACTATAAAATTATAAGCTAGACGTTAATACAAACTGATCGGTACCAGTCGCATGTTTCTACGATAATTTACGGCGAAATTTGGTGGGGGGGTGGCGTTTTTTTTTTTGGGTGACTGTACAAACATATACGCACTTCAACAAGGACAAACTCGATTCAAACCAACAAATGTTATTGAAATTGAAACTTTATTTGGATTACATATTATGATTGGATGTCTAAATAAGTTCCCACGCATATGAATGTACTGGAATTTCGTAAGCACGGTTCCAAAAGTTTAATTTATAAGAACAAGCTTGTAAATGTAAAGAAACGTGGTTGTCCTTCAAAAAGTGAAGGAGAAATTACACCGGACAGAAAAAGAAAATTTCGTTGCTGTGAGAAAAGACCAATAAGAGAAATTCAACACTATAATGTGGACCATATGCCCCAAATCGATCATAAAAAAGAAGCAACACGATGCAAGATGCCATTATGTAAAGGAAGGACACATTTTTATTGTGACAAATGTCGTGTCCATTTGTGTTTAGTAAAAGAGAGGAATTGTTTTGAAAGATTTCACAGAAAATAATAATTATATATATATAACTGCTTATTCAAAAGCAATTATTTATAATATAATAATAAATTATTTATAATATAAGAGAATTTTTTTTCATACAAATATCACTCAAGATCTCCTATGCTACAAATTTTGAATAAGGACCATATGTCAATTGAAATGTACATTTAAAAATTATATATAAATGAGTAAATATTTTTGTAAAAAGTATATTGTTGCTTTCATTCACATGAATTAAGTTAATTTTAGTATAAAAATAATTTTTTCATAAACGACAAAAAATTCGGGTCTGAAGGGGTTAACTATTTTTATTAGTATTTCTATTAATAATATTGTTTATTGCTGCATGACTCTAAATGTTTGATTTTAATAAGGTTTTCATAACTTTTCAGTTTTAATTTTCTCTTTATTGGTGGTGTTATTGGGGGTAGCTTGTTGTAAATATTTAGCAATTTGCATACAACAAGACAGAAATAACACCTAATTTACATGCAACATTCATTCTGCTCCCTTGAAAACGTAATGAATTTGCATGTTTCCATTTATGGATGTTTGATAGTCGCAATCTCTTTTTGAATTTTTCTGTTTTATCTTTTTCAATGTTTCTTGTTTTCATCTATTCAATGTTTGAAAAGGTTTTCAATATATATATATATATGTATGTATATTTTGCAACGCAGTGTAATTGAAATTCCGCATTTTTACAAATACAAGAACTTCGGAAAGCTTCCACATGTTTAACAAGCTTCATTAATTTTGTCTCTTTAATAAATTCTTGATAATTGTCCTTGTTACAGCTTCTATTATTACTACGTGTTCGTAAATTATCTAGAAAATTAAATCTAGTGATATATCTCATTTTATTTTCATCTATCCTTACGAGTAAAATTACTGTGGTAACATATCACTTATTAAACCTATACATTTTAAATTCCATTTTGACAAAGGAAATTTGTCGATTAAAATATTAACTTTCGGAAAAATACTCTACACTGAATTTATGAGTTTAAATTTAGCTGTCAAATTTAGATTCACTACTATCAAAACAAAATATTTAGTTGTTTTGGCTATTTCAATGTTCATTAAAATGAAAGACTATGAAAATGGTAGTGATAAATTGCTCAATAACTTTTCGTATAGAGTTTAAATATTTTTCATTTTGATGGACGATAAAAGAAAAATGAAATCTGACGTAAAAAAAATGTTTGATAATATTACTTTTAATTTCGATATCTTAAATATTGCATATTTGTGAAATTATTTTAAGAAGGAAAAAAAAAAAAAAAAAAACAGAAAATAATAATCATATAAGTATACACAGGGATTTAAGTTGTGATACGTTAGGCGTTGTGTGTTTATTTTTACGTAATTAATAGTAAAAAACCTAGCTTTTGTTTAAGGGAACCGGCAAAACAATATCTCTGCCGTGTTAAATTTATCAACTTTATGTACATTTTTTGGAGAAAATGGTTAAAAATAGGGTTATAGATTTATTATGGCAGTTAGAATAAAATTTTTTTTTTTTGCATATTTGAACACACTATTGTTTTTCTTAGTGAAACTGAAAAAAAAAATGAATTATTTATTTAATGGAAAACACTTTGAAATTAGCATTTTTGCTAAGATTTCATTGCTTAAACCAAATAATTCTCTAAAAATTATGAAACCCTCGTATTAAAGTGTACAATGTAAGATAATATACGGGGTCATTAAAAATCTAAGTTCTTAAGTTAAATAAATATTGAAAAAAAAAATAATAAATAAATAAAATAAATAAACAAACATTGCATACTTGAACCTATTCATTTCACTATAGTACTTTCAAGTGTGTTAGTGTTAGGATTAAGGCCAATTGTCTGCACAAGGGTCCTAGGCCTAGTACTTTCAACAAGGACCCCTCTCATCATCTGTGGTGCTGCAGTGGGAACTTTCTGTTCGAATAAATTCTTCTCCTGATCTTTGCTTCAAAAAGCGGCGACACTTTCGATGAATATTTTGAGTTGACTCGTTGCCATTACACGACGATAAATTATTAATAAGTATAACAAGGTATATGCAATTCACCGGGAATCTGCAGAAATTATTAATAAGTTATCGTCGTTTAATGGCAACGAGCCAACTCAAAATATTGATAGAAAGTGGTGCCACTTTCTCAAGCACAGGCCGGAAGAAGAATTTAGTCACAAAGAAAGCTCCCACTGCACCACCACAGATGAAGAGAGGGGCCCTTCTTGAAAGTATTATGGTGAAATCAAGGAGCTCAAGTAACGTTTTTCTACTAATATAATAATATTAAAATGGTTTATTTTCTATTTCGATCTGCACAAAATATTGTAATATCTTAATAATTTAAATATACGCTAAAAAAAGAGATACAATCACTTATGTTTATATTTAAAATAATCTAGTAAACGTTGCTAAGGAATGCAACTTTTTAATTTAAAATAGAAGAATTAAAAGGATTTCGTAAACACATATACAAAATATACAAACTACACAAATTCGTCCTGTCGAACTAAACTAAATTCTCTCTTTAACAGAATTTTTAACTTTCATTTTTTTTTATATTTTCCAGAGTTTACATTATATTAAATATAACTATTTAACACTTCTTAAACAAAAATAAATGAATAAATAAATGAAAATATTATGTATTTAGTACTTTTTTTTTCTTAAAAATATTGACTAGTTATTTAAAAAAATAACAAATATGATACAATACACTGATATATGTCCTTGCGTAATATTTCCTTGGATATTTTTTATTTTTATTACAGGACTTATATTTTTCAAAGGTCTTGAGAAAGACCTATCTTTTCTTAGTAGCTTTGTTGAGAAAAGAAAAGAAGAAAGAAAGACTATCAAAACTGAACTTCTCACTGAAATAATAAATCCTTCACATTTCTTTTTAAATTCTAGTTTTAAAAGAACTTTTGCAGATTCCACAAGAAAAGAATAGTGTATATTTTATAAAAAATATTTTAAATTAATAAAAAAGTTTTTTATTTAAAATTTATTAAAGATATATTATTTAGGCCAATTATTTATTAAAATATTCTTTTAGACTGAAGTAAAACAATCCGGTGTGGGACTCGCATTATTTTCACTTGCCCTGCTAGTTTAAGAAACAGTTTTATATGGTACAAATTTTTGTGTGTGGGAGACAACACGCTTCTCAATCTCAATTTTTAAATATTGTATATACATTCCTATGTTATTATATTATGAAATTAAAAAATATATTTCAAATTACACTGCTCTGCAGGAAAATTGCCCCAACACCACTTTTGCAAATTTATGTAAAATGATCTCCTTAATCCGAATAGGACGTTCATTTTGTCCTATCACCCACCATTTTTTAGGAACGACCCTATACATTTATCATTTTTCGGTAATTTTATGGGTATAAATTTGATTTTTAGGGGAGAAAAGGATTATTTTAACTGTTAAATATCCTCTGAGGGGCTACAGAGTTGGAAAATTCTAAAACATGAACATTTGCGGCAAAAAGAAAATTTAGGGGGGGGGGGAAGGAGGAGATTTGCCCCTGAAATTATTTATTACATTTCTTGAAATTTTTTAAGCTGTTATTGATGTTATTTATTAAACATTATATATTTTTGTTTTTTGGTGTTAAATTAATTCTTTTTCATTCTCCAAATCAAAGTCATAGCCATAAAATTACTGAACAGTGATAAAAATTGAGAGATGTGGTGACCCGAGAAAAAAGGTAGGTGACGGGGCTAAATGGGAGTCATATTCGGATTCAGGAGGTCATTTTACATAAGAATCAGAAAGAATGGTATCCGTGCTCGAATATATATATATATATATATATATATTTGCAGCGCAGTGTTATTCAGAGAAAATGTGTCCATACCGTTCTTTGAGAATTAAAACCAACCAATTTTAATAAAGCTATACAAGTTGCATTCCAAGATGATCTACAAAATACCAATTTTGGCTTTTTTAATACATTTGTTTTTGAGGAATACTGATAACAGACACATTTTCAAACAGGTAAATCTTTAACATCCGTATTCAGGAAGTTAAATCTTCAAACGCTCAATATAGGAAATTTATTCTCTGATGATTATATAGAAAAAACTAGTATGTTGTGGCCACCACAATACTTTCTTCTATATTTTCCTATATACATATTCAATCAGTGACAATATTTAAAAAAAAAAAAAAAAAAAAAAAAAAAAAAAAAAAAAAAACGATTTTTTTCTAAGTTTTTTTTTTTTGTTAAAAGTAAAAAAAATCGATAACTTTGTTTTAAATTATCACAGATTTATAGTTCAACCATTCGTTTTAAAGGTATTGATGAGACCTTTCGAAAGATACCCATCTTGAAAATTTACTACCCTCGAGGGGGGACTTCCCCCCCAGGGGGGGTGGCGTGGCTCCTACACGTACAAAAAAATTTTCCCAGTTGACTATCACTATTATAAATAATTATTGTAAATTTCATAATGATTACTAAAAAATAATTCTCTTTAAGCACATTTATACAAAATTTTGTCCTATATCACCATGTTAAAAATTTAGAAAAAGCGGAATGGCAACGCAACCTGTAAGACAATTTTTACCAAAAGTTGATAGGCACTAATTTATGTCAAGGTGCAACTACATACCAATTTGTATGAAATTCTGTGCAGTAGTTCCTGAGATACAGTTGCCACAAAATTTTGTCACACACACACACACAGACAGACAGACAGACAGACAGACAGACATTTTCTAAAAATAGTCAAATCGTATTCTACAGCTCTCAAAACGTGTAAATCCATCAAAAACCCGAGGTCGAAAATTTTTACGAATCCAATACTTTCTCTATATTACATATAGAAGAAAGTAAAAAAAAGGAAGAAAAAAACTCATTTTCGAGAAGATAATATAGGAAAGCCCAATATAGAAAGTTTATTCGCTGATAATTACAGAAAATTTCATCTTCGAAAAGATGAACTTCGGAACAATAATTTGTCTACTATACGTGTGAGAGAAAATAGTTATCATTCCTGGGCAATTTACTGGGACATGGATAATTTGCTAAAGCACATTCATCAGTTACATCCAATACAAAAGAATGTTTCGCTTAATATTAGGTCCTTCAATATATAGTCTGTAAATCGTATACGCATCACGAAGTATACCTAAATTTAGGTGAAGCTGCAATAAAAACAATAACATCATTTGAGATGTATTGCAAGTAGCTGCCAGACATATCTTCTAATAAATGCGCATTACTTTGTATGATTTTTTAAACGATCGGTGAATGCTTTTCATTTCGCATTTTATATAAAACATGTTTATGTGCTAATGAAAATAAAAATGTTTATTCTATTTTTTTTTAGAGAAATCTGAAGATGTTAAAATGCATAAACAAGAAATTTCGCCCATGAAAGTAATACCTGTGAATAGTGTGATACTGTCGGCTTCAAAATTATTGAAGCACACACCCACACTTTTCATATATATATATATATATATATATATATATATTTAGTTTGATCGCTAATTTTTATCATCAGTTAACTTCTTTATAAAAAGTATGAGACTAAGATTATGACTCGACAAATATTTAAGTAATAAAACAAACAGTATTAGACGCCCATCATTTAAATAAGAATTATTGCTAGTTACTATAATTTTGCTGCCGACTGTATCTCTATACACAAACTATTCACCAGATTTCAATAAAAACTGGATTCATATATGCATTGGTTTACCTCATTTAAAAAAAAAAAAAAAAAAAAAAGTTTATTATTGAATACCAGTACAAAGATATTTTGACTTAAAATACATTCAAAACAGATCTTTTATAAAATAAAATTCTACTGCTAAAAATAGAATTTGCAAGAACTGCACTTACATTAAAAGAAGACTTGGCATTGGATTGTTAAACCAATGAAATCTTCAACTACATGAACGCCAAAGAGAAAAAACTGAAAAGCAGATAGCTGTTTTGTTAGCATTTAGCGTACCGTAAGGAATCGAATACTGATTCGATTCCTTTCCTATATATACGAGCACTTGTCTTTCATTTCTTTTTGCACTGAAAACGGTACGCTAAATGCTACCGACACAGCTGTCTGCTTGTTAGTTTTTTCTTTTTGGTGTTCAAGACGTTCAAGGTTTTATTGATTCAAGAAAAGCACTTGTTATAATCATCAAAAGCTTTGCCTTTGTTTCAACTTGAATTCACGCATAAAAAGGTTATTTTCTAATAGGTTAAGGAAAAAATATTATATCTGTAGGAAGTAACATAGTGCACATGATTTGCAAGATATATAAAAGTAATCTGTTGTCCGGTCATCACGGCTTGTTTCGTTAAAAAATCCACCATAAGAAATATAAAAATGTACGATAAGCACAAAACGTTATTTTTAAGAATAACACTGTTAAAAATTTCAGTTCAATGTTGAACCAAAATTTCACATTACATTATTTGCAATATGCTTGGTTGAATCAAAAATTGGTGCTACAGTAGCTGAAACCTTCTGTACAGTAGTGAAATCTTCTACCATGACTTAGTACTTCTTAAAAAAAAAAAAAAAAAAAAAAAAAAAGCTAAATCATGGTAAAAGATCACCCGCATCTTATGGTTATAACAACTACAATACTGAGCTTTGGTAAAACCAAGTACAAAATCATGGTAAAATGTTTTGCAATGTCATGTTTGCAGCTGAATATCAAGTTTTGATTCAACCTATGAGAAAAGTTTCAACAGTGAAAATATAATGTTGTCAAAATAGCACATGATTAAATTGTGGTATGAATTACAAAACTTCTGAGATGTGTATGATAAAATTATACATTTAAAGCATTTGTGTTAATAAATTTTAATGAAAAATATACCTGTGTTACACCGAATAGTAAAATATTTATTTAAAAAAAAAAAAAAAAAAAAAAAAAAAAAACGAAAGAAAGAAATTTGACAAATGTAGAGTAAGTAATGTGCTGTAAAAATGGACAAAGTACCCTTTAATACATTTTAAATGAGGTTGTATATTTGAGATATCACTTAATTTAATTAACAGTAGCAAACATTTTTCCGGAAATATACCGCAGTGTTTTACTTTCACAATTTAGCGGAAAAACTTCATTAATTTCGTTTTCTAACCTTTCGTAACTTCTGCTAGTTTTTTTTTCATTTAAAAGAGCGTAATTAGTTTGTCTCACAGAGAGTTAAGCAAGAGGACAATTTATTTAAAATAGAAAATAATCTTTTTATAATTTTTAAATAAGTAAAACACTAATAAATTTGGAAAATTAGGGAAAACTTATGAATTAAAACAAAATAAATAAAAAACTATAGACAGATCAAAAAAGTAAATAGCATTATTTTGTTAATCATTTGTGTCAAGTTTTTCCTAATCAACAATTTCATTATATATATATATTATACATATATGCATTTTTACTCCTGAAAAAAAAAAAAAAAAAACAATAAATATGATTAAATAAGATTTTTAAATAAGATTTTAAATTACCAATTAGCTCGACCTTCGAAAAAAAAAATGGTGTCAATGAAAATAATCAATTAATTATAAATTCAGAAAAAAAAAAATTAAAAAAAAAAATTATATGAAAATTAAAGGAGGGTAAATAATTAGGAGTTAAAATTTTGATTTTCGTTTACATGTATAATGAATATTTAAGATATTTTTCATTTTTATCTGTGAAAAAAAAAATAATAATTTTAAAAAAGATTAATACGATGTAAGGACATCGAACAGATAAGCGATTTCCCGATTGATTTATAAAATTTAATTAATGAAATATTGAATAAGCTTTTTCCTTCCCAAATTCATTTAAAGCATATCGGCTAGGTTAACTATAACTATACTATACAAAAGTATTAAAATGTATTAAATAAAAATAGCTGAAAATTAAATTATTTTTTGTAAATTTCTTATATATATATATTGTAACAAAGTTGCAGAATGCAAGAAAACAGATGATGAAATGTCACCATAATCCGCAAGAACCAAAAAAAGAGAAATAACTAAATGAAATAAAAAATAACCAGCAGTGTTACCAGGTCTGGCGGATTTTTTATTAATCACCAATAATTTTTAATTGTAAAGTTTGCCTAATCACTTCGAAGATTGATAGTCTATTATGTTCATCAAATATCACTTTTCAAAATTATTGGTAACATCTGAATAAAAAATCCGCCAGATCTGGTAACCAGTAATGATTTTAATAATAATAATAATTAAAAAAAAAAAAACTCATTGGAATATTATCCCCCAAAACCCGTAAAACTAATAAGGATGCCCATGACATACTTTAATAAAGTAAGCTGATTTATAAAAAGAGTGAGAAATTACGTATTAATAAATTTCAAGAGTGCCCGCCATCCATATCGAAATTTAACAAGAAAGAACAATAAAAGCTTATTAAAACTGAAAAAGTTTAAAAATCGCTCAAACTAACGAAATAAATCATCAGGGCTACCCATCTCTCTAATGAGCATCAAAATGCAAAATTTCATTTTCTAGCAGCTACTCTAAGCATATATTTATTGTAAGTAGTTAAATTAGGAAATCAGATTCTATAAAAACCTCAAATTCATTTAAAAAAAAAAAAAAAACTTTTTGATTTTAATTAGGGTACATGCACCAATAATAGACACTGTGCCTGTAGCGTATATTTTCACATTTAAACTTAAATAAATAAATAAACTAAAAAAAAAAAAAAGTTTTTCTGATTGATTTTTTGCATAGGTTTGAACAACGGTTAGAATTTGTGCTGCAAATTTTCACTAATAGTGTCTTGAACAATAAATACTTCCAGTAATTAATTTAAGAATAACCCAGGTTTAAATAAAAAAAATAAAAATAAATAAAAAAAAAACATTTGCGCTTTCTGATATTTTACCGTTTTTAACACTCTCCAACAAAGTTGAAAAGTGTTTCTGACTTCTGCAATTTTACAAGTCTTATCTTATTTTTCCTGTTGAAAATGGGATAAATAACATCACTGGTTTCTGTACAAGGACAACCAAAAAAATTACAACCCTAACAACACACTTGTTCAACAATACATCCGGAAGATGTCCATAGGACATCCACAAACATCATTTTCCTCCATAGGACATCCTGAGGATGCCATTTGGAGAAGATATGCTGTTAGGAAAAGTTTTGAAAGCTACGAGAGATATATCTTCTTTTTTTTTTTTCTATAAAATTCATTATGAAATCGACATTTATTATTCATGTACACAAAATATTGATTTTTATTGAATATAGCATGATTTGCATTAAAATTTACAGGGCTACACAAAAATATTCAGTTGCATTAGGAATTGAAAAGCGCTAAAATTACATATTTGTTTCCATGAAACATTTTAACACTTTCTACCAATGTTTATAAAATATGGTGCGCTTAATATTTACAAGAATACACTAAAATATTCAGATACTTTAAGGGCTCGATTGGAAATGGCTGGAATTGCATTTCCATTTGTGTTAAACGTTTTTCTCAATGTTTAAAAGTGATTATGAATTCAGTTAGTCTATATTTGTTTGTATTTCAGCCCCTTCTGTCTGTCCGTTATATGATAACGTAGGAAAAGAACATCGGATATTAAACGATGGAACGAGTGCGTACATTTGGAAAATGTTAATAATCAATGTGAACCGCATGATATTTTATTCTTGTTTTATTATAAAATGAATTAATGTATCATTGATATCAGATATGATTTAATATTTTATAAAAATTAGAAAGAATAAAATATACTACTGCTTTATTTACATATTTATTTATTTTTTTAGTTTCAGTTGAAAATAAATTGTTGATAATAATAAAAAAAAGAATTGACATATCTCAACTGTAAAAATGGATAACAGGTGAGTTTTAATTGCAAACACTGTTCCCGGAAAATTTTATAAAATTTTTCTTTTACAGGTGAGTTTTAATTGCCTTATTTGACTTCATGAAATTATTAAACAAATTATCGTTGTCTCCCCCCCCCCTAAAAAAAAAAAAAAAAAAAAAAAAACAATCTCTATTTAAAAAAAAAAAAAAAAAAAAAAAAAAAAAAGCAAAGAGTTTCTCGGTGGAACACATCCGGGCGGACCGCTCCTAGTTTTGATTGGTCTAGATTTAACTACTTTGGGGATGAAAATCGGCCATTATTTTAAGTAAAAATAGATGACTTTTTTTAAAGATTCTGGCATAGATGTTATACTTTATTAAAAGAGCTCTCTAAAAATTGTTCATTTTTTGTGAGGACAATATATACATTAAGTTATTAGATTTAAAGATATTACGTTGCAGAGTTCGGTTCGGTTCGGTTCGATGAGTACTGAGATTTATTGCTTGCCTCTAGGGCCGCTTATATCTCGAAAAATCCACACCACAAGGGTTTACAAGTTTTATTACAAGAAACAGACAAGTACAATATTTTTGAAGACATAAGACATGACAAACATCCATGCCCGCACCAGGATTCGAACCTGGGACCATTAGATTCGGAAGGCAGCATCCTACCGACCGAACCACATGGCCGGCAAGCAGAGTTTTGTAATGCGATATCATTCAACTGTTTTTGATGAAGGTCGGCCATTTTGTTTAGTAAAAAGTGATTAATTATTATTATTATTTTTCTAAAGATAATGCATAGATGTTATGCTTTTTTAAAAGAGCTCTAAAAACTGTTAATTTTTTGTGAGGACGCTACAGATATCAAGTTATTAGTTTTAAAGATATTACGTTGCAAAGTTTCACAACGTGATGTCATTCAATTGCTTTTATCTTAAAATAAGAGTCTAATATTAAACAAAAAACAGTTTAATATTAAAGAATAATGAATGACGTTTTAAAAATTATCAGTTTTGAAGTTCTAAGAGCTGCAATTTTTAAATTACAGCGTGCTTATTTCTAATACATAATTCATTAAATTTGTAAACAATTGTTGATTCATTCATATAAGACCATGGAGCATTGTTGCAAAACGCGTGCAAAATGGAAGAAATATTTTATTTAATTTAATTTGTAATATGTTATTTTGACTTTTTGACTTAAAAGGAATTTTTAATTATGTTACAAAGACCAAAATGTGATATAAAAAGTAAATGGTGATTTCTTTTGAAAATTCATTTGAATTTAGTGACCAGCGAAGTGGGCGTAGCCAGCTAGTATTTAATAAAAATAACAGGGCTTTAAATATTTATTGCTTAAAAAATAAAAGGTCTGTCATTTGATGCCTATTTCCATGAATTGTTTTATTTTAAGATATATGATTATTATGTTACTCATTCACGTTCTAAGAAACCACTTCTTTTATAAGAAGCTTAGTAGAATTTACAAAAAGGAAAAAGATGCTATTTTATAGAACTTTCGAGTTTTTCTGAAACTGTTTTAAAATAATTAAACTAACCTATATCGAAATTTTAAAACTTTAAAGAAACTGCGTGTTTTGCAGCAAGTATATTCTATAGTACTATTATTTAAAAGAAAAAAGAATATCAGCGAGTAGGCGTTTGTAAAATTCAGCTCCTAAATAATAATGAAAAGAAACATAGTTCCTTCTTCGGTTTCTTGTGCTTTTGAAAAAGTATCTACAAAATATATATAGAGATAGAAAATTTCAGAGAATTTATGTATATAAATAAAATGCAAGAAGAATATATAAATATTGTAACATTGAGAAGCATGTAGGATGTCGAAATAACTTGTGTATATAAAAGGGCGTAAAATAATAATAATAATAATAAGTTTAGGGTGAAGTGGGCTAAGTGAAAAAACTTTTGGTACAGTTCGAATTTGAACTCATTTTGCTCAGTTTCTATTACACTTAAACTTAAAAAAAAACAATTAGTCTAAAACTAATTATGTTTCAAAAACTTTGAGCATACCATGATTTAACGAGGTGCAATTTAAAGAGAAAAATGATGAATATTTTGTGTTGTCCCAAGTTACATTTTCCCACGGTTTGGGGCGAGCGTAAATTCAGCCTACTTTACCCACATGCATTACATTAAAAATATATGTGAGACCATTATCCAGATAGTGAAAACTTTCATATATCTGGCGCTTTTAAAATATTAAAAAATCTCAATTTTTCCGTACGCCTCCAATTAACACTTGATATTTAAACATGGATGGTAGGTTCTAAGATTCTAAGATTCTAAGACGGAAGGTGGCCGCTCACCACTATGCAGCGGTTTTGAGCGATTTTAATCTTTAGAGAGGGGCTCCGATGGCACTGTGGTGATTCAGAGATCGTGTCTAAAGGTTAAACCTCCTCCGTTGTTTATTGAATAAACAGAAAAAAAAAAGGGTTACAGAGGTCGCCAAAGCGGATCTTTCACACGACAGAGGGCCACACGGTAACAAGAATATAAAAAAAAGAACGGAGCCTTGCTCCCTCGCATGGAAAAGCTTGTGTGGAAAAAATTAGATGGACCTCCAAGAGAAAAGTTGGTAACTGCCTTGGAAGATTGAAAAATTAGTTGGTCAAATTGGAAAGATGCATTAAGAAGTTATAGATTCTGGTTAGTTTCTGACGTAGGGGAAGCCGGGTAACGATATTAAAAAGCCAGTCGTTAGGTTTATTAGGTGGGTTAAGGATACGCCAATCATGAGTTAGTGGGCATGAGAAAAAGTAATGATTTGCATTACCCTCAGCGCCGCACTCACATTGTGGAGTGCGCGAGCAATGAAACTTGTAAAGATGTGATTTGAACGTGCCAGGGCCCGTTAAGAAGGCTGTTATGGCTGGGGAAAGGTCAAAGTTATAATTTGACACTTTTGGGAGGAGGTTAAAAGTAAATCTACCTTTAGGAGATGGATGGTAGGTTGGTTGGGTTTAACGTAGCACAAGTACTGCGTTATGGGTAACTGGCGACGGTCTGGTATGCACCCCTAAGGATGGTTCAGAGACATGCCATCACAATTTTGGTTCTCCACGGAGGGGAGTTTAAACATGGAAATTTAAACTTTAAATGATTAACCGTGTTTGAATAAGTTTCCGTTTGTCAATTTATAACTTTTTATTTGTAATTACATTATAACATTTTCATCTTCCTTTTTAATTTTCTCATTTTGTATAAATAATGGTTTAGGAAAAGAAAAGAACTCTAGTGTAAAGTAATATTGATAAAAAGAAAAAAAAAAAAAAAAAAAAACAGAAATGTAGGCTCATGCCAAGCTTAGACGAAATTATCAATTGAGATAACTTTATCACTATATTCAAACTTGTACTATTCAAAGGAATAAAAAATATTAATAAAAAATTTATTTGAACAATAAATAAATACTTAATAGCAAATTTATTGAAAATTTTCGATTTAATATTTGGATTAAAGAAGAAAAGTTGAAGAAAAATTTCGATTAAAGGTTTAAAATATTAAATAGTTTTAAAATATCCTTAGAGAATATCTAAAATTTTAAAATTATATGCAATGAAATTGCCAGTTTTTACACTCTTTGAAAAAAATCAAATATAAATATATTTATAATAATGTAAAGGAAAAAAAAAACTGATACATCAGATTTATACTTTTCTTCTTTAATATTGGCTGTTAAAATAAACTTTTCAAAGCTCCAAGTATTGCGCAATACTATTTGTGAATTCCCCCCCCCCTTCTCATCGAACGATGTCACGTGACTCACTAAAAAAAGAGAACTATGATTAACTTTTATTTTAGTTAGTATTATGGTGTTGCGTTGTGCAACGATGCAATAGTGGCTCTCTAGCCGATTGTTCGAAAATGTTAAAATTAATCCGTATCATTTCTTTTGTAAATAGTTACTTCTTCTGTATGTTGTGTTTAATTATGTGTTTCCGTCTTAAAAATTAAAATTATGTTTTAAGTGTGATAATGAGACAAGTCATCTTTTATATACATTTTAAGAACATTCTACATTTTGTTGTGAAAGTGGCGTCCCAACGTTTGGGCTTGGATTACCGACGTGATGTCGGCGGCTAAAGAATGGAAAATAATTACAGATAAGTAAATTTTAATATTTATTTGATGGTTGTTTGAACAGGAACTAAAGGACTTTGGGCATTGCACAGAGTGTGTTAATAAGTTAACACTTGAAAATATTGATTATCCTAATCAATGAAGACATATTTCTTAGAATCTTAATTCTATATGTTTAACAGATTATTTCGATCATCCTGATCTTACCGAATTTTAGAGCGCCCAGATCTTATTATATTTGCATACCAGTTTCCTTTAGTTGCCTGAAAATTATTTTGATTCATATTTGTTGATATATTAAGAATTTTGATAATTAAACATGAATGTAGAATGCTATTTCTTAAGAAATAAGTTGAAATAATGATGTATTGATATTTCATAAAATATATTCTAATATAATTCTAATATAGAAGAATAAATTAAGTAGATCATAGCATTGAGTTACTTAGAATAAATTAAGAACAACATTTCTGTTTTTCGGCGCCATTGCGCTTTACAAGAAAAATAAACAAGTGAACTTTCATTATTATTGCGTAATCGCTTTCAGTAAAAGCGAAAAGAAAAAAAGTTTTTGTTTACTTTATGATTTATTATGACACTTTAAAAGATTAAATAAAGGTTGTTGTATAAATATTTTAATCTTATTGAACAGATTTATTTCTGACAAATGAACATAGAATAAATATTATTTTCTCTTGAACACATTTACGAATTTTAAAATAATAAGCTTCTAATAACAATAATAATAATGAAGGAATGAATAAACAATTTTTTGTTGTTGTTGAATAAAACGAATTTTACACAGATTTGTTTATAATAAAGATATATTAAATAGACATCTTGTTTGCTTTGTTGAATATTCGATTTTTAATATCGAGTTGATAATTATATTCTTATCATTTGCATTAACAATAAATTTTTGGTGGAATTTTTACATCAATTTGAAATATATTGTATTTTCAATTTCTTTGGAATGTTTCAGGAATAGTATTTATTATTTGCTTACAAATAATTATTTAAAAATAGAGGTTAAACGAGTTATTATTTCATTTATATGTCCTTCATTACTTTAGTTCTTGAATTTGTTTATTGAATAAATTGGTTAATTTAAGTTGTTTAACATATAACAATCATATATATATATATATATATATATAAGTGATCTCTGTGATTTATATAAAATATTTTGGGCTATATACGTTTGCGTACTGCACATTTTTAGATATATTTTTAAATTATTAAAATTCAGTTTCAATCATGTCTTATATGGCTAGAGGGAAAAAACAAGATCTAATTGAATTAGCGGGTGAATTAGATATAAAAATCGATGAAAATTTAAAACTTTTAGACATTAGAAATGCTATAGTGGAAAGTCCATATTATGATGCCGAATTTACTAAAGAGTGTTTGAACCGTATTATACGGGATAGGAAAGAAAAAGAAGATTTTGCGCTGAAAGTAAAAGAATACGAAAGGTTATTTGAACTAGAGAAAACCAAATTACAGGCACAAGCTAGTGCTGCTCCTGATGCAGTATTACCTACCATGGCCCTTTCTTCCGTAGACACAAGCATGCCAAAATTAGAAATAAGCAAATTAATCCCAAATTTCGATCCGAAAACCGCTGATATAACCTTATATTTAGATTTATTTGAAAAACAATTAACATTTTTGAAGGTACCAAAACCAAAGTGGGTCGTATATCTTGTAGGTCTTTTGCCAACTGATGTCGCCAAACTAATTGCAAAAGAATCAGTTGATGATGCTCAGAATTATGATAATGTTAAGGAAATTCTCTTAAAACGTTTTAAATTAAGTGCTGAGAAGTTTCGACAACTTTTTGCCCAACACCGTAAATGTCTAGAAAGTACATGGCGAGATTTTTATTTTGATTTGCAAAATTATTTTGATGGGTGGCTTAAAGAATCTAAAGTTTCATCGTTGGAAGAATTAAAAGATTTAATACTGGCAGATCAAATAAAAAAGAAAGCTCCTCCCGAATACAAAGAACATTTTTTGGACCACTGGAGCGAGTGTAACAATCCTCTTGAACTTGCCGATAAACTAGATTCATATGAAGAACTTAGACTAGTAAGAAATAAAAATGTTAAAAAGGAATCTCCTAAATTCCCACATCGAAATACTTCCCAAAATTCAAGAAATCACCCCCAAAATTCTAAAATTGCGTCATCGAGAGATTATACGAAAAATGAAGATCGACCACGTGTTAGTTGCTATGGTTGTGGCAAACCAGGTGTTATTAAGGCTAAATGCTCCGCCTGCTCCCCCTCTTCTAGGAAAAGTTCAGCTGAGTTCAAAACTATTCACCTTCAGTCATTATCTATCGAAGAACCTCAGTCGACACTTATAAGAGTAAAAATTAATGGAATAAATGGAATAGTGTGTGCTGAAACTGGAGACAGTCACACTATAGCTGGTGAAACATTATATCGCCTCTTAACAAAACAAGGTGTAGAATTTGAGAAAACTTGTATGAATGTAACATTAGCTGATGGTCTCCAAAAAGAAACTGAAATCTATTCAGCCGAAGTAGATGTACAAATTGAAGGACGATCTTTCCGATTAACTTTGTTTGCGTTACCTACTGCAAAGAATAACCGAACATTGTTAGGAAATGACTTTTTGCGTCTGCTGGAATCGTTTTAGATATTCGAAATCATATATGGTATTACCATGATAATCCAAAGCAGAAATTTGATTTCAGTGAAGATGATTTCAGGCCGACTGAAAATCCAATATATTCTGCTGAAGTTAACGAGCTTATGTTAAGAGAAAATGGAGGAGCCCATCTTTCTGATGAACAAAGGTCAGAACTGAATAATTTATTGAATGAATATGAAGATATCTTTGAACCAGGGGAAGAACCGACTAACAAAATTCAACACTATATTGACACTGGAAGTAGTCCTCCTGTCGCAGTACCGCCGTATTGCATGTCCCCAGTAAAGAAAGAGATGTTGAAGAAAGAGCTAGACGAGTTGTTAGCTAGCGGAACAATAGAAGAATGTGAATCTCCTTATGCTTCACCGGTGGTATTAGTACCTAAGCCTAATGGTCAAGTACGACTTTGAGTAGATTATAGAAAACTAAATTCTATTACAAAGACTGATAAATACCCATTGCCCAGAATTGATGACCTTCTTCATGAAGCTAAACATACCCCTTTTATGTCAACCATTGACTTACGGAATGGGTACCACCAAATTGAACTAAATTCTGCGGACCGTGACAAAACTGAATTTATTTGTCCCTTTGGAACTTTCCGATACCGGAAAATGCCTTTTGACCTGAAGAACGCCCCATCAACATTTCAACGTATGATTGATAATTTTAGAAATTCCTTAAAGAACATATTAGTCCTTTCTTATTTAGATGATATTATCATCTTGTCCGAAACTTTTAATGAACATTTAGATAATTTGAGTGCAGTTTTTAAGAAATTACGAGAATTTAAGTTGCACGCTATCCGTGAAAAATGCAATTTCGCTTGTAACCGTGTAAAGTATCTGGGACATTACATTACTAGTAAAGGACTTGAAGCTGATCCTGATAAAATTGCTGCAATACAAGAAATACCAGCTCCAAAGAATGTAAAGCAACTGCAGTCCTTCCTGCAAACTTGCTCATGGTATAGAAGGTTTATCCTAAAATTCTCCGAAGTTGCTAGACCTTTGACTAATTTGACGAAGAAAAACGCTGTTTGGGTTTGGAGAGAAGAACAATAAACATCTTTCAAAACCCTAAAACATCTTCTAATGAGTCCACCCATTCTCAGTCAAAATGATCCAACTAAACCTTATATATTAAGAACAGACGCTAGTAACTATGCCCTTGGTGCAGTTTTGTTACAAGGCACTGAAGCAGAAGAACATCCGATTGAGTATGCAAGTAGGTTACTCACAAAGGCCGAAAGAAACTACTCCACGACTGAAAGAGAAGCCATAGCCTTCGTATGGGCTTTGGACAAGTTTCATGCATATATTGACGGTCAAGAAGTGACTGTAGCAACCGACCATCAACCTCTTAGATGGTTAATGAACTTAAAGTCTCCAACAGGTCGCCTCGCGCGATGGGCACTACAAGTACAATCCTTCAACCTGAAGATAGAATACGTGCCTGGTAAGGCTAATGTTGTTGCTGATATGTTGTCCAGACCTTTCTGTCCACACGAAGAAGGAAAATGTGAAATTTGTTCAATTTCAATAGATATCCCTCCGCGAAGTCAGAGAGAAATACGAGAAGAACAATTAAAAGATGAAGATATAAAGAAAATTATCGAGTCTTTGGAAAGTATCGATAAGAATGAAGATTTCGCTAATTGGAGTGGTCGTGGTTACTTGATGAATCAAGGCGTTTAATATAGATATTCTCCCGAAGCAGAATCAGAAGAAGCGCAATTAGTAGTCCCGGTTCAAGAGCGAGAAAGAGTGTTAAAAGAGCATCATGATGCACCCTCAGCTGGACATTACGGAATTGAAGGAACATTCGATAGAATCGCAAAACGGTATTACTGGACTGGTATGCGAAGATATATTACAGAATATATCAAGAATTGCCCCGATTGCTGTCGTTATAAACCTAGTAACCAGAAGCCATCTGGATTATTACAAACACCGATCTATAATCAACGATTTGAATCCCTTTCAATTGATTTATTCGTCCCTTTACCTAAAAGCAATGAAAAGAAATGGATCTTCATCATAGAAGATTGTGCCACCAAATGGGTGGAACTATTTGCCTTAACTTCCGCAACTGCTAAAGAGTGTGCGATCACTCTAATAGAGGAAGTGTTCCTTAGGTATGTTTGCCTAGAAGGGTAATAAGCGACAACGGGCCGCAGTTCGTAAGTGCCGTAATGCAACAAGTTTGTTACATCCTGGGAATCGCACAAACCTTAACTCCGGTTTATTATCCACAGGCAAACCCTGTGGAAAGGAAGAACATAGATCTAAAACTCCGTCTGGCCATGTTGGTTGGGAATGATCATACTACCTGGAGTGAGAAGCTACCAATAAATAGATTTGCCCTTAACACAGCAAAATGTGATTCAACCGGCCAGACCGCTGCATATCTCATGTTTGGGCGAGAACTACGTACTACCGATGATATTGCGCATGATTTCCGGAGTGTTGTTCACAATGATAATTTCGTTCCCGAAATAACACCGTACTTGAAGAAATTTGCCAATTTTACGAAACAAGTACGAGATCGAATTGAGGAAAGACAAGACCAGCATAAACTCTATGCAGACAGAAAATTTAAAAAGGCTCCTTCTCTCAAGCAAGGTGACGAGGTATGGGTTAATACCCACCCCATTAGTGATTCTAGTAAAAATCGAACTTCCAAATTCATGCCGAGGCGCGATAGCCCTTATACTATTCTATCACAGAGATCACCAGTTTCGTATACATTAACTACTATAAATAATCCTTTTACTTCCATAGGGAATTACCATGTATCCGCTCTTCAACCATATACAGGTCAGGGCACCACTCCTGTTCGTCCGATCCAAAGGAGAGGTCGACCTACGAGGACTACAACCTTAACTAGTAGGAAAGATAGTCAACCACGAGAACAGTTTCCCAAACGCCCTGCTGTGCCCACCAGGAAGCAATCCCCCAGAAAAGCAAGCTGTATACCGAGGATGACGTACATAGCTTGAGGGGAAGTCTGTAAAGGAAAAAAAACTGATACATCAGATTTATACTTTTCTTCTTTAATATTGACTGTTAAAATCAACTTTTCAAAGCTCCAAGTATTGCCCAATACTATTTGTGAATTACCCCTTTTCTCATCGAACGATGTCACGTGACTCACTCAAAAAAGAGAACTATGATTAACTTTTGTTTTAGTTAGTATTATGGTGTTGCGTTGTGCAAAGATGCAATAGTGGCTCTCTAGCCGATTGTTCGAAAATGTTAAAATTAATCCGTATCATTTCTTTTGTAAATAGTTACTTCTTCTGTATGTTGTGTTTAATTATGTGTTTCCGTCTTAAAAATTAAAATTATGTTTTAAGTGTGATAATGAGACAAGTCATCTTTTATATACATTTTAAGAACATTCCACATTTGATGTGAAAATAATACATATAATTTTATATGTATTACATATTATATGTATAATTTTATAATTTATTACATGTTTAACATTTTAAAATTTCCGTTTAACCCTTTATAGCCAATTTTTTTTTTATTTTTGGAAAATAGTTTGAAACTTTTTTATTATATTTCTCTATGCATGAGAATCGTCTCATATTAACACTTTCGCGACCGCATGATTTTGAATTTTTGACAGTGAGGTCCACCTGTGGGCGTTATTATCCCATGTTATAATATTTCAGAACAAAATTTTCTATATTAACATTTTAGAAATGGATATACATTATAATTACATTCTTTCTGATCAAAGTATTTGTATCCATAGTATATTTCATTGTAAAAATGGGAATATCGGTTATACATTTAAGAAATAAATAGCATACAGATTGCGAAAGAAACGCCCACTGGTAGAGTTACATGTTTTAAAATGACGTGAATCTACGTCAGCGGTCGAGAAAGTATTAAATTTAACTTAAACTATAGCTTAGTTATAGTAAAAGCTTAAACTATAGGGACTAAAGTTTAAACTGTAGTCCCAGGAAATTCTGTAGTGAATTTAGGATATATTGAGGAATTGTTTTAATGGGACTTTAAAGTCCCGGTAGGATACAAAGGGTTCAAGGAAAAAGTCTTAAAAATTATGTTCATTTTATAAATAATTTACCTACTATAATTTAGGTTGGTTATTCTAACAGTTTATCAAAAGAAGCTGTGATGAAAAGATTATTTTAGAAAATTTTACTTTATTTAACCATTTTATGTTTTGCATTTTGATAGCATTTTGTATTTAGAGACATGTATAAGCTTGAAGCAACCATCTTCTTAATACTAAAAACCCACGTTTCTAGGAAATAACTCTGAAAATGATGTAATTGCTAAATCAGTATGTTAGAATAATGAACGTAAAATTTTATCCATGGTTTCCATGCGTGCATTTCAACTGAAGAGAATAATGAAACAGATAATATAACGGAAAAACTTAATCACAATCGCAATAATATATTGATGCAAAGATAAGGCGTCCAAATTTACTTTCTCTTACCCATAAGGTAGAAAAAGTATTGTTTTAGGGTCAAATTTTCGAACGTGAGTTTTTGTTATATTTACATGTTCTGAGGTCCCCTGAATACGAAAATCATGTTTTTAGCAAATAGTCTGCGTGTCTGTTATCAGCATATCTCAAGAACAAATAGTAGCAGAAATTCCAAACTCGATATTCTAAATGTGTATCATATAGGGATGGTACAGTAAGCTTTTCGTTGAGATGAAGCAAATGGTTCGTGTACAGGGGCACTCAAAAGTATTCAAATACATTACCTCTATGGGGGAAATTGCAGGTAAGTAGAGTTTAACGACTATAGACTGCACTAAACCAAATGAAACGAATATATATATTTTGTAATAGAGATAGTCAACTGGGAAAAAATTTGTGTATGTAGGCTGGGGGGAAGTCCCCCCTCGAAGGGAATAAATTTTCATGATGGGTATCTTTCAAAAGAGCTCGCTAATACCTTTAAAATGAATGGTTGAACCATCGATCTGTCATAATTTAAAACAAAGTTATCGAATTTTTTTTACTTTTAACAAAAAAAAAAAAAAAAAAAAAAAAAAAAAAAAAACTTAGAAAAAAAAATTGTATTTTTTTTTTCTTTTTTAATCTATAATAATAAAAGAAGATGTCTGTCTGTCTGAGCATCTATACGTTCAGCCCCTACTGAACGCAGAACTACAAAATGTGACATACGGGTGCCCAGAAGCCTGCCCAAGTGCATAGTGAAAAAAGAATTTAAAAATTTTAATTAGTTCCGGAGATATTAATTAAAACGTCCAATGTCTAATTAAACAGCGAGCGGATCGTAATTTCCGCCCTTCAAGTAGAATTCAGCGTGTTCCTCAAAACAGGAAGCAGAGAGAGAAAAATTTCGCTTGTTTTTCTAAAGCGATCGCTGCAGAACTTTTGGAGATATTGAAAATACACCTATACCACGAAAAAGAGCATTTATTACCGATTCTTACGGTGCATTTTTTTTTTTTTTTTTTTTTTTTTTTGAAAAATACGAATTTTTTATATTTTTAAAAAAAGTTTTAAAAAGGGTCCAAAATTTCTATTTTTCTCGATCGTCCTTTTTGAAACGCCCTGTACGAAAGCGAAATTGTTCCATTTCTGAACAAGTGATATATTTGGAAAAGTCATTTAATCCTCTTTCGAACCATGTAAACATTTTAACAAAATACGGATTAGCCATCCATATTTTTAAATTTTACGAAACATCGATTTTTTCACAAAACATTTTATAACTCAAAAGCTTTTAGAGATAAATCATTTTTTTTTGTATATAGATCTCGCTTTCACAATTCAATTCCCAAAAGATTGAGAGAAAATTTCAAAAACTGAATTAGTTATAATTTTTTCAATTTTAGGCATTAAACCATTAAAAATGCCGTACTTCATTCCAAATTGAATACCGCAATCAAATAATGCAGACGTCCGTTGCGTCACCATGACAACCCGTTCAGAGAGGAAGCATTTCTGGACGGAAGCGAAAAAAAAACAGCTGGCACTGATTGAGAATCGGAGGTATTTTGAGTAAGATAAAAAATTGCAAATTTCTATTTTCTTCAATGTTTTACTTTCGCACACGACACTTAGTATACAATCTTAACACCACAAAACAAACTTGCAGTTAAAATTTCATCGATTTTGGTCAATAAACAAAAGGTTTACGTTTTAATTGCAAATTAAATTGTCTCGAAAGAGAATGCCAGTTTCTATAGCAACACTTAATTTTTTCACTTAAGGTAAAAATATTTGTTTTTACTTCCATTAACCGACTACCGTGGGTAATGGATTCGAAATTTCACCTGACTTACACGTTTTGAGGTGTCATGGGGCTGTAATATTTTAAAATTTCAATATTTCAGATTTTAATTATGTTTACATTTTTTATAAATACGTCATTCGATACACATTTTAAATTACATTATCGAAAGTGGAATTCGAGATTTCAACCGATTTACACGCTTTGAGGTCTCCTGATTAGGTTTTCTTTTGTATCTCAGCTATTAATTAAAATGATTTCATAAGTAATACATCATTCGAAAGCTTTGTTGATTTGGAATCGAACAGTAGATTACAGAAATTTCTACCGCCAGATGGCGCTGTAATATTTTAAAATTCCAATATTTCAAATTCTAATTATGGTTAAATTACCTTTAATATATCATTCGAAAGATATTTTAAAGTACTTTTATATTATCGAAAGTGGAATTCGAGATTTCACCTTATTTACACGTTTTAAGGTGTCCTGATTAGGTTTTCTTTGGTATCTCTGCTACTAATTAAAATAAATTCCCAAGTAATACATCATTTGAAAGGTTTGTTGATTTGGAATTGAACAGTTCTAAAACCGGGATAAGGCGCCACAGGCGGCACCGAGTGGGACTTTGCTGAAGTCAGAAATTTGAAAGATCATAACATGGGGAGCGAACAGGTTGTTTCAGATATTGAAACTGGAAGAGGGCGCTGCAGGCGCCACCGAGCGGGTATTTCGTAAAGTCGGATTTTTCAAGGATCGCTAACCAGCTGGTCGCCGAAGGCGGCTAGTATTGAGAATAAAATGGACTTTTATTTGATATTTAATATTATACTACTTTTCTAATATGGAAATCCTCTGCATTATCATAAAAGATAATTTTTTAAAATAATAATTTTAGTAAATTATTTTTTAAAAATAGAATTACTTTTTAATAACCGAATTAAATTTTATATAAATCTTGGTGCACTAATGAAACGGGGGAGCACCCCTCACACAGAAATAATTATCATATAAAACTCTTCCGAAGCCTAATTTGAATTGTTTAACATAGGTTTACATAACATCGTTATCTCACCTCGTAATCTCCAACCTGTATTTATAGTATTAAATTTCAGGGTAAGAGAAAGTCGTGTGAGTGACACACCAGATTATTTTCTAAATGAAAGGTGGGGACAAATTAACGCAGTGTTCCAATTTCAAGAGAAGAAATGGGACAAAACGGTTCTTAAAAAAAGGTACACAATCGTAAATTTTAAATTATAAATCTAGACAAAATTTAATTTTCATTATCATTTTTGTAATAATATTAATTTCATTATCGTTATCGTTATCATTTATCTTTTCGATATTGCTTCATAACATTTTAAACGATATTTTTTATTCATATCAACAAAATTTTGTTAAGAACAGGGAACTGTACTTCACATCATTTATTTATTAATTTTTTTATGGTGATTAGTGAAATTTCGTCGAATATTCTGGGTAGGTGATTACCAAGTAAGAATTATTTGATAGGATCTGATATTTATGTGTAATATACAACTTAAAAATAGTAGAAACACTTTCTAAAAATAACTGATAAGGAAATTATTAAAAAGTTTAAAAAATAAGTAAAATGTATACTAGTTATATGCCTGTTTAAATGTATAATAATAATAATACATATGAATGTTTGAAAACACAATTAAAACAAACACATTTTAAAAATTAGATTTTTTTTCCTTCAGCTTTTACTGTTGCTTCTATTGAAAAAATATGTTCGCCATCAGTATTAATATTTTTTGTAAATTAAAGGTCTTCTACAAAACATTCCACGTACATCTTCGTACTTTGTGTGCTCTTTTCTAGAAACAAGCTATCAACTTTGCTAGCACATAAAGAACGATTAAATTTGTCCCTATAAATTAGTATAGTTAATGAATTAAAGCTCCTTATGTGCAATGATGATATGTCAAACTGAGCGTCGTAGTAATTATTATTGAGCGTTGAAAAGGAAAACAGCATACATACAGATTGCAACATAAGAATAAAAATAAAATTCTATAAACAAAATGATAATTTAATATGTATGCAACAATAAAGGTGACGAATTCAGATTGATCTAAAATAAGAACAGAAAACGTGCCATTTCAGCAATCGCTATTGATAAATACAGAAGATTTCGTTTGCTCTTGATTTAAAACAACAATATCATATGATCTATGACGTCAGGTGAGAAGAACCCATTAAACATACAAAATTCATTGGTATATTTACAGAGACTTAATTTAAAAATTGTTTGCAGTATAGAGTATAGTAGTTGTTACCATCGCAAAAAACGAAGTTGAAGTACGAGATATTTATCCAGACTTTATTTATTCATAAAAAATACTCCTAAATAACACAAAACAATTTCTATTTACTTTCTCTTACTCATAGGGTCGAGAAAGTATTGTTTTAGGGTCAAATTTTCGAACGTCAGTTTTTGTTATATTTACATTTTCTGAGGTCCCCTGAATACGAATATCCTGTTTTAAAAGAATGGTCTGTGTGTGTGTCTGTCTGCGTGGATGGATGGATGTCTGTGTGTCTGTTATCAGCATATCTCAAGAACAAATAGTAGCAGAAATTCCAAACTCGGTATTCTAAATGTGTATCATATAGAGATGCTACAGTAAGCTTTTCGTTGAGAAGAAGCAAATGGTTCGTGTACAGGGACACACAAAAGTATTCAAATACATTACGTCTATGGGGAAAATTGCAGGTATGTAGAGTTTAACATCTATAGACTGCACTAAACCAAATGAAACGAATATATATTTTTTGTAATAGAGATAGTCAACTGGGAAACAAATGTTGTGTATGTAGGATCCCCGCCTCCACCCTGGGGGGGAGGCGGGGATCCTATATACACAACACTAATTTACTCCCTCCTCGAGGGGAGTAAATTTTCATGATGAGTATCTTTCAAAAGAGCTCGCCAATACCTTTAAAACGAATGGTTGAACTATTGATATGCGATAATATAAAATAATGTTATCGATTTTTTTCATTTTTTAAATGTAATATTGAGAATAAATTCAACTTTTTTTTATTTAGTGAAGTACTACTTCTCTAATATGGAAATCGTCTGCATTATCATAAAAGATAATTTTTTTCAATAATAATTTTAATAAATTATTTTTTAAAAACAGAATTATTTTTTAATAACCGAATTAAATTCTATATAAATGTAGGTGCATTAATGAAACGGGGGGTTGAGGGGGGCGGTTCACATAGAATTAATTATCATATAAAACTCTTCCGAAGCCTAATCTAAATTGTTTAACATAGGTTTACATAACAGTACTCGTTATCTTACCTCCTAACCTGCAACCTGTATTTATAGTATTAAATTTCAGGGTAAGAGAAAGTAATGTGAGTGACACACCAGATTATTTTAAATTATTTTCATTGCTATAGGAAATTTTAATACGCCAGGGAAAAGTAACAATAATAAAGTAAATATGTATAATTGAACTAGAAAACGAGAAATTAATAAATAAATAGATATCAAATTTGAACTAAAAATTTAAGATGTCATTTTTAATTTCTTGGAGCCGTTTGGGCTTTAAAACAGGTAAGTATCAGCGATTGTAATGAAATGCTCGCCCTCTGGTGGGCTAAGGGGAAATTACAATAAACATGCTTTAATTCGAATTCCATCAAGCCGCCATTGCTAGCCGATGTTTAGTTTCACATATATTTATTGAATAAAAATGAATAAATCCGGTAAAAAAGATAACACATACTGTTGTGTGCTCCAGTGTAACTCCAAAGGACCAAGAAATCCAGAATTAAGCTTCCATTTATTTCCAAATGACAAATTTAAAATTTCAGTTGCTTCGGCTAATGGAAGTAAAGAATTAATCAGATGATTTGAAACTAATATTTGTTCAGCTTCAGTTAAATATCTACTTTCGATCGAACTTTGAATAAACTGAAATATTTTTTTTCCAAAAGCAACCAATTTTCCATGATATAATGGCGGAGAAATTATAGTACGAATATTAAGTAGAATAACAAAAAGAACAAAAATAGATACACGTGGCTGTAATATTTACTAACAACAAGAGCTGAAAAAGCGCCATCTATTGATCATTTCAAACGCGGATTATGATTCAAAAGATAAGTATTAAAAAAAAAATCAGAAAAATAAGGAGAAATAAATTTGGAAATTCACGTGTAAGAGTCATGTGCTAAGGGGCGCTGACCGACTTTATCTCCGACCGGTATTCCTTTCTTATAAATGCTTAAAAATGTATATTTACAAAATTTTATTTAAACACTGAAATAATTTTCAGTTGCTTACTTATTGCTTATTTGTATTATTTCTTCGGTGATATAAATTTAAGTGCAATAAATATGTTTTAGAGTAATGTAACTTTTAAAAGAAAAATCTTCAATTTTTCGTTTTCGTGTATGTATAGTCTGAAAATATTTTAATGTCATCGTGCTTTGATAAAGTATAATTGATGGTGGAAATTTAGGTTCATGCTATCAGTGCTTAAGAGCCCTCTCTTGTTTTCAAATTTTCCCATCTCCAGCAATCAAATATCATGTACTTAATAAAGAAATTTGTTTACAGAATGGAATTTTCTGAAATCGGAAAAGTCATAACTGTCAAATTAGCAATTGTTTCTCTTTTTTTTTAATCCTTGCTTAAATTCTTTATGTTTCCTTTAAAAACAGCAGCAACAACAAAAAATAAATAATAATAATCTGGTGTGTCCCTCACATGACTTTCTCTTACCCTGTCATTTAATACTATAAATACAGATGTGAGATTAAGGAATAATATAACGAGTACTGTTATGTAAACTTATAACAACTCAAATTAGGATTTAGAACAGCTTTATTTGACAAATAATTCTGCGTGAGGGGGGCGGTAGCCCCCCTCAACTCCCTGTTTCCTCATTGTACCTACATTTATATAGAATTAAAATCTGTTATTAATTTCAAAAGTTCATTTAAAATTATGGAGACAATTTTTACACGCAACACTTTTTGAAACTTTTCAATCTTGATCAAACTTTCCTAGTAACAAACTTATTAACTTCAAAGTACAACATTTGAATCGCCTGAAATTATTTATTTTTTATTTACTGTAAGAAACAAAGACAAAGATCATACGTTAAAAATTTGACTTCGGTATCCAGGAAGTCTCAAAACGTGTAAATATACAAAACACCAAGTGATGATTATTTAACATAAAAAAAAAACATTATTTATTGCATGGCTATTAGGAATTAAGTTCAATTCCTAAGCAGATTTCCTAGACATGGTAAAATATTAAAGTAAAGCACATTCACTAACAATATAAAAGAATGTTATGGCTTAAATATTGGCAGCCCTGTATATTTTCTGAAGGTTATGTACACTCACCATGGTGATGGTGCACATGAATATAATCCTATATTAAAAACACACAACACAACCTGAAATACACTTTCATCAATTTTCAAGCAGTGTCGCAGTATAATTTACTTCTTTTGTGTAGCCCTGTAAATGAACAGTGATAGATTTTCATATCATATTCTGCATGAAACATGTTTTTATGCATATAAAAAAATATATATTCGTTTCATTTGGTTTAGCGCAACTATAGACGTTAAACTCTACATACCTTCAATTTCACCCCATACACGTCATGTATTTGAATTCTCTTGGGTGTCCCTGTACACGAACCATTTGCTTCATATCAACGAAAAGTTTAGTGTAGCATTTCTATATGATACACATTTAGAATAGCAAGTTTGGAGATTCTGCTATAATGTGTTTTGAGATATGCTGATAACAGACAGGCACACAGACCAACCGCTAAAAACATGATTTTTGGACTCAGGGGACCGCAAAACATAAACATTTGGCCCAAAAACAATACTTTCTTTACCTTATGAGTAAAAGAAATTAAAAAAAGAGAGAGAGAATGCATTTAATTAAATTTTCGCACACTTAAACTTGAGGTATCTAAAATCAATTTTTAGAAAACGAATACTAGTTGACCAATTGTAATGTTTTAAAATATAAAAACGGAATTAAAAAAAAATACATTAGGTAATGTGTAATTGTGTAAACAATTTTTCCCATAGAGTAACATTGGCTTTATCTTCCACCGGCGTCGATAGAAAATGTAAGGATGCAAAACATGAGAAACTTTTAAGTAAAGATTTTGACAGCATTATGAGAAACTTTTAAGTACAGATTTCAACAGATTCGAATTTTTTCTCTTTGTTAACGGGCTTCGGAAACTTGAACAGTAGAGCGTAGAACTCGTAATTGGAAGACCGTGGGTTCGATATTCGAACGACCGAAGTCTGTTGTGTACTCTAGTGTTGGCTGATGCGCGTAAAATCCGTCATGATCGCAATGTCTTACACGTTCCAAGCAAAAACTGTAACTCCAGGAGAGGGGGGGGCACCAAAGCGGGGAACTATCCCTCTCCATAGAGGATCAATATTGTGATGACATACCTCGGACCAGTGAGTCTCAGACCATCATCAATTGTTTATAGTGTAGCACTAGTGCGACGTAAAATGATAGTATAGCCTTGACGACTTAATGATGCTTAAAGTCGTTCCGGATTCGCCAGATGAGTTCCACGCATAGTCAAATGTTTCAGTTTTGGTCTTAAAAACAAAGGCTTGTGTTTTAATATAAAATATTACTTAGAAAATCTTAAGAGACTCACTCCATACATAATGTCTGCTCGTAACAATACCCTTTATTTAATATCTAAACATTTATTTGCAAACATAAATTTAATGTTAGAAATATTATGTTTAAAATTAGCTAAAGATTTATTTTAGATAAAAATTAAGGCAATAAAGCAGTTTTGTAAAACGCATGCAAAGTAAATATCTCTGTTGTTACCAAAATATTTTAGCTATGTTGAATAAAATATTAATGTGTGTATACAATGTTATACAAAAAGAAAAAAAAAGTTTCATTCATATTTTATTAAAACTTACTGAGTTATAATCTTTAATGTTTGTTTAATGTCAACATCTGATGTTCACCATCTTTGTAAAGCTAATAAAAGTTTTTATATATGTCTGCAATTCTGTTTAAATTTTAAATAATTTATGTAAAAGAATGAAGTATGAAAGCTCTCCAATAAGATAGTCAATAAATTATTCCTTGTTATTTGTTTTATTCAGACAAAATTCATTTATATTTATGTATATCAGCAGGAATTATGAAAAACTTAGTTAAATAATTCGATTTTTCTAACTTTAAGACCTTTACTTGCCGAAAACTTCTATGAATTCGTAAAATGCATGCATACATTATATTTAGAATAAAAATTACATTACATTGCGTAAATATTCTCTCTATATATATATACATATATATTTAATTAAATAATAAGAAATTGCCAAACACACTCTAAATAACAGAATATGCAGAATTTTGCATATAGAAAGATGAATAAAATCATTCCGAAAAATCACACACAATATATATATATATATATATATATATAAATATTGCGTGTGATCTTTACAATTATTAAAGTATCTTTATCTCAAAAGATAAAGATACTTTATTATTGAAAACTTTACAACAAATCTAAAATGAGCGCATACTTGTTGCAGTAATACAGCCTTCACATCAGCGATGGAACAAATGATGCAGATTCCGAACGAATTCTGCCATTTTTCTAACGTCTGAGGCTACGACGTTTGGGAAATGACAGCCATTACCTCAAAGAATAATCAGTGTATGAAAAATCTCAGTAGGTCAAATGTCAGTACAAAATTCAAAAATATTATTATCTGCAGTTCTTTTTCAGCTGAATATTTCTGAAAGAACGTGTATCGTTATTTTCTCTTTCTTTGAAACCTTTCTTTTGAAGAACAAATGCATCCCTGAAGAGATATTTAAGAGAAAGAACGATAGTTTCAACTTATTTTATACTTTGTTGAAAAGTATTTCTATTTTCTATTTTTATTTTTCCAGTATTTGAGAAAATGTATATTAAAAAAAAAAAAAGAAAAAAAGAGGGGGGGGGGGTTACGAGATTTTTCAACATGTGATTTGTGATATCTGCCCATAGTTACTAAAAACCATTCAAATCTTTCATTTTAAATCTGTAAAAAGGAGAAAAACGCAGTATGCATTTAGTTAATTTTTTGAAATTTCTAGTTTTAAAATAGAATATTGAAAATTTAAAATATAGATGCTTGTGAAATTTATTTTACATAAAAATGGGATTTAAATAAGTACATTAAGTAATTATCAATTCTGTCAACAAATTTTTGCTTAGGATAACATTGGCTGTGGCTGCCATCAACAAACGTTAGGTAGTCTCCATATTATTCAAAGTAACTAGTGGATCTGCAGACCAGGAGCCTCAACGTCCTAATTGCATCACGCATTATTCAGCAGATCGTTTTTACTTATTCTTTATTATACAATATTTATATATATATATATTGATTCGACTCATTTGCTACATAAGCAGAAACGTTTCTGAGAGGGGCTGCTGCTCCCTCTACCTCTCTTTCTATAACGATCTGTATATATATATATATATATATATATCCCTAATAACTGATTGTCTTATATTAATTCCCTGTAATGCATAAATATTTATACAAAATTTCATGCAAAATGTTTACATAGCATATCGGAATTATTTTGTGTAACCCTGTAAATGAATTACCAAATCTATGCCCACATTTTTCCTCTGAAAAACATTCTTTTTAAATTCTAATAAAATTTCATTATATTTAACAAAGTGTAGCCATGTTAAAATACACTTTTAAGAAATACCGACTATAGACCGCAACAGTACGAAATTATTTTATGTATCGCAGAAAAATAGCCACAGTAATTATATACACTAAAAAAGAATACAGATATTTAATTAATTATAACTCATTAATATTTAAACCAAATTTAATATTATTTGGATGATTACAGTATGTCATCAGAATTTTTTTGTGCGGTCCCGTATATAAATTATTTAGTGTATACGTATCCTTTCTTTAGAGTAAACATGCTTTTAAGCATCTTTATAATGTATGTTAATTTCATTGTGTTGAATGCAGCATATACGCATTAAAGTGCGCTTAAATAAAAATTTGTTCATGGGCTCTAATGTCACGAAATTCTTTTGTGTGTGTCCGAAAACGAACCAAAAACATTCCATACAGAAGTTAAAACTGTTCAGCTTATTCTACGTTTTTCACGAATAATTGTTAGAATTTAGACATAATTTGGCTGCTTATGTTGCATAGTCAGAACCCATTTTTATGGCCCTGTACATTAATTAGGAAACCTTAGGGCATATATTTTCTGCACAAAATATAAGTGTAAGCATCTCAGTAATGCATGCTAATTTCACTTTGTTGATTGGAAATTAAAGATGCCAAAATGCGTTTAAACGAAATTCCCTTCATATGCCGTAATGGTAAGAATTTTGTCGTGTCCTGTACACAATCCATATAAAATATAGACATAAAAAAAAAAAATTACATTTATTTCTATACAAAGCCTGAACGTGTGTGCCAATTTGTAAGTCAATTGGACCTTTTGTCGGCCGCTATTGCGGTATATACAAATTCTGCCCATAGGCATTAATGATAAGAAAAATTTTGGTGTGTCCCTATACACGAACTACAAAAGAAATACACACCCGAAGCTATACAGCTAAAATTCCATGTGGCTCATAAATATGTGTACCGAATTGCAACTCAATAGCGTAATTTTTGCGGTCGCTATCGTGTTACATAGATATTCTTCCCATAGGCCGTAATGATAAGAAAAACTTTGGCCCCTGTACACGAACTACAAATAGAATACACACCTAGAGCTATACAGATAATTATGTTAGACTCATAAATATATGTACCAAATTGCAAGTCAATAGCGTGACTTTTTCGGAAGCTGTCGAGGTGCATGCAAATTTTTCCCATAGGCCGTAATGATAAGAAAAATTTTGGTGTATCCCTGCACACGAACTACAAATGAAATACACACCCAAAATTATACAGCTGATTCTTTGGGGCTCATGAACATGTGTACAAATTTCAAGTCAATAGCGTGTTTTTTGAGGCCACTATCGCGCATTAGACAGACATACAGGGCACACAGACGGAACCTAAAATCTTTTTGAGTCTCAACAGAGCATTTAAAACTGACATTTCGGCAAAAATTGCAAGTCAATAGCTTGATTTTTGTGGTGGCTATCGCAGTACATACAAATTCTTCCCATAGGCCGTAACGATAAAAAAAACTTTGGTGTGTCCATGTACAGGAATTACAAATAGAATATGCACTTAAAACTATACAGCTAATTCTGTTGGGCTCATGAATATGGGTACCAAATTGCAAGTCAATAGTGTGTTTTTTCCGGCCACTATCGTGGTACATACAAGTTCTTCCCATAGGCCGTAATGATAATAAAAACTTTGGTACGTCCCTGTATATGAACTACAAATGGAATATACACCCAAAACTATACAGCTGATTTCGTCGGGCTCATGAACATGTGTACCAAATTTCAAGTCAACAGCGTTATTTTTGCGGCCGCTAGCGTGCGACAAACAAACACACAGGCAGAACCCAAAACCGTTTTGAGTCTCAACAAAGGGCCTCCACTGAGGTTTCGGCAACAACTTCTTCACACACCATAAAACTAATGAAAACACTACCAGTTTCGAAAGGACGTGGCCTTACTCAGGTTTGCTTTTGCCACTAAGGCAGTAGCACGTGTTTGCACCTGAGGAAGAAAAACCACGTCCTTTCGAAACCGGTAATGTTTTCAATAGTTTATGGTGTGCGTAGAAGGTTTTAGTTTAAATATTGATTGTACACCAGTTATTTTATTTAGTCTCCATATTATCAAACTTATAATAAACCTAGACATTCAGACATAAATTCATTATCTTATTCATTAAAATTGGCTTTACGGTTTAAGCCTCAATTAGTTTTTACGTTTAAATTACATGTATATAATTCACTTATAATTTACAATATAGATACTTAACTATTTTCGTTCACAGTAATTTGAAGTTAAGAATTTATAGTAAAGAGTTAGTATACTGTTTCTAATGCGTAAATTATAAAAAATCTTGCAAAATTAATCACCATATTTTAAAATTTAACTTTTTATTATCAATTAACTCGTTAAATATATATCATTTAATTAAAAATAATTTTATATCGCTAGCATTCTCAAATAAGTTTTTCATTTGAATAAATGTATAGCATATGCTATTCATTTGACAAATTTCTCGTATTAACCTACAGAGAAAATTTCAATGTGTGTTGTAATTTGTATAAAGATTTTTTAATAAGCTTTATAAAAATTTCATTTGCATAATTTAATAGTTAAAGGTATTGCGCAACTTATAAGAAAACCCCAAACAAATATCATGGGAAATCAAAACGTTACGAGAGACAGAATGAACGAAATTGAAGTTCTTCTAAAAAAAAAAAGAAAGATGTTTAGAGGATTTTATCAATATTTATTTACAATCAGCAAAAGCACTGTATTACCATTGGCCATTGATTGAATCAAAATAAAAATTTATGTAAAACCCCTTATAGTTTAGTTTTTATTTTGAGAGAACTGAAATTCTCTTCATTCTATCTCTCATAACTTTTTGAAATTACACGATGTTTGTTTGGGGTTGTCATATAAGTTGCTCAATGCCTTTGGCTATCAAATTAGGCAAATGAAATATTTATAAAGCTTGTGCATGCGTAGTTAAAACTTATTTAGTAAAAATGCTTATATTTCGTAAGATATTTAAAATTTTTGCATTCTGATCGCTGTATGCTGTGTCTAATTTAGTATGTATATTTCCTAAAAATAGTTTTGCACTAGGTCTAATAAAAAAGTGGAAATTCTTTTTTGCATATTTTTTTTTTTTTACTTCTCCCCTTTTCCTTTTCAGGACACAACTTTTATTGAAAAATATGAGGAATACCATGTTCTTTACACTACCAAAGTTTCAAGACGGTTCCTAAAGAACTTTTCTAGATATTTGACAAAATGTCTAATTTCGAAAGTGTCCAAATACTTATTGGTAGATAGTGTACAAACCAAGTATCGACTTCTGTTTCACCCGTAAATACAGCTTAAATAACAGCTGACAACATCAGATTCACAGCATAAATATTAGTATAGCATTAACTCACACAGCAATGAGTTACAAACAAGAGACTTGTCAGGAGAATTTTATCGTAAGGCGGTTGGCGATAAACTGACTGAAGGCCGGAATCCGAATCCTTTGAATACCCTTCTATCTTCATTTGATATTCCCATCTCTTCCTCAGCCCCAGCATTTAGTCGTCAGATTTTTCGCTTCTTTTCTACTCTCAAGACTTCATAATCTCCTTGTAAAATCTCCCAGACGTTTCTTTGTTTCTTTAAGGTCAGCTTGAAGGCCATCTAAAGTGATTGCTGTACTGCTCTGGCGGTATTTACGGGAGACTTGTTGAGCTGCCTCAATCTTCTGGACATGCACGTTGGAGAGTCTAAGTGCTTTTTGAATATCTGGATCTGGCACAGCATCGAGGAATTATCGGAGGATCAAATCATCTCGAGTTTCCGCGTGGCAATCTGAGAAAACTAGGTGTGATAGCCTCTGAATATCCGACGCCAGCTCTCGTAAACTTTCACCCGCTTTCTTGTAACGGGACTTTAACTGGAGACGACTGTATTCTTTAGGACATTTTTCTACAAAACGCAGCTCCAGCGCTCTTGTTAGGGCCTCGAAGTCATACTGCTCTTTCTTGGAAAGGGCTTCCAGTATTTCAGCTGCGTCGCCCCGCAATGCTGCTGCTAAATGGACTGTCTTGACAGTAGAGTCCCAGCTATTAGCTTCAACTGCGAGGAAAAACTGTGTCTTATATTCTTTCCAGGATGATCTGCCATCATAAGTGGACAACTTTATCGTTTCTTGATTCTGAATTCTTTTGTCTTTCCTTTCTTCTTCGAGAGGCATCGATGCAAACTTTTCTTCCATTTTTCTAAATTTGTTTTCTGTCTCTGAAAAATCTTTCTTTCAACTTGTGATCGACGTTTTCTTTGATTTTCTCTTCAAAGCTCTCCTCTATCTTCATAACTTTCTCCTAAAAGCTCTCTTCTATTTTCATAACTTTCTCTTCTATTCTATGTATTGTTTCTTCCATATCTGTTAATTCAATCTCTATTACTTCTCTCACTGTTGAAAGTTCTTTCTTCATCTCATCTTGATTAGATTCCACTTTTTCTTGGATGGATTTAATTTCTTCAGTCGATCCGGGTTCCATCTTTTCCTGTACTGTTTTCATTTCTTTCATTTCTTTCCCCAAACTGTCTTTCATTTGTTTCATTTATTCGGTCAATCCGATTTCCATCTTTTCCTGTACTGCTTTCATTGCTTTTTGCCCAGTTTCCATACTGTCTTTCATTTCACTTATCTGGGCAGCTAACTCTTCGAGAAGTTTCTTCATTTCTTGCTTCATACCTCTAATTATCACCATTCACAGACAATCCCACTTCTGACACCAGAAATGTTGCGTACTCGTTCGTGAGTTGTCTCTAAATGAAAGGTGAAACTTACAAAAGCTCAAAAGTTTATTTACATAAATTTCGAGAAGATTATAGTTCTATAAACTAAATATAAACTTCAGCTTCACCCGTAAACACAGCTTAAATAACAGCTGACAACATCAAATTCACAGTATAAACTGTACTATAGCCTTAACACACAGCAATGAACTGCAAACAAGAGACTAGCCAAGAGCACTTTATCGAAAGGCGGTTGGCGGAAAACTGACTGAAGTCCTAAATCCGAATATTTTAAATACCCTTCAATTACTCTAGAATTTTCCCCAGACTCGTAGAATATTCAAGTTAGAGCTTAGCTATTTGGTATATCGATAATAAGGATTTTGTCGCCATGGTAACCAAGGTCTGAAAATGTTGCCAAACTTGACGCCAAGGCCATTACCTGCCTTGATGAAGCTTTCTAATGTGTTTTTAACGGGAAAGGAGCTATTTTAATGCGAAAACAACTAGAAATGCAGAAAATTAACATTTTGTAACCTGATTATACCTCTTTGAATGAATTTGCATAAAAATAACTACAATTATTTATAAATTCATAAAAATATTTACTTGCCTTAAAGCTATTTTATTCTAAAATATTTCATTTCTTTCTGAATGAAATTGTTATTATTTTAATAATATCGATTTATCTTAATAATTCTTTACAAAAATAAGCAAGACAAACAAATTACATTTATAATAAATAATCTTTATATAAACGTATGTTTCCTACAAAAAAAAAGAAAAGAAAGAAAAGAAATCTGTATACTTAACAAATAAAACTTGTTTACAACATTTTGATTGAAATTAATTAATCATTAACGGAAATAAAGAAAGAACTTTCACTGAAAGATAATTGCATTTTCTTCCACTTCATTCCAAAATTAGTGTTGAAGTTTATTTCTTTCTTATTAAGATGTAACTGAAGTACTATTCATAAAAGAATTTATTTGTTTCCTGAAAGCTAATTTTAGTAATGGTAATTTCAGCAAGCTAGAAAGCTAATGACAAGTAAATAATGATTTACAAATAAAAGTATATTATCTAGAACAAAAGTTAAACATTAACACCCACGAATACATTTGACGCTAAATAAAAAGTCAACAATGTTATGCTATAGATACTAGAAATATTATGTTACAATTATATTTTCCGCATGCAGAATTTAAGATTATCTGTGCTTATACCATTTCTAATTATTACATTCATTTTCCCAAATTCTATGTAGTTTGAATTAATTACTGAATATATATATATATATATATTATTCAATTTAGTTTATGTTATTTAAATTGATTTTTTTAAATAAGAGGAATATTTATCTTTATGAAATAAACAATATGCATTTTATTTTTTAATTACGGTGTGATTTGAAATTGAAGAGGAATTTTTGAGATATTTAAAGCACATTTTTAAAAGAACCTAATTTATATAATTTATAGCTTCCAATTGTCTCGTTCTTCCCGAGAGACATCATACCAGACATTTTCTATAACAATTTTTAAGTTATTTAATCTCTAATTCCTATTTTAAAATAGTAGTGATAAATCTAATTTAAAAACTCGAAATGTCATATATGATATTCATAGGTAAGGATTGGATTTTGTTCATTAACGCCACACTAGAGCTGCTTTGTGGGCTGTTGGCGTAATCTTGGATTCAACTATAAAAGTTGTCGGGAGATATGCCATCACAATTTACATTCATCACGGAAGGTATTGCCCACCTCCACTTTGGTTACCCTCAGAGGTGTTAATCCTATGGAACATGAAAGAGAGCCATGCAGGGATTTATAGGGACCTAAGAACATGATTCGGCAAGGATTTGTTTTACAAAAAAGTATTAACTCTACTTTTTTTATAGAGGAATTTTTGCTAGTGTTTGGATACTTTTGTTACCGATTGTACACGGCAGTGTCTTGCAAAACTTCCTATAATAACGTCTCTGAACTGAGCTTTTACGACACGGAAGATCGGTTGTTTACATCCATTCAACACTATATGCCTAAGTACTGAGTTTTTACGTAAAGGAAGATCGGCCTATCTTATCCAATCAACACTTAGGAAGTGCTGATTGGGTGTAGTCGGTTACTCATCCGTGATTAAAGTTTGCTGATATAAAAAATTTCTTTTGAAATTAAATAAACGCATTACTGCAGTTGAATTTCAGTTGATTAACGCTTTAGAGGAATTCTTTATATACAATACAAAGTGTTGGTTGCAGTAGATCCATCTGTTAGGCGTTGACCTTGTAGACGTACAGTTGTACGCTCGAGCTCATCTATGGCCAAATACTGCCGAATACAAAATGAAAATTAGTGCAGACTTACTTGGATTTTTTTAAGTGCTAATATATTTTACAAATTCATCAGGTTGTGACACAACGCGTTGAGCAGTACCTTTCTACGTTCTCTTGGCCCTATATCGCAAGTATAAAACCTGAATGTTGGTTATCAACCTGAAAGTAAATTTGCGTTCAAATCCACATATTGCTGGAATTCGCCATGATTGACAGTTAAACGCACGTTCAGGCGTCTCCAAATCCAAACATTGCTAGAATTCGTTGTGGATGAGAGTGCCTATAGATCTTGCGAGATAGGAAGAATCTTTCTCCTATCTCGCAATTATAAAACCCGTAAGCTGGTTTTCAACCTAGTTAGTAAGTGCGCGGGGGTAAGGTTACCTGGTAGATAAATGTAGGTATTCTAGCAATTCAGATATTGCTAGAATTCGCCATGATTGATAGTTGAGCTTAGGTAAGGTAAACCTGGTAAGTGTTGGTATTCTAGCAATCCAGATATTGCTAGAAATCGTAAATTTTTGTATTTATCATATTTACGAAAATTATATTCATAATGACCATAATACAAAGGTTTTGCCGTTTACACAGGACCTACCACCATAGAAATTTCAAAAGAAGCTAATGATAGAGCTAGTGATGATATTGTTAGGAACGTTGACGACATTTTTGCGCTTAGGAAATATAATTCTTAAAGACATAAGCAGGTTCTAGTCGACGAATGCATTTTATTTAAAGAACATTCATTCCGTAGATAGAGCCCATAATGATATAATTATGAAAGTTGTTGACATTTTTGCGTGTAGAAAGTAATTCTTAAAGATATAAGCAGGTTCTAGTGAACGAATGCACATTATTTATGAATATTCATCCCGTACATAGAGCCCGTAATAATATTGCTGTGAAGGTTGGCAACAATTTTTGTGTCTAGAAAACATGTAACCAGGTTCTAGTCGATGAATGCACTTTATTCAATGAATGTTCAGCTCGTAGGTAGAGCCTGTACTGATAATATTATGAAAGTTGTCGACATATTTGCGCGTAGAATGTAATTCTTGAAGACACAAATAGGTTCTAGTCGATGAATGCAATTTGTTTCATGAATATTCACCCCGTAGATAGAACCCATAATGATATTCTTATGAAAGCTCTCGACATTTTTGCTTGTAGAACGTAATTCTTAAAGACATAAAAAGATTCTAGTCGATGAATGCAACTATTTTAATGAATATTGAGGAAATTGTTGAATAAAACTCTTTTTTGTGCCACAAAAATCAGCAATCAATGAATATTCTCTAAACAATCCAATGAAACATTCATTCTTACTACAAAAATCAAATAAACATCACTGTGAAAAAAAATATACTGCCTTCATCTAGAATGAATAAATGGTCATTTTCTAAATCCTTAAACTAAAAATATAGATTTCCGAGCTATGCGCATAAGGCACGCTAATAAACTGAATAGACGAAATGGTCGAGAATTTCTAATCTACACATTTCTAGATGAGAAACAATATTCTGAATATGCTGAATCTTGTATTACGAGAAATTCTCGCTTGATTTTCTAGAATTGGGTCATAAACCAAGATTATAGCTGCTGAAACCCGCTTCTTGTATGCACATTTATTTGGAGATATTTTCAAATAGGTTTGTCCTCGATAGAATAGGCAAACGCTCAAGAATTCTAATAGAGATCTCTAGAATTCGTTTTCGAAGAGGACAAGAAATTTTTTTTAAATAAATTTATAAGGATGACATGGGACTATTTTTTCTAGAGCCACAATTTAGATTCTAGATGTCAGTTATAGAATTTTTTCTCAGTGTATTGGCGTGCCTTATACTCATAGCTCCGAAATCTATACTTCTAGTTTAGGGATTTAGAAAAGGGCCACCTATTCGTTCTAGGTGAAAGAGATATATTTTTTTTTCTCAGTGATTGTTAAATATACTACAGAGCAGAATTTTCTTTAATTCAAGAACAACTGAAATTTTTAAAGTTTGAATGGAATTTGAATTCTTCGAGAAGATTGTCAGTGATTTATAGAAATTTTTAGAAACCAATGAAAATCATTGTAAAAAATCCCAGAAATCGACTCCTATTGAAGTTAGAATTTCCAAACTTTAGAAATCCTGAACTACCACTTTTCGCCACATTTGAATGGCTAATTTGACGCTAAGCAACGTTTACCTTCTTGGAAATGAAACAACACCAATTCTTTCCACTTTTACTCTAATACCGTATAAAAAGCAGCACGTAAAGATATAGGCTGTTCTAGTCTACAATCATCAATAATCACTCTTATATCTAATAGTCTTGTTAGCCATTTATAGAACTTTGGAAAATTTAGCTCTGTGCCATAAACCAATGAAACAGAAACTCGGTTCTTACTGAAGTTAGAGCTTTCAAACTTTGGCAAACCTAAGCTAGAGATTTTAGCCGTATTCGGTCGCCAAGTCGCGAAATTCGATATCAAATCGATAAAATGGATGCCAAATCGCCAAAATGAATGCTAATACCAAAGTCTGCGTCGGTCACAAACTTGACGAGATAAGCGATCAAATTTGGTGGCAAATATAGTTTCATAATTGCCAGAATTAGTAAACCCTTTTTCAATTTCAACAGAGTTAACTGTTTTGGTAAAATATATCGTTGCTCGCGACTAGTTTTCGCCAAAGAGAACAAAAGTAAGCTATATTCGAATAATTTTCAATGAACTCTAAGTTTTTTATTTGCTAATGAGAGATTCTGTAATGAATTGTTGAATAATATTCCTGAAAAAAAAAAAAAAAAAACTACTATATTTGTCTCGACAGTACATATAATCCTAATATCTTGAATTTTGTGGTTACAGTAGCGTTTTCCTTTCCTTTTTTTTTTTTTTTCAAGAATGTTTGTGGAATGGAATCAGTTACCTTACACAAAAATGTCTATGTTTTCATAACAATATGTATATTGCAATGAGTGTATCAGGACATCATGTGGTGTCCATTAGGGTGGGCCGAAAAAGGCCGAAAAAAATTTTTTTTCGAAATTGATTTTGGTATAGAATGAAAAAGTTGTGCAATGGACCAATTAGAACTCACAAGAATTTTTATCAAAATTAATCAATATTTAGCCGCGCCCCTCTGACATTGAAAAACGAAAGAAAAGAACGAAAAAAAGCTTTTTTGGAAAAAGGCCGAAAAATTTTTTTTTTCGAAATTGATTTTGGTATAGAATGAAAAAGTTGTGTAATGGACCAATTAGAACTCATAAGAATTTTTATCAAAATTAATCAATATTTAGCCGCGCCCCTCTGACATTGAAAAACGGAAAAAAAGCACGGAAAAAGCTTTTTTTGGAAAAAAATATATTTTGAAAAAATATACAAAATATTTAAAGACATTCATTAAAAATGTTACATAATATGTCAATTAGAACCCATAAAAATTTGTATATTTTTTTTTCATTATTTAACCGTGCTCCTCTGACATCAAAAATTGGAGAAAAATGAAAGAAATATCGGATTTTCTGAAAACCTGTACTATGATAAACTATTCATTATTTTTCTAAATTAGTATTGACATAACTGATTAATTAATTAGTATTATAAATAAAAATTCTATAACTATAACTATAACTATAACTTTACTTTTTTATTTTTTTACTTGGTTAATTATTATAAACATATTTTTTCTTGTATATAAGCATATTTTCTCTTACATAGTAACAAAATAAAGATTAAAGCAAAAATATACAAATTTATGTTGAATTTAATAATACCTGTTGCTTATTGAATATTAGGTACTCGAATAATATTGTCCTTTATTGTAAAACGTTGGGAGTTCTTTTCTTGCTTGAAGTTTGCTATGAATATAGCCATCCCTTGCAATCTCACCACAAACTTTCATTGCAGCTTCAGATACTAATTTAACACATCGTTCAACAGATTGCGTATGACATGGTAATTTTTCGAATGTCATTAATTGATTCTCTTCTTTTTTACACATTTCTTTCAAGTCTTTATCCTTTAAATGCATTGTAAGAGGTGGCTCTGTTACAACACAGTTTGACAAATCAATTAAATCAATGTAGTCGTCTGCTTCGAAATTAACTTGAGGAGGCTTGAAAACTCGTAAACCATACAAGTTCTTCATTTTTATTTGTCGAGCGCCTAGAATGCGTCTAACTGCTAGTTCCCGGATGTGTTTCCTGGAATCATGCAACATTGCTACCAATAAATTTTCGGGATGCGCATAATATGCATTGTTTGACAAAACTTTAAAAATAATTTTCTTAGCTTTGTCTGGAAGCTGCTTTGAAAGGGATATCATTTTCCAAAAATGTTGGGAACGATACTGGCGATGCGATTTCATTTTTATTTCAAACCACATTGGAGCATAAACCAGCATTACATATTTCACAAGTATTATAAGATTCTCTGATGGGCTTGGTGTGCTAATGTATAACCGCAACAAACGGTTTGCGGTAGTCAGCCATCGTGCATGACTAAGTTTACCTGGATTACTGTCAGTCAACATAGGAGAACTAGTACCATTTTTATGGCTTGACAGATGCGATACAAATATTTTTGATCTGTACTTAGCTTTCTAATATCTTGCGGATCGAAATGCTGAAGTGTAGAGTCCATTTTATCAAATTTGACCACTGGATGTTTCTCACAGTCTTTTAAAAGCAATCCAATAGGTCCAGAATGTGAATATGGTCCCCTTGTGCAACCGTCTATTTCTTGAATAAGGTATCTTAGTGGCAACTCATTGGTATGAAGCAAACATACATTCCATTGTAGTGGTCTTCCAATGTTTGTCTCAAGCAAACGTATTACTCCACCTTTCCATCCCGTATTTACATTTGTAAATTCTATAATACCTTCGGCTATTCCTTTTGCACTTTCACCAGCAGTTAACGATATATGACCCATATATTTGATATCTGGTTCCTCTATTAATGCTACATGCGCTTCTGATGTTAATTTTCGATGACCATGTATTTGTTGAATAGTTTCATCTTTGCGCCCATCAAAATGCAAACTCTTAATAGGTTTTTCTTCAAATAGCCTTAAATCATTTTCCCTTACTTTTTTTCTTTTCTTCTATATTTCTCTTCTCACTTTGTTTTTATCAACTATATATGTTTGTTGCTCAGGCGAAACTAAATTGAAATCAGCCAAAACTGCAGTAGTAATTTTGGCCACTGCTCTACTTGAGGCACCAGTTAAATCTGCAGCCAATGCTGCATGAGGCATAGAAATTCTCATTTGATCTGACGATCTTGATGGCGTTTCAGTTTGTTTATGTTTTCTTAAAAGAGGATAAGACCACTTGAAATCTTGATCCGCATTTTTTGTATCCATTTCTGACTCAATCTCTAATTCATTATCTTTCAAAATGTTATGTGATTCTTTATTTTGAAATCCACTGGTACGGGGCATTGACATTTTATTCTTGTTTGGACAATCGGATATTTCCATTTTTCGACGTACTCGTTTTTGTAGTTGGTGGGTTGTTACTATATCCAGATTTCCAATAGCCATTTTTCTAACTGTCCTTTGATCAATTAAAAATTCTTTTTCTCTCTCAGGAACTTTTAGTTTTTTTCGCAATTGCACGAATATAAACCTTTGCATTTACAAGCACAAATGTCGAACAATTTTGCGGCATCTGCTTTAAATTTCTTCAATTTCGATTGTAAAAACGGCGTATTCCTAGATTTAACAGGTTTTATAACGTTCTTATATTTACAGTTGTAAGATAAAACCATGGCAGTAACTCGCTTTAATGATGCAGCAGGAATCGAAGCACGTTTCCATATATCAATAATTTTTTTTGCTACCGCTGCGGCCACAGTTCTTGAAAAAGGTTCTTGACTTTTGTCTCCCTTTATTTGCAATCTGATACTCTGATAACATCTTATTATGTCCTCATAAGTTGGGAGATAAACAGCATCAGAAAGGAATAAATCTTTCCCTGTTCCAAACAGCGGACGACTTGAGTTTGTTCGCGTCACTTTTTTAATTATACACGTTTCTCCATAACAACCGTTTCATTTGACAAACAAACGTAGAATGAAACGAAATCCAATATTTTATCTTATCTATTAGTTAAATTGACCTTCGAAGCAATGGGAGCAGTAGAACGCAATCTATCGTTTGAAATCTGAACGAAAAGAAACAAAAACGAAAGTAGGGTATAAGATAAACTTCAATTTCTTATGTGCATATATGTATGCTTATTTTTAAATAAGCGAATAAAAATAGAGTAAAATTATTTGAATTTTATTTGGATTGGTTCGTAGTAACGTATTATGTAATATTTTAGTTATATAGTATAAGTAGTTTCAATTTTTTTAAAATATACTTTTTTCAAAAAACCCGGCTTTTCATTTTTTTTCTCAATTTTTTATGTCAGAGGGGCGCGGCTAAATATTTGGCAAAATTGATGAAAGTTTTTGAGGGTTCTAACTGATTCATTAGGTAACATTTCTGCAATATACCAGAACTAAATTCAAAATTAATTTTTGAAATTTAATTTTTTGAAAAAAACTAATTTTTTTCTTTTTTTCAGTTTTTCAGCGCCAAAGGGGCGCGGTTAAATATTAAACAAAACTGATAAAATTTTTAGAGGTTTCTTACAGACCCATTACACAACTTTTCCGCACTATACCAAAATCAATTTCAAAAAATAATTTTTTCGGCCCACCCTAGTGTCCATATCAGGTTTTTTTCTTCTTGGTTTCAGAAATGTTCGGAATCGATTACCTTATCGAAAAATGCCAGTGTTTTCATAACAATATGTATAATTCAGAAATTTATGTGGTATCCCCATCGGATTTTTTTTTTTTTTTTTTTTTTTTTTTTTCTGAAAAATCATTCTTCTTCTTCACATAAGCCTGAAATTTAACTTCATGTCATCTAGTTATGAGCCCCTCAGTCAACCCCGTGGCGCACCAGTGCTACATAGCGATTATTATTGTCATATTTTTAAAAAAATAGTAAATAGATTAAGATTTTATAATATTTTTAATAACTTATTTTATTTTAAATAGTACTTCAATACTTCTGCCTACTCTTTCTTTGCTTCGTAACTTATTTCATAAAGCTGCTCATTATATTAAATAACTATTTTTAAAGCATTTGAATATTTATTATCATTAAATAGTTAGACATGATATGATTATTCAACTACATATTCATAATTTGTAGGAAAAATATCCGCGAGATTCTTGAAATTTTCATTTAATATCTCAAATGAGTTAGTAAATAACATTAATATTTACAAAACTTTTACGTAGTTTAATAAATAAGTCGAACATGATTCCACACTTGACCAAATTCAATTATTCAATTGATTATTAATGAAATTATCGGATTACTCTATTTACTTTCACTTTCTATTTATTTTATGTACTTACGAAGAGAGACTCTAATGGCCTTGTAAGATAGAAAATATTTTCATTGTCTTGATTAATTAGATTTCAGCTGAATTCAATTATAAAATTGTAAATGAACCGACCTTGAGTCGTGCTCTATAGAGCATAATTCATAAAAGCATTCATGTGTTCAAAAATGCGTCTGGAAACAATAAGATAGAACAAAAAGAAATGATACTCTATGAGTCACGATTTTTTTTTTCTTTTAGTTTAATTAACGAGTATTTCCTTTCTGTTTATCCCTGTATAATATTTTTTATGGAGTAAATTTATATATAGATATATTATCTTGGATGCTCATTTTTTCATTGCTTCTCAGCTTAAATGTTATTTCCAAGAATAAAAGCAGAAATAAACAAATTGAATAACTTACGTATTTGTAATTACGATATTATTAATTATTTAATCTTATGATTAATTAAAACCAAAAATATAATAATGTAGAAATTAATACATACCGTGTGATAAAAAAGGTCACAGATAAAAATAAAACATGTATTATTCAAAAAGTATTGACCGTATCACTATGTTGTTCGCACTGAAATGCACAGAAAGAAATCGGATTGCTTTAGGTAACGAAAGATTAATTAGCAAATTAGTTTAAGCAGTTTCCATCAAGAGGTGCACTAATCATAAAAATTACTTTTTTGCAGTGGTGTAGTGCATTTAACAACAAAACTGGACTAGAAATGATGAATGTGACGGCCGTCATTCATGAGAATGACCCTCAGACGTTCCGCATTGGAAATTTTCATTAAAAAAAAAAAGTTCAGTACATTTGCAAAATGGCTTCATTTGAGAAATCGAATCTGCATAAAATGAGAAATAATACTGCGAATAAAATGCGATTGGTTGGTGAAAAATGTAATTAATATATACATATATATATAATCCCGTGCTTTTCTGTGCATTTTAATGAAATTTGCATAGAGCTAGAGTCAGTACTTCTTGAATAATATATATATATATACAAGGGGTGTTCAAATGAAAAGGTACAAAACGTCGAAACAACGTAATCGTTAGCATATTTGCCTATGTCACTATGGGAGGAACGTAGCCAGACATGTAAGGATGTGATTGGAGTCTCCGATGTGGATCGGAGCATGCGCGGGCACCCGCATGCGCAGGAGAGAGCAGGGGCTCTGACAAAGAGCGCCGTCCAATTAACGCGGTAGTGCGTGAGAAGACAGGATGGCGTTCATGTTGCAAAATTCGACGATTGAGGAGCAGCGAGGCGTTATCCGATTTATGACAGCGGAAGGTGTTAAACCGGCCGCTATTCATCGCCGGATGGTGACCGTATACGGGCAAGACTGTGTGTCCGACATGTCAGTGCGAAAATGCAGTGCCCGTTTTCGTGCAGGCCGTGAGAGTTTGTTTGATGACCCGAGACCAGGCCAGCCAAACACAGTCATCACGGCCGATCTCATTGACAAGGTGGACGACCTAGTGAGAAGTGATCGCCGTGTCACATTACGAATGTTGGCGGTGAAGGTGGATGTCAGCGTTGGAACAGTGTTGTGTTATCGGAAGGTGTGCGCGCATTGGGTTCCGATGCAACTTACTGACCAGCAAAAGGAACTGCGTACTGGGGTAGCACTTCAAAATCTGTTTCGGTATCATGAAGACCCCGCTTTCTTGGAGCGGATCGTCACAGGTGATGAGAGCTGGTGCCATCACTACGAGCCAGAGACAAAGCGGGACAGCATGCAGTGGAAGCATGCTTCGTCCCCTCCCCCTAAAAAGTTCAAAGCTGTGGCGTCAGCAGGTAAGGTATTGCTCACCGTCTTTTTCGATGTCCAAGGTCCACTACTTGTTAAATTCCTTCAGCACAGAAGAACCATCAACTCCGATGTGTACTGTGAGACACTCCGAAGCCTACGCAGGTCCATCAAGAACAAAAGACCTGGGCTGCTCACGGAGGGTGTGGTTCTGCTCCATGATAACGCGCGTCCACATGTGCCCAGGGTCACACACGCGGAATTGGCCAAGTTTAAGTGGGAGCAGCTTGACCATCCACCCAACAGCCCGGACATGTCGCCCTGCGATTTTCATGTGTTTGGTCCCCTGAAGAAACATCTGAAAGGGCAGCATTCAACTCGGACGACGAACTCAAGGACGCTGTGAAGGACTGGGTCTCGTGACGGCCACAGGAATTCTGGGAGCATGGAATCCTTCGGCTCGTTAATCAATGGGACAGTTGTGCTCAGGCCTATGGTGCATACTTTGAATAAAGTCTTCATTTATACCCACAGTGTCGTTTCGTACCTTTTCATTTGAACACCCCTAGTATATATATATATATATATATTTTTTTACTTTTGAATCACCTGGTATATATATATATATATATATATACAGTAAGACCCCACTTAACGCTGTTTCATTTAGCGCTGTTTCGATTTAGCGCTCTTTTATTTCTCCTGTGGATTCCCCGAAATTGCTCGCAGCAGTACGGGGATTCTCTGAAATTGTGCACCCGCTGTTTCGCATTACGCTCTACTTTGATGGAACGTATCCCCCGCGTCAAGAGGGGTTTTACTGTATATGTTATATATATATAAATATATATATATATAGAGAGAGAGAGAGAGAAAGTTTTGAATAGAAGGTAATAAATAGGTGTGATAATTTGAAACATCTTATATACACGCAAACACGCACTCACAGATACATATACAGGGTGGTTATAATTAAATTTCCCCTATAAACTGCATCTTACAGCACAAACAAGTAAATGGAATGCAACGAAATTTAGTATATAGACTACACGAGATGCGCTCACGGAATTTAGAAAGAAATTTTAGTTAAAAAATGTCCACCAGAGTGCGTTTTTTCTGGAAAAACGTAAAATTTAACACAATAAACGACCAAAACGGATGACAAGGTGATCAGAAACTTGTCAATGAATGTTAATGTTGTTTCTGTATTCCGTTTTGGTCGTTTGTTGTGTTTGATTTAATGTTTTTCTGGAAAAAGCGCCCTCTGCTGGACATTTTGGAACTTTTTTTTTTCGAAATTCCGTGAGCGCATCTCGTGTATAGTCTATATACCAAATTTCGTTATATTTCGTTCATCTGTTTGCGCTGTAAGATGATATTTATAGGGGAAATTTAATTACAACCACCTTGTATATATATACAGGGTGTTTCAGTGAACCGTTTCAGAACTTCTAAGAGGGGTAGAGTACATCCTGACAACTCGAAATCATATAGCAATGTGGGGTCGGAAATGCTTTCCTGAAGCGGTGTTGTACACAGAAGATCTGGAGTATTCAAGAATGCTCGGATGTCCATGCGTCGGAAATGTGAGGCGTGCATTGTAGCCCGTGGAAGAACACTTACTTTAATCCATGTACCTTTTGCTTCTTTTCGTGTATTATTAAAACGATTTCTCACTTACGGTCTCTTTTCTTTATGGTGCTTCTGTGTACAACACCGCTTCAGGAAAGCATTTCCGACCCCACATTGCTAAATGATTTCGAGTTGTCAGTTGTACCCTATCTTAGAAGTTCTGAAACGGTTCACTGAAACACCCTGTATATATACATATAGGAAGAAGATAAGGGGAAAGAAAAAGTTTTTAATTATTAAGCATTCTTATTAAGTATTTCTTTTTTATACTAGGTACTTTTTCTAGTATTTTGCTATAAAGAATGAGAAACTTCTGTTAAGATTTGTTTTTCTCTCATCATTAGTATGAAAATGTCCTATGTGCAGTGAATTACCCATATAACTATTTTACTATTACCTTAATTTGTGTTTATTTTCTTTAAAAGTAAATAAGCTAAACATTTTGTTCAATCTTCAAGTTTATTTTTTTTAATCTAGAAAATCGTTATGAAAATGTCTAAAAGTGATGGTTAAAAGAAGTATAATTTGCATTAAAAAAAATTAAAAGAAAAAGTACTGTTTCTTGAAAAATATCTACATGAATTTTCAGACAATTTGCAGATTCAAGTTCTACAGTAAAATAATTTTATGTTTTTCGAAAACGATTTGCAGTCTCTTAAATGTTACATGAATATTAAAACATTTCTTCATGTATAATGCAGGTAAAAAAGAAAAATGTCTTTTAGTAATTTAGATAATCAATATGTAAGTTAAAGCAAAATTTTCAGATATTTTATGGAATGTTGTTTTGCATTTAATGACCGACATTAACTGAAAAGAGTATAACTTAAAACATATGAACCATGAGTGCAGAAATTGGACATGCCCACAGTCCAAAAATGGACAGTTCATGGACATACGTCCATAACGGTCATTTTTGAATTATTGAATTTTGATTAAAATATGGTATTTGTGTTAAGGATTGCAACATGCATGCTGTGTAATTTTTTTTTTTTTTTTTTTTTTGTTTTTTTTAAGTTCACATAAAATTTTTAAAAACAGTTTTTTGTTTCTCTTGTAAAATTAGGTTTTTTGTGACATGTCTCGTTTTTGCAATCAGCGATTCCTATGTAAAAAGAAATATATTTAATTAAAAATACGTACTTTTATTTAATCAATTTTAAATTTAAAAATTTAGAATGCTAGGTAATAGTTAAATGCATCAAAGATGGTGATATTTGAAACTATTCAGTCATTGTTGTTTGTATTTCTGAAGGAGAATTTTTAACTGTTCTTGCCCATATATGGCAAAGGTGGTATTGTTTGCGATTCGAATTTTTGAAATTCCTAATTTTATAAATTTACACATTTTGAGGTCCACTCAAACACCAAATCAAGTTTTTAGCTATTGGTATATGTGCTCCGAGTAATAGTGTTCTATACCTTCGTATTCTATAAAGGTGCCATTTAAATTTTTTTCTTAAAATCGAGCAAATATTTCGCGTATAGGGATGTCAAAAAAAAAATATATCAAATAAAAAAAATCAAATACATTACGACTACCGGCAAAATTTCTGGTATGCAAGGTTTAACATCCCTAGACTGTACTAAACAAATAGAAATGAACATACCAATTTTGATTAAAAAAATATGTTTCGTATTAAATATGGTTTGAAAATAATTCTTCATTCGGTTACAGAGTCACACAAAATAATTCAGAAACATTAAAGCTATAATCAAAAATTCCTCGAAGTGAATTTCAAGTTGTGTTAAGAGTTTTTTATACTGTGCTAAAATGAAATACATTATGTTATGTGTCTATATTATTTACAGACAATATACTGGGCTACCTAAAACCGAGCGCAAACATTCTTTTCTATTGAATGTAATTGACAAAAGTGCTTAAATAAATTTCACATTGTCCAGTAATACTGATCAGAGATGATAATTACTTTCTCACAGCCATACGGTATGCAAAATATTGTTACAAGTCCAATCCCCTGTAGGATAGGTCCCTTGTGTAGACAAATGGTCTTAACCTGAACACATGCACACATCAATTTTAAAATTTTAAACCATTCATTTTTTGTAAAAATGCGTCTGCAAATCCCCTGAATACAATAACAAGATTTCACCACTTGATATGGGTTATATTTTCTGTATATTTCATTTCAGAATAGTAATAATAATAAAAATAATTGCAGGATACTTACATTTCGTATTTCGAAGATCAAATGACGGTGCCATTTGAAAAATTTGATTACGATTAGTAAATTTTAAATAATGGTATATGTGAAAGTCGTCTTAATAATTTAGAGCAAACTTTAAATTTAAGAACAGCAATATCTTTAAAAGAAAACATATCTATATAAATAAAGCAAAGATTTTGTCGGTGGAACATATCCGGGCGGACCACACCTATTTTTGATTGGTCTAGATTTAACTATTTTGGTGATGAAAGTCGGACATTTCTTTTAGTAAAAACTGATGAATTTTTTATAAAGATACTGCATAGATGTTATACTTTTTTAAAATAGCTCTAAAAACTGTTAACTTTTTGTGAGGACACTATGCATCAAGTTATTATATTTAAAGATATTACGTTGCAAAGAACATAACGCAATATCATTCGATTGCTTTTATCTTAAAATAAGAGTCTAATATTAAACAAAAAGCAGCCTAATATTAAAGAATGATGATTAACATTTTTAAAATTATCAGTTTTGAAGTTCTAAGAGCTGTAGTTTTTAAATTACAGCGTACTTACTTCCCATACATAATCCATTAAATTTGTAAACAATTGTTGATTCATTCTTGAAAATCATTCACATAAGATAATAGAGTGTTGTTGCAAAACGAGTTCAAAATGGAAGAAATATTTAATTTAATTTAATTTGTCATATGTTATTTTGACTTTTTGATCTTAAAAGGAATTTTTAATTATGTTACAAAACTAAAATGAGATATAAAATTTAAATAGTGATTCAATTCTTTTGAAAATTCATTTAAATTTAATGACCAGTGAAGTGGGAGTAGCGAGCTAGTTAAAAATAAAAATATGACAAAAATCATACATTTTCGCAAACTTTTACATAGACATGTACTTTTTATTTATTTTTATTTTTTTCTTAAAAACTAATAAGTAAATTTCAAAATCCATCCCTAATTCTTTTAAGTAGCTTCTATTAAACATCCAAAAAATTATTAAGTCTTTTCTTAAACATCTGTAAAAGTTTTAGCGTTTTGAAGATCATGAATTGATGAAAAAGTGCAAACTCAAAAAACGCAATTTGAAGATTTCATATCTGTAAAATATATATATATTAACAACCATAAGAATTCTTGCCTAGTTACGTATTTTATTAAACATAGCTTAAATAGTTCAATTTATAAATATTAAATAGAAATATGAACTTTTAGATAAAACCTTCAGTGGTGCCAAGTCAAAGGTGCTAAATCCCTTTAATAATAAAAAAATTTTTACGTTTAATTACATTGCCCTAAGTATAAATCCCCCTTTTTTTTTTAAATGTATTTTAAAATTTTCTTTCTTGGTTTCTTCAGAAAGTTTATTTACTTTTAGTTTGTTTAAACAATTTTTAAAAATTTAATGTAAGAAAATCTTTTTTTTTTAAGATCTCAGCATTTGAAAAATTTTCTTTAATTAAAATGTAGCATACTAAAATTCCTACAGAATAGCAGAATTAAATTTAATCTGATATCTCGAGCATAAGCATGTTTATTTTAAACATTTTTATTTAGAAAGAGTACACTGTATATATATATATATATATACTTTTTTTTTATCATTTTCAGAAAACGAATTCTTTAGCTAAATTTATCCATAAATATTTTCGTAACTAGTTAAATCTAAAAATAAATTCAAAATTTTCCCTAATTCATTTGATTTAATCGTTGAAATAATAGAAAAGAAAAAATTATAAATAGGTTTAAAAAACAAATCATAATTTTTTCAATTGTCATTAAGGGCAACTGAAATAGCTTTCTCTGAGAACAATAACAGAAGAAAAAAAAATGAGAGAGAGGGGGAAGAAAAAGAAAAAAATAATTTTAAAAATTTAAATATTGATAAGACTGATAAGATAATGACATAATAACAGACATCAGATATTGCTTTCATAAAATGCACCGAAAGTAATTTTGTAAGAAAATACCATATGTTTTATAAATACGCAACACTTGTTTTTGATTAAAATAATTAAAATACGAGCTTTAATCATGCTAAAAGTTGTATATAGACACGAGCATGACGTAAACGTGATTCAAAAAGTTTATAAAAATGATAATATTAAATAAGAGAAAAAGTGCTGCGCAAAAAACACATTTTCGGGAGGATGTCTAATTAAATAAATATTTAGAAATTCAGATAAGGATATAATAATATACTATACCAGAGGAAGAGAGAGTTATGTAGATAATTTCTCAGCCTTAGACATTAAAGGCGTTGATTAATTTTTTTTTTTTTTTTTTTTTTAAGATGTAAAGGGACTAACTACCAAGATCAATATGTAAAAGAAAAATTAGGGAGAAAATTATGAAAGACAACAAGTAAATGTCTCAGGAAAGAAAGAAGAGTCACTCCCTAGTCACAAGGGACCTATGAATTTATAGGTTGATGAATATTTCGCTGATTCATTATTTTCGCTAATGAGGCATTCATTCTTAGAAGGGTATGGTTTCCACCTTCTGTTTATGTTTAGAACGATGACAATGATGGCGAGCAAGAACGACGAACTTACTGTTTTGTGAATACTAAAAGTATAAGACATGAGACTGTGATGAAGTGTTAGGAAATATAGGTGGCAGAGACAACTTACCTATATTCTACATTCTGCCATTTGCGTCGCAACTAAGAAATAATGAGTAACTTAATAATATTTATAATATATAACATAGCCAGTCAAAAGTGTTATTATATTTTAATGACTTTTTCGGATGTTGAAAATCACAAAAGTAACTACCTTGAAATTGAATTGCTAAGGTTAGAACTTAACATATATATGCACTCTGTAACAAAACTAATGTGCATAAAATTTAGGAGAGCTAGAACGCAAGTACACAAATATCTGACATTTTACACTTTTGATTTGGAGGACTAATAGCTACCGCAGGAGTCTACATTTACTGGTCACTACTTGTAGAACTCATTCTCCAGCTGAGAGAGCTAAACCAGTATAAGCTAAACGCCATTACCTCTATAAGCGGAGATTTCCCTCTAGCGATAGTACTGCAAATTGTTTGGGGGGAAATGTTACATTTTATACCAAAACTTCTAATAAACCTACTTTATGAATATCGTTAAGTATAGAATAAGAAATAGGTATTTGGTCAGAGATTCAGTTTATTCTAATACGGAAAAGATTGAAAAATCTCTTCATGTAAAGGACTGGAAGTGGCAATGCTGTAAAAATGTCGTGACTTCACCAGAAAAAATGTCCATACAGAACTATAACTGGGAAGCATGCGTACTCTGGTAACTCATGGAGACAGACTTGCTTCTCGCCAAAGACAAGACACTAGTCGATTAAGGACATGAGAATGAAAATGGCAAATAAAGTCGAAAAATTTTGATGAAGTAAATAACAGCTTTTGCAATAGTTTGCAATTGATTGTGGCCAAAATTTAAACCAAATGATGGTATAACGTAATGAAAAGTTACACTCGTGCTATCACAAATGGTAATGCAAGGCTTTTGCACAACGCCTAACATTTACATGCTTGTTCTTGTAAAAGGAAATGCTGCAGAAATAGTCTTCCGTGTTTGTTACATATAAGACTACGTTCGAATATCACGTCATTTATCAAGTGATTATATTATTACATATATATTAGTAATTTTAATATGGAACTATTGCCTAGATTTTTATAATACTATTTTAATACTATCAAAACTGTCGTTTGATACATACCCAATTCGAATTTCCCAGGTAAGATATTGCCACATGTGGTGGAAACCCGGACTCGTGATAGCACAAACGTAAAAAACTCTGCCAAAGTCAGCATGGACCCGAAGCGAAGTTTTCAGCATTTTCATTGTCTATTTTTTTAGTTTTTACCTATACAGAGATATAAAATATTGGCAAATATTTTTTTAAATTCTTTTTACGTAATAACCATCGAAGTGGGTAAAGCCTCCAATAAATAAAGTAATAAATAAAAAATTAATAAAAAGATCAAATACGTGTTGATTAAGAATTTGGACACATATTTTTATTTTGTGTGTATTAATAAATTGTCTTTTGAACTCATGGAATCTTGTACTAAAAAGTAGAATGAACTAGGAATACAATGCAATTAGTTAACCTTTAAATTTTCCGAAACTAATAACACATCTCTTATTCTTATAAGACCAGGAAAATTTTCATCTTTAAATTAAATTAATCTTTATTTTATAGCTAGTCTCTAGTCTTAGAAACTCTTCTTTAGAAAAATTAGATCGTATTGAGTTTCAGGAATGTGATACATTCGCGTTTATTAGACAGGTTCTGAGAAAGCAGAAATGAATGCTATGTCTATCCGGTACAGATTTATGAGCGCGATCTTAAACTGATAAAATAAGAATCTGATGAATACAAATAAAAATTTTAAAAAATAAGGAGCAATTACTGCCTTAGTATTTATTTGGTTTAGTGTATTTCAACATAAAAATATCAATAAAATTTAAAAAAAAAAAAAAAAAAAAATATATATATATATATATATATGTATATATATATATATATATATATAGAGAGAGAGAGAGAGAGAGAGAGAAAATAGTATTAATAAATGGATAGTATTTAAGCATGAGGACTCAATTGAATTATTTAACAAGAAAAAATTATGCCACGTCTGATGAGATTATTTTAAGGGAAAATGTATTTTTAAAAGTTGCATACTCAGCCTCTTTGCAAACGCCATTTTTAACCTTTCCTTGGATGATTTTGGTTTCACTATTGCACAATGTTAATTTAGTTCTAATAATAATTTGGCTACGTATAAAGTAAAATTTTTATTTAGTGGTGAAATTGGTATAATATTATGAGCTTCAAAATTTGAAGGTAAATAAGAAAAGAAATAAAAATGCGGAAATTCCGCACGGGTTCGCTAGTTTAAAATAATAGATGTAGATATTGACTGTTTGGCGGTTTTCTTTCTCGCTCTCCTTAAAAACCGCCAAATTATAATCAAAACATTAAATTAATGGAGAAAACCTTAAAAAATAGTTCAAATGATTGTAACAAGTAATAATAATAATAATAATTATTATTATTATTTGTAAATATTGACTCATCGGTGACCGAAAGCGCCTTCTCGAGTATATTTGAACTACTACTACTCATAATAATAACAATAATAATAAAACATAACTAGAAAACTATTTTTTAATGATATGTTCATAAAATATAAAGCAACGAAAAATCTTATAGGATAAAATGAAAAGAAAGAAAGGCAAATCTGATTGATATTCTATTCAGCCTAGGTCAAGCAAGCTCTAAATAAATACACTTTATGAAGCAATTAATTGCTATGAAAATAAAAGATATTACGAATGCTTAAGAATCATATTAGACTGAAATCTTTTTTACTGAAACGTTTTCGAGATTTTAATTTACAAACTGAAGGAGAATTTTCAAAATGTTTTCCTTTATTATTTATCCCTAACTAAAATACAATTTATAAGATTGTTACAAAGTTATTGATAAAAGGAAAACAAGAAATTAATTTGTCGCATGAAGGTATAAAAATATTAAAAAAATATCTCAAATGTTGTTATTAGCTTTACATATTTAATAAGTTAATTTTTTATCTTATTTTTCTCATTAATTATTCTTCCGGATAGTTCTTCACGTGTCATAAAAGCCAAGAAGTATTATTTGAAATGTTATAAAATAACATAATTAAAAACGTTTTTATGAATAGATAAAACATGTTAAAATTAATTTTGAAACACTGATAGTTGGAGGAAATTAATTATCCAATAAAAATTAAGATAAATATTGAATGAAGATGAAATGCAGAAATATTATTATAATATAAGACTTCAAGGAATAAGTTTCTCTATTATTAAATTATTTCTATCCACATGAAGTAGTAATAAAACTTAATTGAAACCAAAAGTAATTAAAATTTCTTTAAATAAAACGTTTTTAATTAAGTAATTTCCTTACTTTAATTAACATTTTTGTTTACAGGTTTCAATGAAAAAAAAAATCAAAATTAACCTTTCCACAAGTTATAAGTGTTAATTAAGAAAAAGTTAAATTGCGTAATTAAACTTTTATGTAAGATATACATTTTAGAAATTCATAACTTTGAAACGGTATACAAATACGATAGAAAGTAATGAAAATTCAAAATGGCATTGAACATAAAATTTTAGAATGCATGCGTTTAATGAAATTTTATTGTAAAATAACTTAATAATAATTATCGTCATTCTGGTCCATAATCTTTTCGTTATATTTTATGAAAAGCATGCAAGTTTATCGAAACCTGGAGGTCTAATTTTTTTATCAAATCCTATACTTTATTCTGGAGAAATAACGTTATAATGTGAGAAAAGGTTACTGCTTATTTTATTTGAAATTTTGAAAATATTTTTTTACGATATAATTGTAATATATTCTTGAAATCAGACGTATTTCGTAACGTTGATCATCATTTTAAAAATACATAGGTCTTTAAATATTGGAATATTAAATAGATTAGCAAGTCACAGATTTTTATAAAACTTGCATTAAAGTCAAATATTATAATATTAAAAGGTTTTTTTTTAGTTTTTAATGCGTTATGCATTATTTTCACTCACGCACAAACTTCAAAATAAAAGGATTTAAAGGAAAACAATCACAATCAAAATGGCTCTGACAATTTTTTACTCTTTCTGAGTTTTCAGTACAACGTGATTTTTATTTGTATTGAAATCTAAAATTCACTTCACAAACAGTTTGTTATTAGTTTATATCAATGATAATTAAAGTGGAAATAGATTTTTTTTTTCATTTTGTTTACAGTTGAAAATTATGTTAAATATTATGAAAGATAAGCAGCATTAAAATCACTACTATTAAAAGAGTATGTTTATGATTTATTTACTGTGTGTTTATGTAAATTCAAGAAATGCTGTGCAAAAATTAACATCGGTATTTGCATTTCGGTAGAGCAAAATTCAAAAATCCACCGCGCATATCGAGACAAGCATGTGCACTCAGTAGAATTAAAAACGACACATGTTGCCAGCACCTTCACCTCAACTAGGAAACATGCAACATAAAAATAAGCGACTAAGTCGCTGTCTGTTGAACTATGCCTCGATATATTAAATTCTCCAAATGCCGCTCATAGGTACAGTTGGTAACAAAATTATCCGAACACTAGCAAAAATTCCTATATAAAAAAAGTAGAGTTAATACTGTTTTGTTAAATAAATCCTTGTCGAATCATGTTCTTAGTCAGTCTGACTTTTCAGATTCGACCTTTTTTTATACTGTAGATATAAAAAAGGATCTGATCTGGAGATCGTGCGGCCATAAAACCAGTCCAATACAGCAGCCGAAGTATCCTATATACTTTTAAACTGTGCATCGTACAGGTGTGATTTTTTTAGGCAGTTTGTATGTATTCGAAGTGAGGAATACGGTCGGGAAGAATTTCGGTGGTCTTGATAGGGCAGCTTGTATTATAAATCATATATTTAATTTTTATAAATTTGAAAGCTTTTAATAATTTTTAAAAAGTTTTAATAACTCCAATAACTTTCCGAGATAAAATCTATAACTACTCTTGTTTTATCGATGTTGTTGCACCGGAACAAATCTCTGCCATGCATCAAATTGGTTGTTGCAGTTAAAACATATTTGCAGTCAAAGGGGAGATAATTACTGTCCGTTCACTTCCATTAAAGTAGCATTTGGCGGAACACTTGGTGGCAAGTCTAGTGGATTGGCGAAAAATCTGGCGATAAGCAGTAATTTAGGGTTGTCGAAGGTTGGAAGCTGTATTGGTAAAATAAACGTAGTTCAGAAATTTTCCATTGGATTCTAGCACAGAATCGTCCAAAATCTGTGTCAAATTCCTACCGCAAAGTGTATAAACAAGAATTAATTTCCGTGAGTCATTTGTGTTCACAGAGCCGTTGTGATAAATTACACCACGCTTCAAAAAAAAAAAAAAAAAAAAAAAAATCGAGCTTTGATACCATTTTTGCTGATTCTTATGTAAAATGATCTCTTGAATCCGAATTGGACCCCCATTTTGCCCTATCACCCACCGTTTTCTCAGGAAGTCACCTCCTCCCCCGATTTTTATTACTCTTTGGCAATTGTGTGGCCAAGAATTTGATTTGGAGAATAAAAAATAATTATTTTAACCCTTAAAAATAAAAATATATATATAATTTATAATAAGTGATAATCATAATTGATTAATAAAATATAATAAATGTAACTTATAATTTCAGAGGCAAATCCCTTCCCCCCTAAATCTTCCCCTTGCCGTAAATGTTCATCTTATAGAATTTTTCAACTCTTTAGGCCCTCAAGATATTTTTAAAAGTTAAAATATTTCTTTTCTCCACTATAAACCAAATTTATGGCCATAAAATTACCAAAAAGTAGTAAAAATAGAGAGGGGGGGGGATCCCCAAAACAACAGTGGGTGATAGAGCAAAATGGCCGTCATATTCGGATTCAGGAGGTCATTTTACATTAGAAATGGCAAAAATGGTGTTGGGGGGCAATTTGTATGACGAGCAGTGTTATCTGTTAGAGACTGTGCTTCAAGCGGTTGACCATAGTTCCAGAATTGGCGAAATTTCTGCACCGTGGCGTATTTTATGCCGTTTATTTTTATTTGTGGTATATAATCTCTGTTTTATAGAACTATTTCCAAAATATTCATTATAATGAATGTTTTGGAATATACGTTGAATAAAGTGCATTCATCGACTAGAGCCTGTTTCCTTATGAACTTTTTTTTTTTTTTTTTCATGCAAGAGAGTCGAAATTTCCGTAATAGTAGGATTTCATGTAGATATCCACTCAGTTTTAATTCAGATTATACCTTTAAGTGATTCGTAAATTAATGTTTTTGATCAAAGAACCCTTTAATTTTTGTTTTAAATGCACGAATTATTTTCACTCGAGTAATTTGTCACAGATAATTGATATAATGCTCCGTATTTTAGAAAGAAAATAAAATAGGAAAGAAAACATAAAAAGCGTGCCTTGATTTGAAAATACTTTTCAGAAAATAAAAAGTAGCTTTTTCCTTTTGTCGGTACAATCATAAATTATGTAACTAATGCTACAATAGAAATACTTTTATTTATTTATTTTTATCAGTTTTCCAATTTTTCTTTCTTCGATTAAAAAAAAAAAAAAAAAAAAATCTATTAAATATAAATATATATGAAATAAGAAGAAAATGTGAAAATGTGAAAATAGCGAAAAAAATGTAAGATGATTTACATTTTTCTTTTATTCAAAATGTAAGACGCGATACGTATAAAACCCATTCGGAGAAACAGCTGCTGTAGATAAATTATTCATTGAGGTGAAAAGTGTAATTTTATTTCATCTTCCATTTCATTCCTATATTTTCACATTTAATTTGTCATTTAATAGAAATAATATCTTTTTTAAGATTGATTTCAGAACCTTTCTTTCATTTTGTATATCGATTTTCTGCAGGGATAATTTTGTCCAATAATAATCAATATTTTGTGAGAATAACGATATTTTTATTTCATTCTCTAGATTTAAATTATTAAACACGTGTAAAAACTATATTAAAAAAATCTGGAGTGACTCCACTCGACTTTCCGAACATTAACAGTTTTGTAGATAAAGTAAAGAAAGAGGAGTTGTTAAACAAACAAAAGAGAGAAAACCATAATAGAGTGTTTGAGTATTTTTCTCCATCTATTACACGATGTTTTATTTAACGCTACTGAACTTTGAGCCCATAGATCATAATGATAAAGAATTTTTCGTTGTCTCCCTGATTCACCAAAATGCTTATAGTTAGTACAACAGTGATTTATAATATTCATATCAATTTTCAGCTCAATTGAATAAGGCATTTAGATGCTATCGCACTTTTAAAAATTTGGTCCCATAGACCATAATGATAAAGAACTTTTCTTTGTGTCCCTGTAAAAAAACTGTAAGTGCTAAATTCACCAAAATCTATGCAGTTGGTTCCACTGTGACCTATAACATGTGTACAAATTCTTTGCTCAGATGAATAAGGTGTTTAGACACTATCACACTTTTAAAAATTTGGCCCTATAGGCCATAATGATAAAGATTTTTCTTTGTGTCTCTGTAAAAAAAACTGTAAGCGCTAGATTCTCCAAAATCTATACAGATTGAGTATCTGTGACCTATAATATGTGTATAAATTTTTTGCTCAATTGAATAAGACGTTTAGATGCTATCGCACTTTCAAGATTTTGATCCCATAGGGCACAATGATAAAGAATTTTCTTTGTGTCCCTGTAAAAACTATAAGTGCTAGATTCTCCAAAATCAATAGGGTTCGTACTATGGTGACTTACAGTATACGTACCAACTTTCAGCTTATTCGAACAAAGCGTTTAGACGCTAGCGTGTTCACTCACAGACATACACACATGCATACACACATACATACACACATACATACACACATACATACATGCATCATCGCAAAAATAGTGAAAACGGACTCAGGGGACCTCGAAATGTATAGAAACATCAAAGTCTCAAATTCGGATTTTTGACATGATTACAATACTTTCCTCACTACAGTGTTCGGAAAATAAAAATTGTCATTCTTTTGATAGTTTTCAAACATTATGTGTAACATTAAAAAATGATATAAAATTTTACAAGAATTACAAGAAAAATATAAAATGTTACAATATTGTAGAAAGAAAAAAAAACAGTATGTCGAAGGCCACATTTATTCATGAGAACCAAAATAGATACATCCAGGAATAGTTCAAATGTATATGGAATAATGAAACCATCCGCAATACTCACGTTGTAATAAATCAGAAAAAACCGCATTTGTTAATAAGGAACACATTAAAAATAACGAATTGGCAATAAAAACGAATGTGTATCCATACAAAATATTTGACATCAAAAAATGAACAACGATGAATTTTATAAAGAATTAAAAAGCGCTCATAAACTAAAGAATCATCTTCCCAGAGAACGTATATTTTTCAGAGAACAAAGAAATTGCATGATTTTGAAAACTATAGTAACTATATAATATAGTTAAAATGTAGGACCGATCTTGCGCTGAAATTTAAAATATTTGAAAGAAATAAGGAAACACTGATTAAATAATAACTAAAAAGAAATTAGCACGTATGAGTAATAATCATATGTGAAATGCTGAGAAAGAAGAGAAAATACACCAACAAGAGAAATTACTGCATTCAGTATGTAAACGTTGAATTATACATATATATATATATATATATAATATATTTAAGAATTGAATATACACATTTAATATATTAACTGAAACAAGGGCAAAATGCAAACAAATGAAACAAATAAAATTAAGCAGGGGTGTTTGCGTTCCGGATTTTTTAATTTATTTCCCACCAGTAAATATTAATTGTATTTTTAGTTATATTTAATTGCTAAACTTTACTAGAAAGCTACCAATAATATCAATATTAAAAAATTCTTGTGGAAATTTCCGGGAAGCAAACACCCCTGATTAAGAAGGAGCAGAGTCTAACATGGCTTAAGACGGCTGGAGAGGGTTAAGACGGTTTGTCAGGCGCCCAACTTTCACCAAATACTGTGCAAGACCATATGATAAGAAAAAAAAAGTAAGAGTAAAAATGAAGATATTTATATAATTAGGTGAAAAATAAACGATTATTCTATAATTATTGATACATATAAATCAAATATATATATGCATCAAGAAAGGGTATTTGTTTATATATTAAGATAAATAAATAAATTAAACACTTTATACTTATACTATTACTGACCTACGTTTACATGTTCATACATATATGATGCCGCGTATTATACCTAAAACTTCAAATGGTAACAGAAACATGTAAATGCAACTTGTATATTAATGTAGGAATGAAGTAAAATAAATAAACTGGCAGTTGCAACATAACATATATAGACTGATCTGACTATATCTTGAAAACAACGTGCTCAAAATATCCTCCGTTTTTCCGAATTCACCGCTGAAGGCAACAATGGATAGTTACTGTAACATAAACCAAAGACTGTAATCCGGGGCTTTTAAATTTGGCAAACAGAATGGTCAGATCGCATCATCTTTGCCATTAACTCTTTTTTTTTTTTTTTTTGTCTTGTTTTTGGGACAAAACTTTCATTGAAATGTATGAAGTAAAACCCACTTTTTATACATCCAACAATTCAGGATAGTTTATCAAGTATTTTTTCTTTCACTTATTTAACAAAGAGTCTAAAATAGAAAGTGTCCGACCATTTATGGCAAAGTATTATTTAATGTTACTTGCAGCTATGACAGTCCAAAAAGTATCACAAAAAAAGTGTGTATGTAAAATAATAATAATAATAATAATGCGTTATGCAAGAAATTTATTTATACACTTAATATAGGGAAATGGCTAAGAAATACTTATAACATAATTTTCCAGACCTTGCATTTTTATGTCAATAACTTTTCTTATTTTATATTAGTCCTATCAATATTTATTACGCAGTGTTAATATATTTTCAGAGAAATGCGAGAATTGTTACATTTGCACGCATATTTGTACTGAGATTTGTTTGTGTCTCTATACTAACCAATGCTTATTTATTTATTCTGGCACATAGCTGTTATTTTCAGAATGAGAAAAATCAATAATATACTCTCTAGATAGTCAAGGACTTCCCAAAAATAATTAATTTTGACTAAGTTCGATGATTCTGTTATAACTTGCATCGGAATGCTTCTATTGATTAGATTTTGTATGAGTTTGATTGTCCATCTGTAAAACTTAGATTAATTTTATTGCGCTAACTGATTTAGTAAAGAAGATCTCAAATTATTTTGACAAGTTTATTCTCGAACTTCGGTTTCTGTTAAGTAAATCATCCTTTTTACTAAAAGCAAAAATATTATAAAAAATTTATTTAAACGTGATTTGTACTGATTTTTTCATTTAGGATTTTTAAAGTAAAAAAATACGCTTTAAAGAGAATGATGTAATAAATTTATAAAAAAAATATATACAAATGCTTTTATTTGTCAAGCAACGTCAAACGATTTGCATAAATTATAAAATTACTTTTCGCCCTACAAATGAGTGCCGAATTAGTTATGATATGCCATTCTACAACTATGTGGATTAAACCAAAATTTCAAGCTGGATAAGTGACAGGTCATAGTAAGCAACGAAGTATCTGCGAATTCTGCGAACAGCCACGGATCATTTGGATGGAAGTTTCAATAAGAGATTTAGGATAATCAAGCATCGGCTGCTATTTTGGTTCTACAAAGGTACGTGTGATTTTGTTTTGTTGTTATAAAATGGTTTCGCTTGGGGATATACCCAAGATTGGCGCTGCACTGAGGACTGAAAGCTATAGCAAGATTAAAATTCTGCATCGCTTTTTATTTAATGATATAGGTGACAGAAAAAACCGATGCAGAATAAGAAAGTTTTCAGGATTCGCGTTTGCCGTAGATGACGAAAACTATTTTAAGAAACAAAAATTCATCGACGAAAATTTCTCGTTGAATGAATTAATTATTATTAGTAACTTGTTAAGTGTTTCATTCGACGGCACGAAAGAAGAAATACGTGATAGATTGTTGTTAAAACTAAATGATATTGAATTACTCAAGGAAGAAAATTCCGAGAATAATTCAGATGAGGAAGATTCTCAAAATGAATCGAGCAGTGAATCCGAAAGTAGTGGCGATAATGACGTCGAAAAAATTGACTCCTCTGTGCAATGCCATATGAGCGATAAGTGCTATGAAAATGATTATGATTATGATAATGGTAAAATAAAAAAAAGTATAAATTGTAATAATGGATCACTTGGTGCAACTGTTTCTTTCAATGATTTTGAAAATTCTATGTCTAAATTTAGCGGCGAACCGCATGAAAATATTATTGAGTTTTTTTCTGAATTTGAAGAATTGTCAGTAATGTTTAATTTAAATGAGTTACAAAAAATAATTTTCTGTAAAAGGTCTTTGAGCGGAAACGCTCTGTTGTTTATAAGATCTGAAAAGGGATAATTGACTTACAGAAAACTAAAAAATGCACTTATTAATGAGTTCAAAATCGAGGTAAACTCTGCCTCTTTACACGAAATGTTAAGTAAAAAGAAAATGAAAACTAATGAAACAGTTACGGAATATTATTTTAAAATGCGTGAATTGTCAAAAAACGGGCACATTGAAGATGCCGCGTTAATGCATTACGTGATCCAAGGAATTAATGACAAACCTCAACATAAAGTTATTCTTCATGGTGCTAAAAATATGCGTGAATTCAAGGAAAAAATTAAATTGTATGAAATATATAAAAGAGACAATGAGAAAAATAAATTTAAAATTGATAGAATTGATAATGCAAAATTGAAACCTATAGCCTATAACGTACATGAAAAATTTAGTCCTAGAATTGATGTGAATAAACTATGTTATAATTGTGGTGAAAAAAACCACTTATCCAGGGACTGCCCCCATAAGTCCAAAGGCCTGAAAAGTTTTTCCTGCAAACAGTACGGGCATAAAAGTTCGGAGTGCCCAGGTTCAAAACCTGAAGTTGAGACATTGTGTATTAGTGTAAATCAAAATATGAGTAAAATTATACAAGTAAATGATGTAAATTTCAGCGGTATAATAGACACAGGAAGTGAAGCAACATTGTTGCGTAAAAATTCTTTTGATAAATTAAATATAAATACATTAAATACTATGAGTACTACTTTGAAGGGGATCGGGAAGAGTTCGATAAAACCATTAGGTTCATTCAGTGTTGATCATAAAGTTGATGATTTTGAAACTAAAACTGATATCTATGTTGTACATGATGATATGATACCGTACGATATAATTATAGGCATGAACGTGTTAATGTTAAGTGAAACAACGATTAATGAGAAAGGTATTTTTGTAAAAAATAAATCTGACACACTTGAAGTAAATTTAGTAACAGTACTCCCTGTAAATACATATCAAAACGAAATTAAGTCGAATGTTGTTATTGATGCCCCCATTAACTTTGAGAACAAAAATTTTGAAAATTCCCCAAAAATAAATGAACTTTGAATAATGCTAAAAAATGTGAAAATATAACCCCTCACCCTGTTATGCTGTCAAAAAAATCATCAGAATCTCCCGGAAAAGCCGTAAGTGAAAATGACGATAAAGACGAAAATGACGAAAGTGATGATGATAAGATGCTTTTGAAGGACGAAAATAGTGTAAATGATGACAGTGAGGAAGAAGAGGAGCCTCGACGCCAGAAACAAAGTCAAACGAGTATTTTCCAAATAGATGATAATAGTGATGAAGTGGAGGAGCGCTCCGAAAGGGACGAAGTCAGACGAATGTTTTCCGAATGAAGTCGCTAAACCCTGAAAACACTTATTCAAAGAAAGATGAGAAACAAGTCCTACTTGAAAAAATTTCACAGTTAGCCGAAGAGTTGAAAAAGTTAAAAGAAAAAGTTGACGATAATTCCAAACTCCTTAAAAGGAAGAAATCCAGAGAAAAGCCATCGACGATAAATTCCATCGAGTGTAAAAGAAAATATCCCCAAAAAAAGACTGCCAGTGTAAATTTGAGAAAGTTATTCATCCCATCACTTCCATTGACGACCACGATTGGTGAAATAGCCATATTATTTTCCAAAGCTGTGCAAATAAAATTAGAAGTTTTCCCTACATATAAGACTGCCATCATAGACTTTTCAACCGAACATGATGCTACAGTAGCCTTAAAAGGCATTAAAACTGAAAATGATCGATTAGAGGGTCTCGAGTTCGAGTATCAAAATAACTCCAAGTTCCAAAGTAAAGATTTAAGTACACATATCAAAAAACAATCTTATAGAGTTTAAAAGAAAAATAAAACAAAATGCAAGTTGAGTGGACGGTCACCAGAGACTGTTGCCATGGGCGACCAAGTTGACATTGAACAAAAAATGATGTACTTTGATAATTATAAAACAGTGAAAATTAAAAATGAAAATGTTGATTAAAAAATCAAAAATGGATGCAATGAAGGCTCCTATTGTACACTTACTTATGCTGAAATCCTCAAATGTTGAATAACTTTTAAAAAAAATGTCAAATTTGAAATGTATTGTAAATAAGTATGTTATTATTTTGTGTTGCTTTTGTGTTTTTTTTTTTTTTGTATTTTTCAGTGTGATCGCCTGGAGGTCCAGCCGATACAGGATGGCCGAATGTAGTGGATCGGCATCCTGTTTCTTCCCTTAACCTTGCTTGCCGCTACCTGGAATCCCAAAGCAGCTGAGTTTCGACGGAGAGAACAGAATATGAGCGGAAGTTCGTACTTGTGACAAGAGACGACTTCACTTCCGGAACAACCGTTTTCATCGTAGAGCGGAGAGCTCTGACGCAGAGAGAACAGTCGACGAACGGATTACAAGGCATGCATAGCTGACGGATGCATAGCTTTTCTTTTTTGGACGATATGTTTGGCCGTGCCGGGGTAAAGTACGAGACAGCGTACTTTGTGTTTCGAAATAGCTAAAAGCAAAGTAATAAGTAAATTGTTTATGCAACGAACTGAATTATTTTAGACGAAATATTAAATGAACAATCAGCAGAACTATTAGAATTCATACTAACGTTATCTGTAAATAATTGTAAATACTATTAATTCTTTATTAAATTTTAAATGATTAAGTAATTAATTGAATAAGTAGTTGTTTTTTGAAGGCCCACACAAGTTGGATATTACATATATATATATGGGAAATTGTATTTCTCGGCTATCATCTCCACTGTGTGATGTCACTGTGTACGTACCTATCGTATGTTACTACGTCACTGTTTGTATCATCCTTTCACTGTATGCGCACGCATAGGACGCGCGCCAGTTTAGTTATTGAGTTGACGTGGAGCGGTTGTGTGAAACACAGACGGTGCTTTCCCGCTCGTAAAATGCATCAATTTAAATGTTATGTAATGTCTTCTTTTTGTTATTAATAAATATTGTTATGTTACGATGGTCTGTAGCCGTTTCCCTATATTTTTGGGGGCTCGACCTATCCCGTTCTACCCCTAGCTTCACGAAAGCCGCTACTTTTGGTTTTCAAAAACAGTAGCGTGAAGACGAACGTTTCATTTATTTTTTCTTAATAAAATGACTAGACGTAGTATTCTATATTCGATAAACTGTCTCGCTGATATTTAAAGGACGTTCTATATGCTCTCATCACGTACTGGATTATATTTAATAGACGTTCTCAAGTGTTCTGCAATTGTTCTTCGCTTCATCTACTGCATGTTCCATAACAGACGTAATCTAATGTGAAAGATGATTTCCACATAAATGTGCTTGCTCATCATTATATTTTTTTCCCTTGATGGATAGTTCGATGTAATAAATTCATTAGCGCTGCACAGGACTGCCTTAATGTCAGGTAGGGGCATGCATTTTTTTTCCTTCTCTCTTTGATAGTATAAAAAAAAATGAAGGGAAAAAATAACTTTTTTTTATAGTTTAATTGAAACTCATTTATTGCCGATTTAAAATTATTTGCTTGTTCATTTTTATATAAATAAAGAATTTTTTTCCCCATATTCAATTACTTTCCATGAATAAAGAGATATTCTGTTCCCCAATATTTATTTATTGTTTCTAAAAATATATATGTTCTGGTTTTAATCCATTTTTTCCCCAATATTTACTTAAAAAAAAAAAAAAAAAAAAAAAAAAAAAAACGAACAATTTTTTTAAAATTTACTTCGGTTTCCTTATTTTATTTTATTGCATCCTAAAAATGGCTCTTAAATTAGGCGACCTTCCGCTAGTTGCAAATTCTTTGAAATATTCTAAAACAAATACCATAAAATTACTTAACACGCTGTTAGGATACCCGACATTTGATCATCAATCGCGTAAACGTATGCGAAATTTTAGCGGTTTTGCTGCCGATTTCGACATCAACAAACATCAAGAAAACATTTTAAAAACGTTTAATTTATCCGATTTTATATCAATAGCTAATTCGCTACACTTAGAACCAGTCGGTAGTAAGGAAAATTTATGTACAGAAATTTTTAAAGCACTTACTAATTTATCTGAGTTTCAGAAAACATTAGATACTAGTTTTTTGTCAGACGAAGACGATCTCAGTGTAAATACACATTCTCTTGAAACCCCTTCTTCGATCGTTCCAAATACTTCTGTTTTTCAAACCCAAACCGAAAGTTTCCCTACGGAAGTTAAAAATATTTCTCCGAATGACGCTGCAGACGCAATGTCTGATTTGAGTAATCATTTCTGGTTTCTTCTCAGAGATCTAGCTAGCACGTATAGAACTTTTTCTGGAAATGATTCATATTCTATTCGTAATTTCTTTAATGACATTGAGGAACAATTCTTTTTATTTCCTAGTCTTACCGATTAACAAAAACTTATTTTTGCTAAACGTTTAATTAATGGTTCTGCTAAAACATTTTTATTTTCGCAACGAAATCTTAATACTTACGAGTTATTTAAAGCCGAATTAATTTCTGAATTTTTGGATACCATACCATCCATCGAAATACATAAACAATTAGAAAACAGAAAAATGCGTCCTAATGAAACTGCTACGCAATATTTTTTAGCGATGCGCGAAATTGCTAACCGCGGTAATGCCATTATTGACGATTCTTCAGTAATTCAGTACACCATTCAAGGTATACAGGGCAACCCCTCTGAAAAAATTCTTCTTTGTGGAGCAAAATCTTTTTCAGAATTTAAAGAAAAATTGCGTATTTATGAAACTGCTCTTAATACAATAAACTTAAATCAACGAAATTCAGTTAATTATAAACAAACATATGACAGTCGAAAACGCAGTACTAGTCACACACAATCAGCTTTCACTCGCGAATACAAATTTAATACTAGTCCGGCATCTCAAAATAAATTACGTTGTTTCAATTGTAACGATATCGGTCACTTATCTAAATTTTGTCCTAACCGTTCTCGTGGCCCTAGGTGCCTTGCATGTGGTCTTTTTGGACACAAGTCTACCGATTGCCGCCGAACCGCTGCAAATGAAAGACCTCCTTCCAGAGATAGAGTTAACACTGTACATGAATCGCATGCTTCTCATATGTGTAAACAAGTTAAAATTAGTGGTAATGAATTAACTGGTTTGGTTGATACTGGTAGTCAGTTAACCCTTTTGAAACATTCTGCATGGTTAAAAATAGGTTCCCCACCTTTGTCAAAAATTAATAAATCCTTAACTGGTTTTGGCTTTGCGCGTATACATGTCATCGGTACTTTTAATTCTTTTATTACTATAGACGATCAAGAGTTTTCAGCAACTATTTCAGTTGTACCCGACGTGTCCACATTTTATGACCTTATAATTGGATGTGACGTCATCCAACAAGCCAAGCATTTCACCCACCGGTGTTACTTTTTCTAGTTTTTCACAACAAAATGAGTGTACCGCAGATCCAAATTTTATCATGACGATCACTGACGATAGTCCCAAATTTGATATTGGCCCTAATGTTTCACGACATATTCGTAACGACATTAAAAAACTGTTGTCGACCTATAAACCTAATAAAATCAAAACTGCGAACATTGAGCTTAACATCACTTTAACTGACGGTACACCTATTTTTCACTCACCCCGACGTCTACCCTTTACCGAACGAGACATTGTAGACGCACAAGTCTCTGAATGGCTTAAAGATGGTATTATCGAACCAGTGTCCTCCCCATATGCCAGCCAAGTGGTAGTCGTTCGAAAAAAAGATGGTAAACACAGAGTTTGCATCGATTACAGGAAGCTCAATCGTAAGTTAGTTAAAGATCACTACCCCCTTCCCCTAATTGATGATATTTTAGATCGACTTCAACATGCCAAAATGTTTAGTACGATAGACCTACGTAATGGATTTTTTCATGTACCCGTAAACAAACAGAGCCGCCCTTTCACTAGTTTTGTAACCCATAACGGTCAATTCCAATTTCGCTACATGCCTTTCGGACTTAGCTCCTGCCCTTCAGTGTTCATGAGATATATAAATGCCGTTTTTAGAGACTTGATTGCTGCCGGCATAGTACTCCCTTATATGGATGATCTTGTAATTCCCGCGAGTAACGAACATGAGGCCGTAGAACGTCTAAAAACTGTTCTTCAAATAGCTAGCGAGTACGGACTCGACATAAATTTTAACAAATGCCAATTTTTACGTACCAAAATAGATTTTCTCGGTCACATAATAGAAAATGGTAAACTTTTGCCATCCCCTTCCAAAACTAAAGCTGTTTTAAATTACCCAGACCTTAAAAATGTTAAAGACGTACGTAGATTTCTTGGCCTTACAGGATATTTTAGGAAATTTATCCCTCATTTTTCTACCATTGCAAAACCCTTAAGTGATCTTCTGCGTAAGGACACCCCTTTTCAATTTCAAAATGAACAAAGAGCCGCATTTCAAAAGTTAAAATATTTACTTTCCCAAGAACCAGTTCTCAATATTTTTAATCAAAATTCCCCAATTGAGGTACATACAGACGCGTCTATAGATGGCTTGGGGGCAGTCCTGTTGCAGAAAAACATCAATGATAACCAATTACACCCTGTCTTTTACTTTTCGAAGAAAACGTCGGATAACGAAAGAAAATATACTAGTTTTGAACTTGAAGTTCTGGCTGTGGTAGAAGCCCTCAAAAAGTTTAGAATCTACCTTCTAGGAACAAACTTCAAAATTATCACAGACTGTGATGCGTTCGTCAAGGCACTTAATAAAAAAGAAATAAATTCCCGCATTGCACGATGGGCTCTGTACCTTCAAGAATTCCATTATAGTATTGAGCATCGCACAGGTTCCCGCATGGCACATGTGGACGCTCTAAGTCGAGCTCCACAATGTTTCATCATCCAAGATAGCCTTCATGTAAAACTTTTGAAAGCTCAGCAAGCTGATGAAGAAGTTCACGCATTAAAAACGCTTTTGCAGTACACACCCCATAATAATTACATTATAAAAAACAACCTTCTTTATAAAACAGTGAACGGTGTCGATTTACTTGTCGTCCCTACACACTTGCAGAGTAGCATAATTAAAGAAGCACACGAGCGTGGACATTTTGCAGCACTCCGTACCCAAGAATTGATCAATAAAGATTTTTATATACCTCACCTCAAAGACAAAATCGAAAGTTGCATCAAAAATTGTGTAAAGTGCATACTCTATAATAGAAAACGAGGTAAACAAGATGGTTTCCACCACCCAATTGATAAAGACGATGCACCCCTGCACACATACCATGTTGATCACCTTGGTCCCCTAGCTACTACATCAAAGAAATACAAACATATTATCGTTGTTGTAGATGCGTTTTCCAAATTTACCTGGTTGTACCCCGCAAAATCTACAGACGCCGCAGAAGTTATCAGCCGACTAGAAAGCCAACGATCAATTTTCGGAAATCCAGCCAGAATCATAACAGATCGAGGTCCAGCATTCACTTCCACTGCATTTAAAGACTATTGCCACGACCAAAATATTACTCACATACCAATTACAGCAGGTTTACCAAGATCGAATGGTCAAGTTGAAAATAAAAATTCTACTATCATCGCAGTGTTGTCCAAACTTTCATCCGACAACCCCTAAAAGTGGTTTTCCCATTTGCCTGCTCTCCAACAAATCCTCAACTCGACATTTCAAAGAAGCATAAAGACGACACCATTTGAATTACTATTCGGTACCAAGATGAAAAATAAAGATGACATCAAGATCCTGGAGCTTCTCAACGACAAATCTACAAACACATTCCAGAGGCAACGTGAGGAGCAGCGTATCGACGCGAAAAAGCAGATTCGAAAAGTGCAAGAAGAAAATTGCAGGCAGTATAACCTTCGAAGACGACCAGCTGCTAAATTCCAAATCAACGATTTAGTCGCAGTTAAACGCACCCAGTTCGGGCCTGGTCTGAAACTAAAACAGAAATTTTTAGGTCCATATAAGATAACCAAAATAAAACCAAACGACACATATGACGTCGTCAAGTGTGACTTCGTAGAACAAGACCAGCGCATGCGCTGAATTCCTGAAACCTTGGACCGACACTTTTGAAACACTTACTTGACATATTTCTTCAGGACTTTTTATTTTTTTTTAAACTTAATTGACATAGTTCTTCAAGACTTTCTATTTATTTTTCTTTAAGAACTCTTCCTTGGACATTTTCGTGTGCACAATTAAACTTTTTTTTTAAATCATACGTTGAACTTGAACTTGCCAAAATAAGAAGAACTCTCCTTTTAACGAACTATTTTTTTTTTTTCATGAACATTTTTTTTTTTTTTTCCCATGAACATTCTTCAATACCTGATATATATATATTTTTTTTTGGTGAAAACTATCTACCTATTTTTTTTTCTACTTGTATGTTACTAACATCTTATCTTATTTTATTTTAGTATTTTGATGATTCAGATTTTGAGTGTAATATTTACACTATTTTCCATTTGGTAATGTATACATTTTTTTTTTATTAATGCAGCTATATTATTACTGTATCTATAATTCTATTATATAGTGTTGTATATTGTTTATTTTTTTTTCTTTTGTTTTTGTATAATTTAATTTTTTTTTTTTGTTGTTTAATAACCTTCAGGCGAGGCCGCCTGCTTGGTCATGATGGCCGATATGGGAAATTGTATTTCTCGGCTATCATCTCCACTGTGTGATGTCACTGTGTACGTACCTATCGTATGTTACTACGTCACTGTTTGCATCATCCTTTCACTGTATGCGCACGCATAGGACGCGCGCCAGTTTAGTTATTGAGTTGACGTGGAGCGGTTGTGTGAAACACAGACGGTGCTTTCCCGCTCGTAAAATGCATCAATTTAAATGTTATGTAATGTCCCCTTTTTGTTATTAATAAATATTGTTATGTTACGATGGTCTGTAGCCGTTTCCCTATATATATATATATATATATTATAAATTTGTAAACTGAAATTTAATGATCATATATTAACAATTTTTGTTAATTGCGGAACTCTTAAATTAATTTAAAATACATTTGAACTTTGCATGTTATAATTTAAAATAAAATATTATATACATTTTTTATTGCATAATAAATTAAAAAGAACATAGCAGCTTACGTATGAATAAATACCAGTCAATCACTGTTATCGGAATTATTTTTCTATGTTCAAGGAATACTGGTTAACAAACACTATTGGTAAAAAACTTAAATTGATTAAAATGATTTTTAACTCAACATTAAAGTCCAGTTTTAAGCATACACATTAATACTGAAAATATGCAATTTTCCGGTAATTAACATTTTATTACACGGGCTGGATAAAATTTACAAAAAAAAAAAAAAAGGCAACAACTAATATTTATATATACAATGTTGATTTATTTGAAGTTTAAGACAATTCTCAATGGAAAATTATGAAGAGTTAAAAGTTTTAAGCGCACGTTTATATTAATTTATAGCATGAAAGAGAGTATCGAAGACAATTTGATTAATCAAAAATCATCAAAATCCATTTTATTTGTATTAAATCACTGATTATTATTGAAAAGTGCAATTAATTTCCATATTCATTCCATCAAAAAAAAGGTTTTTTTTTTTTTTTTTTTTTTTTTTTTTTTTTTTTTTGGTGGGGGGGGGGGGGTGGAAATTGAGCGTTAAAGGAAAAACATAGCTTTTTTCTAAAAAAATCCTACTTATGAGAAAATTCACAATTTTAAGAAATATATTAACTTAAATAGACATCAGTAAAAAATGCTGGAAACAATAAGATAGTTTGCACGAAAAAAAAAGAATGAAAGTTTCGTTCAAATAGTTACAACTGCCCACAATGTGAGTTCCAAATGCAGAAAGAGCGGAATTTTCGAATTATATATTAACAACACTCGGCATGTCGATCTCTAAAGTTTTCAGGAAAAATGAAAATACTCTTTATTTTTCAGATTTTAAAATAAAATCTTAAAAGTTACCTAACATGACAAATTAATAATTGCAATTTTCAAAATTCGACATTCAAGGGATTTTTCAGACAAAATAAAGTACTAAATATGCGTATAACTTGAGCGTATGTGACTTAAACATTTGTTAATTATAGGATAAAATACATTTCTAATAAGTAAAATTAAATGTTTTCAACCACAAGTCACTTTGGTAAATTATATATAGACGTTGTTTTAAAAAGTAATATCTGATATTTTTAAGGCTATTCAATAACTATTCCTTAAACATTTGTTTGGCAAGCTATTTTCAAAATTATTTAAATTACTTGCATTTGGGGAGAAAGTAATTAGTCTAAGAACATAACTCGACTAGGATTTATTTAACAAAAAGTATTAAATGCACTTTTTTTAATACAAGAATTATTGCTAGCGCTCGAATAATTTTGTTGCCGACTGTATAAAGCAGCCCGCTGATAAGAAAGCTGTACTCAATCACTTTGGAGTTAAATTCCTCTGGAACTCACCTCCGGAAACAAAATTCATAACTCTCAGCTGAACTCCTTGGAACAAAAATCATTTATCTTAGAAATCGCTGTGCTCAAACAATTCCTTACTGGAGTATCATTTTATATATCTGCAATAAAAAACTATCTTAAAATTACCTTCGGATTCAACCATACACGAAAACTGCACTGAAAGCTGATCTTCCCGTCCCCACTGAAACTAATAACACAAAATTATCCAATTCCAATTAATGCTTTGATTTCACCGATAAAATCATCTGAAATAAATAAACATTTTCTAAACTTCGCAACATTTGTCATTCCTGCGTAATAATGCTATGAGCTCTCACATATTAAATCAAGAATCTACCACTAGTCTTTCGAAAAATCTAAAGATAGTAATAATAATAAAATAAATAAATAAATAAAAAATTCTGTCAAAGACAATTTTTTATTTTCTAATTTATTTTTTATTTCATATTTGGGCCATAAAACTGGGCCACGTACTTTTCAAGATGACTGAAAGTAATTAAAATGAAGTGTTACCACCCAAATTTCCTATTTTAGTTATTTAAAAAAAATGTATTTGTCGTGTCGAAAAACTGTTTGCACCTCTGGATTCAGAAAAATCGCCCCTTTCATTTGGTACTGAATTCGTGACATTAGGACTGATATTTCTAATTTATTTTTCTGTTACACAAAACTGATCTACAAAAACTCCGGATTGAAACTAATAGTCCTACATTCTAAAAAATAATATTTTGTTTAATTTTTTTCAAGACCCTAATACATTGTTGACATTTACGTACCGACGGCGCATTAAAGTAAACAAAAATCATGTATGTAAGTTTTTATTTATTTATTTATTTTTGTATGATTTATTAAAAAACAAAAATTCATGTATTGTTTATAATCAAATAAATTACCTGTCCAAAAGTAATAATTTATCTCTCTCTCTCTCTCTCTCCACACACACACACACACATATATATATATATAAATATTCTCTGCAAGAGGAGAAATTTTTATTTATTTAGCAACTTATAAAAATTACTATTGATATTATTTATATAACATGTTGTAGTAGGTAAGTACATAAATTTATATATGAAATATCTAGTGTAAAAGTTACGAAAAGTGATTTTTTGTATGATGTTGACTTTACCTTAACATAAAACATCAAATTAAAATTTAAAAATCAAAATTTATTTCTTTATTTATATTTTTATTTATATATATATATATTTATTTTATTTATTTATTTTTTCTTTCTTTCTTTCTTCTTTTTATTTATTTATTTATTTATTTATTTTTTTTTTTTTGTAGGATTATATTTTTCAGCATTTTAATATAAATATAGAATGGTTAAAATAAATAAAAATAAAAATATTCAATAGAGAGACATATTTAGATGTTAGAATTTTAAACCTTTGACGTCAAAATATAGAAACATATTGCGCTGAGTGATGTGATTGTAATATTTCGTCGCATGATATCTGAAAGATGATGTGACACATTTTATTCATGGGAACAAAAACTTATCGATAAAATGTTTATCTATGATAAAAAACTATGACTTTTAGTGATTTTCATCGATTTTCAATTGTATAATACATTCCAGAAGGATTAATTTGAAATATAACTCTGATGTTTGCGATGGAGGTTCACCGTTATCTTACAGGGTTACGAATTTTATACCTTCCAATGATCGGACATGTCTATTCATTATAAACAAGAGAAAGACACCTATGATAATACATAATCTTTTCATGTACATTTCAGAAATTTAAATAATTTTTTTTATAGTTCAAATTAAACTATATATATATAATAAATACAAAATTCACATTTCTTTAAATTATTATCTATACTATATTACTTATTAATTTGTGTCATGAAGATTTCTTGAGAAAATCGCCAATTTCCCTTAAAAAAAAAGTTACCATAGATATGTATTTCTTAAATATTAAATGTATATCAATGAGTTGTAACATTGTTTAGTGGTTCGCATTGTTTGTAGAAAATAATTAATAAACTGTACCATAAATTATATAAAATTACATCTCATATAGACACATCATAATCACACGCGTATTTGTAGAAAACCACAATTTTTATAAAACACGTAAAACACTGTAAAACACGTATAAAATGATACATTTAATTAAAATCATTAAAAATACATCGTATCAAGGCCTTTCATCCTGAACATCAGGACATCATCAGGACAGAGCCATTTTAATTTGTCAGCATGCTCCTCAACACAAATTAATGCATGGCCTCAACTGTTCCACAAAAAAGTGTCTCCATAGAAAACCAAGACTCGACTCTTCGCTTTCGGACTGTTTTATCTGTGTTCAACTGTTTCATCTATTTCATGTATAATAACTGTAATCGTAATATGGTTCTTTTGTATATATAAATCAAATGTTACTGTACTTCTAGTTAAAATGGCTCTGTCCTGGCGATGCCCTGATGTTCAGGCTGAAAGGCCTTGACACGATGTATTTTTAATGATTTTAATTAAATGTATCATTTTATACGTGTTTTACAGTGAATTGTTTTATAAAAATTAAGGTTTTATACCATAAATTAATTTTGTAATTCATTTCAGCGTACAGCACTGTCAATAAATGGATTAGTGACTATAAACTCGAATATAATGTGGTTTCTCTATTTAAATATTTGAAAAAAAAATCTAATTTTTTTTATAGCTGTTGATAATTGTAATATTAAATATTTAAAAAAAATTAAGTATTAAAAAAATATTTTTTGAAATAGGTACGAATAGATGTTATTCAAATATAAATCAATACAAAATGTAATCTGATAGAAACTAATGCTAGTTAATACAGCCAACTAAATTTTATACTCCAGTACAATTGGTTTTGATGAAAATCCATACACAAAAACAGGGGTGGGGAATGTTATGAATGAGGCGTATTACACAGTAATTTAACTTAAAATTAAATACATAATAAGTACTTGTATTTATTTTTAATGGTGATTATCTTTGTTAGTGTTCTATTCAAAGGATTATTACAAAATACATCTGCAAGTATTTAAACTTCAGATAAGAAATAATTTCGTAATTCATTGTACAAGACGTTAAAGGAATCCTAACATCAATTTTCTTCGTTTGTCTTCGATGTGATTAAGAAAACCATCTTCACAAAAGCAATATTATGTTCTAGGATTTTATATAAGCAGCAACATATTAGGAAAAATTTAGATAAGAAATTCCCGTTTTAAGTAATTACATTATGAAATTTTATTAATGTTCCCATAATGTGCACTTATAAGGAATCATTTAATTTACGATAAAAGCCATTTAAAAGAATTATTTTTGAAAATATTAAATTATTATCTTTCCCATAAATGTCATTCCGTATGAAAATAGTTATATTAGCAGAAAATCTATGCTAACCGTCATTTTTTATTTTTTACTAGCAGGGTTTTCCCGCTTCACCGGCTACTCAATTTAAATGAATTAAAAAACAGAATCATTCTTTTTCATATCGCTTTATAAACAAGAAATAAAAAGAAAATTAATAGAAATTGCTCAAAACCTCGCTTCGTGTCCCAGCTGTGTTCGGCAGCGCCTTCCTCCCGCGTGTCCCTAATAGCCTGCTATAAAGCCTTATCCGTGGACTTCAATTTGGGTGTTTATCGGATGACAGATTCGAAATGGACAGTAAAAAAAATCAATGTGGATTTTTTTTTTAATATTTAAATGCCAATTACATACAAGATGGTTATAATTAAAGTGACCCTTTTCAGACCCTTCTAGAACCCGTTCTGCCTGTCGGACTTTGATGAAATTTGGTATATACGTTATATGGACTGCATGGGGTAATGATTTCAAAAAAAAAAAAAAAGAAAAAGAAAATCAAATTTTGACAAGATGTCACTTTTCAAAAGATTCCTTATGCAAAATAGTCAAACCTATAAAGAGAGTTCTAGTCAGAGCCAGAAAATCATTCTGCGGGTCTTTGTCATCGTTTATCATGCACTTATAGAAGAAAGATCGAGCATTATTGGTAAAACTATTTTCTCAGAACGGCATCAACAGCTTAAATGCACTGCATGAATATCGTCGTTTAAACGGATTGCGAAAAGGTCCATGTCGAAGAATGGTTTGAAGAAGATGATTAGGAAATTTGAAGAGACTGGACGCATGGGTGTGCTGTCCGGATGAGTTCGGAAACCAGTTGCGAATAAAGCTGTCGAAGAAGTCACTACTGCAGTGGTTGAAAGAGCCTCCAGTTTCCACTATTCTTCAGCAAGTGCTCGATCGGTGGCACGTGAGTTAGTGATTCCTTGGTCGACAGTACGAAAAATTCTGCGATCCATTTTTAAATCGTATCCGTATAAGATTCACATTGAGCAAATGCTGCAACATCAAGACATCCAAACGCGCTCAGAATTTGCTTGCTGATTTTTGGCGAGAAGGGATGTTGATGACATGTGGCCTTGGAAAATTCTGTGGTCAGTTGAAGCTCACTTTTCTTTGAATGGAGCTGTGAATAATAAAAATTGACACGTATATAGTGCTTCACCTCCTAATATCCTGCACCAACTACCACTGTATTCTGATTACGTGACTGCATGGTATGGATTTACTGCGGATTTTATCCTCGGACCGTTTTTCTTTGAAACTCTCACTACTCAAGGTCCTGAATGGTGCTCTGTAGCGGGTGTATGGTACAGTAAACTGTTTCGTCAGCAAAACATTCCTCCTTTACAGGAACGGCAGTGTTTGCAGACCACTGTCTTCATGGAAGATGGAGCAACTTCCCACACTGGGCGCCAAGTCACAGAACTGTTTCGTGCTAACTTTCGCGAGAATCGTGTAATATCCAGAGGTTTTCCGGATGCCTGGCTTCTTCGTTCACGCATTTTAAACCCCCGTGATTTCTGATTGTGGGGATTCCTAAAAGACCGTGTTTATAGAAAAGGGGATTAAGACTTTAGGTGAGTTGAAAGGCAGCATAACACACCATGTTGCTAAAATCTCTCGAAAGTTTGTTCACGCTATTATTGAACACGCTATAATGCGTTTTTAACACATAATTGATGTCAATGGAGCACACCTTGAGCACATTTTGTAACTGAATAACTGGGCATCTTCGTATTGAATCGCGTGATTGTAAGAACAGCTATCTTTGCACTACATTGCCCAAAGACAAACACAGGCGTACACGCATACAGACATTGCCATATATATATACGATAAAATAAATTTAAACTAAAAGGTTTTACTAATTTAGTGATCGATAATATAAATTGCATCATATAAATAATTATATAAAAATATTTTGATATCTACCGATAAAATTAACTAATAACGCCAAAATATAGCTGTAAATAGTGATTTAATTCAACATTATCATGTCTAATATCATGCTTTCTCCGAGTCTATAAAAGGGAACATTAAAATGAAAATAAAAATAAAAACAAATAAATAAATAACCATGTATAAAACAAAAGAGCAAAAGCCGTCTTCTTTATAAAAGAAAACAAAGTCTAACTATAAATTATATTAGTATGTAGAAACAAAAAGAAAAAGAAACACAATTTTTTTTTTTATATTTCTTGCTTAAATAATATTTATATAAATAAATAACTTTTAAAATATAATTTAAAGTGTCAATGATTATCAAATTAATTTCAGCATTTCAATTTCGTCGTCAAATACATTTATTAAAAGTTTGGTTTTAGTTTAACCTTTCCCATGGAAAAGAAAAGAAGAAAAAAGAAGAAATATTGCGGTTAGGATAAATTACATAGGTCTGCGAAATCGTACTTTTTTTTTCGCACTGCATTGGGTGCATCTAATGTGTTTTGATATGCTGAATTCAGAATTGCTTGTATTTCCTTTGTATCCCGTAAGGGTTTCTCACACAGTAAGGATGAATATAGGAAAAATTCATACAGAGACTATAAAAATTAGAAACTATTTATGTAAAAAGTATACTAAAATAAACCATTATTTACACATTATCTTTAGAATTTGTTTCTTTTCATATAAGCTCCTTTTAAGGCTTTTACTCTTGTGCACGACTCAAGGAGGAGGATTCAACATGTTAACACTCCATCTACATACTATGATACTCCAGTACATTTCTTTGATGCTTGATGAAATGGTTCTCCATGCCCCTCACTCACATCACCCAGAGTTTCAAGGAAATTACTTAGGTGGGTGTATAAAAAGTGAAGCTTCTGAGCTAAAACAAAAAATTCCACTTTTTGTCAAAACTGTACGGGCTGGAAATTTTTTAGTAGTCTTTCCTTAATCAGCCTCCAAAAATACACCAGAAAGGCGTATCACCTTGAAAAAAATATTCATCGCAGGACCATGTTATAAACACTTTTTGATGATATTTACCCTTTTCATAAATCCCCCACGGAAGACATACCACCCTCATCAGTCAATCTGTCTTAATCCCAAGCACCAAACACATCCTTTACATTGTGTAATTTTTAAATGTACTTTTACCATGTAGTGGTGTTATAAAATTTATTTATTTTTTTCTGTTTTCATGCATAATTTACGAAAAAATTACGTTTTCAGAACGTATTTTTTGTAATTACAGAACATTTCTGGCAGCAAATAGGACATATTTTTTACAGTGTATATAAGATACTGAAGAAATCGTCATATCACACACACACACACACACACACAAAAAAAAAATAATAATAATAATTTGAACAGTTTTTTTTTATTTATATCGCATAATGTATATGAAGAGATTTGTGGGGTTTTATAAAATTATAAATTACTCTAATAGTTCTTTATTCTACAGGTAAAAGAAGTATAATGTATCTGAACAGTGCACATTAATTTGTCATGTTGTGGGCAATGTAAATACGTTAAAATATCCTTTAAATAAATACTTCTCATAGTCCATAATGCATTGGAAATATTTTATGGATCCCTGTTCACATGCAAACCAATTGCATAGTTTATACTATGTTTAATAGAGAACATGCAATAGTTAACTTAAATAATTAACTTGAATAACATGCATCTATTTCAAGGTATCCTATAAAATCAACGAAAATTGAAAAAATATTAACGAATTTTAGTTAACGGAAGTTAGAACGCAGACATATGTACAAACAAATAGACATACAGAAGAACCTAAGTCGTAAGTACTTTTTAACTTTGCTCGAAAGAGTTGAAAAATGATCTAGAATATTTAAACAGAATCGTCTGATACGGCAAGATAAACGTAGTTTGTATACCTTCGAACACAATGCTTGAGCGACGACAAGTGATAACTTTAATAATGATTTAGTTCAGTTCAACTTTATACTATATCTATATTTTTTCTTTATATCTGTATATACTATGTTTTACCCAAATTTATGAAAGTGAACAAAAGGGAAATAATTTGTTAAAAAACAGAAAAGCAAAAGCAATCTTATGTTTTCAAATAAAAAGTGTCCTAATAAAATGTATTTTATTGTATATATCAAATAAAGAATTGAAATGAAAAAAGTTCAATTTTTCATTTCTATATCTCTCTCTACAAAAGTTAAATACCCTTAAGTTTTTTGTAAAAATGTCAGTATTTCTGAAATTAATTTCATCAATTTAATTTCTTTGTTAAAAATATTCAAGTCTTTGCCAGAAAAACAAAAACTGATGTAGGACGAATAAAACACAATCATTTGATATAATAAAATAAAAACAATTTGTATATCTATTATATAAATGAAAGTGTGACTTCAAAAAAAAAAAAAATCTTTTATAAGTGATTTAATTCAACTCGTCTGTATATACTCTATGTTCGTACATTTATAATTATAATCACTGCGGTATGACAATAAGTTTAATTAACAACTCGGAATAAAAACTGGAATGTGACAATTGAATTGTATATAGTTATAAAAGGAAAAAAAAAATTATATACGCTGAATTTTTAATTTTTGTTTCTTGTTATAACAGTATTTTAATAAATAAGTGCTAGCAAATTTGTTCTAGTATACAAGTAATTGGGAGCGATTTAATTTGTTTATTAAAAACAAACAATCGTTAACATCTCGAAAAAAAAAAGAGTAATTTAAAAAAATTTCAATGCATACAAAATTTAATTATTCCTATAATTTTTATCATGATACAATGACGCTAAAATTATGCATTCTCTATGTTTATGTGATAAAGATTAATTATTGAAAACTGATATTTTCCGTATCATCAGGATAAAGTTTCTTTTATCTTATTTATTTAGGCAAATGTTATTCACGTGAGAATGTTTATGAAATAAGATAATAAACTGTCTAATGAGATTAGAAAAAAAACTTTTTTTCGGAAAAAGGTATTTTGTCGATATAACCATGCAGTTTTCTTTTAACGTTAATCAATAAATAAGAAACAAATTTGTATGTTTTAAAAATAACTTTTTTAAGTAAACTAAAAGTTGTTGAATTATAATTAATGTAGTTAATTTTATATTAGGGACTGAAAATGCAAATTTCTTATGCAAATACTAATATGTAAATTAAAATCATATAATATATCCATATATATTTTTCTCACAATATTCATATATGTTTACATTTTTATACATTTGTTGTTATACTTACAGCAATATGACATCATATTAAATTTGCACCTCTAAAAATATGTTGAAATTATTTACGTTGCAAAATGCGACGAATGTAATAATATTTTACTTGTGCAGGGAAAGAAACTTTATTTTTAAAATCTCAAACTGTAATAGCGAACAAAAGTTATTTTTCAGATTGAATAAGTAAAATACCGAGATTAAGAGTTTTTGGAATGTATCTTGAGGGTCCACTTTTGCTCCGAATTGTCAGAAAAGTCCAAAGTTGATTACTTTTACAATTTTTATAATTCATATAAAAATGTCTCTTCTTATATGTAATAACAATAAAATAAATAAATGAATAAGATTATATAAATATTGTTTAAGGACTGTGAAAAGTTTGAATATTATATAGCACAGTATCTTGAGGGTTCACAGTTGCATGAAAAATGTCATAAAATTTGAAAAACTGGGTATTTTAATATTATTTTTAACGCATAATTAATTATCTCTCTTAATGTAAAATAATGATAAAACATTAAAATTTCATATTTATAGGTGCAAATTTACTGTGGAGTGTTTGTAATATTTATTACCACTATTTTTTAATAGTTTTTTTTTTTTTTTTTTTTTTTTTTTTTTGTTATTTATCTACAATTAAATAAGATAGATATTATTGTTTATATTGTTTGTATACGGATATTATTTTTTGGCGGTATGAAAATATTTCACATATTGTAGTAACGTATCGATGAATGATATTTGAGTGTTGTGCAAAATTTTAATCATATTGGAGAATATTTTATAAGTACACTACAACAAAAAAAGGATTACAATTAGATGAAAAATTTGTTTACCTGAAATAAGTTTCAATTATCCAGTTACAACCATCTGTAGTTAAACAGATTGGTACACATAACGCTATACGTGTAATAAGATTAATAAAAATACGTATATGCTTAATATTAAGCATGTACTGACACAGCTTTTTAAAAATATGTTTGTTTAATAGTTCACTTGATAAAGTTGCATATTAGCTTAGTTAAGCATGAAAATATTTTTTGTATTGAAGTAAGAACCAAACTGCACAATTCCATCCTTATTGTCCGTCGTTTGAATAAAGCAATAAGTTGAATGTTCTCAGCAGACTGCTGCGGCTGCTTCCGTAACTAACTTGACACATCTCTCTGTCAGTTGCGAGTAGCAAGGTAGTTTAAGAACAGCAACTAATATTTCTTCTAATGGCGTTCCTTTGAGTTATTTCAGATCACTTTTTGTGACTTCAGAAATAAGCGATGCTGGAAAAATACATCAAGGCTGTACGATTCAATTAAGTCAATGTAATCCAATTCGTTGAAGTTTCATTTTGGAATATTGAAATCCTCACACGAGCTTTTTTGCTGTCTTCAGACTTTAAAATTCAATGAACTGTTAAATCTTGAACATGTGCTCGCTTATCAAATAACGTAGTCAAAAGAATGTTTTCAGGATGGGCGAAGAACCCGTTTCAGTGAACAGGGGATTCGATCACCGACAGATGTTTTTCGCTAAGAAATCTAGATGACTTAATTATGCACCATAAATGAATAGTTGTTGTAATCCTTGCATGATGTTCATGACTTTATTGTGAACCAAGTAGGGGCGTAGAATTTGATAATATAGGAAGTTAATGTTTTCAGATTTGAAGAAGAATTTGCTTCAGCAACGTATAAGCGCATGATATGATAAGTCGATGTCAATCATCTTGAGAGTCACATGTTTCCAGGATTCCTGCCGGCTAAATTTCCCGGGAATCGACCTGTAGTAACAGCCTGGCTTATTTCGAAGAGAAACTTCTGGTCCGCACTTAAATCTTTATAAGAAACCTCCGGCATCTCTGATTGGATAGAAGCAAATTCAACAACAGGTAGTTGCGCACAATTTAATAGTATTTTTCCGATCGTACCATAGCTTCGTGGTCCATCAGTATTGCCATATAAATGTTCTATGCTGTGCCTGATCGGTAGCTTATTTGCGGGAAATAAGCAAATTAGCCATATGTTATTATTAGGCAATTTAGCAAGTTATCATCAGCGTCGATTTCATTATTAGGTTTTTCTTTCCTTCTCTTTTTTCTGCTTTTATATTTACTGCATTAGAACCTAAAGATATTTTCTGAATCCATTAAAATTTTGAAGAACCATTAATTGGCGTTCATCGCTGCCGTTACTACAATTTGTAAAATATTTTCATACTGCCATTTACAAATGATAATATTTGTCTTATTTAATTGCAGATAAATATTACAAAAGAATACTATTGAAAAATATTGTTAAAAATTTATAGACACTCCACAATAAATTTACACATATAAACACACATTTTTATTGCTTTTTCGTTGTTTTATATTAAGAGTAATATGTAATTATGCGTTAAACATAATATTAAAATACCCAGTTTTTCGAATTTTATGACATATTTGATACAACTGTGGACAGCAATGTATTAGATAATATTCATAATAGCTTTACACGGAACCCATTTATGCCAATTTCTTATATTTTTCTTGAACACAGCGCTAAACATCCCCTAACGGCGACTTTTGGAACTTGTTTTTTTTTCTGTAGAAATCGAAACTGCATACTCTGATGTGCATGTACGCAAGTTTTTTTTTTTCTTTTCCTTTTTTTTTCTCTCTCTCTTTTTTTTTTTTTTTTTTTTTTTTTTGCGTTTGGTCCATTTTACTATGAGCAGGATTGGACGATGTATCAATTCGTCAAGAAATATCGATTTCTGCCTATATCGCTGAACCAATTTAAGTTTACATTGATTCTTACTAGTATCGATTTTATATCTATTTCGCTAAATCTAATTAATCTTATGCGGATTCTTGATAATACTGATTTTACATCTATATCGAAATATCGCTAAATCGATTTAAGCTTACACTGACTCTTACCTATATCAATTTTATACCTGTATTGCTAATTAGTTTTAAGCTTACACTGACTCTTATCTATATCAATTTTATACCTGTATTGCTAAATAGATTTATGTTTAGCCAGTATTAGTTGTGGAGATAACATTAGTGCCACGTATCATATCAAAACCAACTGTGATTTATACAAAGACGTATCTTGATTGCTGATGTTCTGACCGAAGGTCCTGATCCTTGCAAATCTGATCCTTACAAAAGTTTAATTTAGACTTAGTTGGGTGTTAGCATGGCAAAGACTGTGTCGTTGGAAAGTGAGGGAGTCTGACCCTCCTCCTCTTAGCATCGGTGACATATCTAGAAAATATGTGGTCCGAATTTTACAAAATTTTAAATTTGGAGTTATTGGGTATTGGCGTAACCAAGACTGCACCGTTTGGAAGGTCTGACCACCCACCGTGCCTTATCACGAAAAATTATGGTCCGAAATTTATGAAATTTTAAATTTGGAGTTGGTTGATATTTAGCATGACAAAGACTGTACTATTTGAAGGGGGGAGGGTCTGCTCCCACCCAGTACTTTATCTCGGAAAATTACGTTCCTATTTTTAAGAAATTTTAAATTTGGTGTTGGTTGGGTGTTAGTATGTCAAAGACAGCGCTGTTGGAATTGAGAAAGGGTCTTACTTTCCACAGTGTTATATCTTGAGAAATTATGATCCGAACTTTACGAAATTTTAAATTTGGAGTTTGTTGGATGTTAGTATGACAGAGGCTGCAGCGTTTCAAGGAGAGAGGGTCTTATCCCCCACGGTGCCTAATTTCGGAAAGTTACGCTTCAAACTTTACGACATCTTAAATTTTGAGTTGGTTGTGTGTTAGTATGGCAAAGACTGCACCGTTGGAAGGGAGGAGGATCTGGTCCACCCACGGAGCTTTAGCTTGAAAAATTATGGTCCGAACATTATAACATTTTAAGGTTGGGGTTGGTTGGGATTTAGTATGACAAAGACTGCACTGTTGGAAGGAGGAGGGTTTACACTCGTGGTGTCTTCTCACGGATAAGTGGATTTACTTGGATTTTAGCATGACGAAAATAGCATTATTCAATAGGCAGCGTCTGACCCACCCCTTCGCGATACTAGGTATTTTAGATTATTACTTTTTTTTTTTTTTTTTTTTTTTTTTTTTTCACTTTTTACACTGTTTTAAAAACATGGTATATTCATTTTTTTTATTTTTTTTTTTATTTAAATAAATTTTTATACAGTCGGTAACAAAAGTGTCCGAACACTAGCAAAAATTCCTATATAAAAAAAGTTTGCTTAATAAAGTTTTGCTAAATAAATCCTTGTCGAATCCTGTTCTTAGACTGACTAAGAACATGATTCGACAAGGATTTGTTTAACAAAACAGCACTAAGTGTATCTTTTTTTACATAGGAATTTTTGCTAGTGTTCGGACACTTTTTTTACCGACTGTAATTCAAGTAGGAAGGGAATCTTTCAAGTAACAACTTATTTCGATTTTACAGCTTTACTAGGATTATTTGTTTAAGTAGTTTTTAATAATTTTATAGAACATATTTTTTTTAACTCAAAGTAAAACGTTTTTGTAAAAGTATTTCTCAAAAATATTTTTTATTTAAACATCCTATATAATGTTACATGCAATAAAGTAAAAACATTCCTGTAAGATTAGTAAATTTTCTAATATCGATATACATTAAATCGCGATATAAAGATGTTTATATATCGCGATGTAAGATTTTCAATATCTACTAATCCTAACTAAGATCTATAGGACTCTGAACACTTCACGTTATTTTATGTCCAACCTGTAAATAATTACCATATATTTGTGTAAAATTTTAGGGAGAAAAAAAATTCTATTACATCTCTGTATTGCCATAACAATTACAGTGCCCAGAAAAATTACCTAACGCACCAAATATCTCTCCAAATCTTATTTAACATATTACAAACATGCAAAGCCGCAAAAAGCTTAAAAAAAGAAAATATTTTTGGGTATGCAACATTTTTTTTTTCCTACTACAATTAGACAAACATAATAAAATCATATACTACACTATTTTCCAATAAGTATTTGGACACTTCCGAATTTAGACGTTTTATCAAATATCTAGAAATTATTCTTTAGAAATCATATTGAAACTTTGCTAGTATAAAACATATGTTATACTTCATATATTTCAGCAAAAATTGTGTCCTACAAAGGAAATGGGGACCAGTAAAAATATTAAAGAAAATTCAAACTGTTTTGTATCACCCTGTAAAAGGTAATGCTTTAAATTCATTTTGACTATAGCATATGATTATGAGAATTTTTCTCATTATCTGTATAAATTTTTATGTAGCTACCAGATATATGCATGGAGATATAACTTTTTTTTTAAATTCCAAATATATTTCCACTTTTTTAATTGTAACGCATAGGGTATTAGACCCAGTGCAAAGCTACTTTTAGGAAATTTCGCATTTTACATTAGACACAGCAATCAGAATGTAAACACGTTAACTATCGTAAGAAATATGAACATTTGTACTAAATAATTTTTAACTTAAAAAAAATAATTTGCATAATTTAATAGAGCAAAAGTATCGAAAATCGTGTACGAAAACTCCAATCAAACATAGTGTAAATTAAAAAAGTTATGAGAGATAGAATGAACAGAAAAAGGAAGATGATAGGGGGGTTTATCACTTTTTATTTTCCATCAGTGAACACTGTATTACCTTTGGGCATTGATTGCATCAAAATTAAAATGTGAGTAAAACCTCATATAGTTTAGCTTTTATTTTAAAAGAACTGAAATTTTGTTCATTCTATCTCTAATAACGTTTTGAATTTACATGATATTTGTTTAAGGTTTTCATATAAGTTGCTCAAAACATTTGGCTATTAAATTATGAAAATGAAATTTTTTAAAATCTAACGCATGCATAGTTAAAAATTATTCAGTAAAAATGCTCATATTTCGGAAGATATTGAACATTTTTATATTCTGATAGCAGTATGCTATGTCTAATGTAGTATGCCAAATTTCCTAAAATGGCTTTGTTCCGGTTTTAATTGTTACTACATGTTACAATTTTTTTTCCAATGTCAAATTACAGGAAAACAGATATTAAAAGAAATGAAAAAAAAAAAAAAAACTGACTATAAACAGGATATCAGTTAAATCTGGCAATCCAATAACGTTCCCATAAAGAAACGGGAGGCAGAGCAGAGCAGGACAAGAAATAAGATGAATAATGTCCATTTCCTCCTGGTCGTCACACAGGAGACAAAAAGGGTCGGGAGCCAAATTAATTCTATGTAGGTGTTTTCAAAGACAATCGTGGCCATTGCGACAGATTTATTCCTGGGCCACTGAAGAATGTCATGGATATGGCTGTACCAGGTCTACGTGTTATAATTAAAAAAAGGGTATTTTTTTGCATTTTTTTAAAACTATTATATCTCCATGAATATATGTGGTAGCCTCATAAATATTTATATAGATAATGAGCAAAATCCTCATAATCACTTACTACACTCAAAAAGCATTTAAGGTATTATTTTCTACAAGGTGATCAAAAATATTTTGATTTTGATTTAATTTTTTATTGATCCCCTTTTCCTCTTCAGGACACAACTTTTACTAAACTATATGAGGTATAACATGTTCTTTACATTACCAATGTTTCAAGATGATTCTTTAAAGAACTTTTCTAGTTATTTGACAAAACGTCTAAATTCGAAAGTGTCCAAATACCTTATAGGTAGATAGTGTAGAATTATGTCTTGTGGTTTAAAAAAAAATAACTTACAAAATAAAGATTGCAAAAAAAAGAGACCATTAGGCATGTTAAGTTGTAACAGCTAGTGTTGTTAACTAACATTTTTTGAATTTATGTCTTGTAAATAAAAATCCTGCAAACAATTTTATATATAGTTATAATTTGTATGCATTATGAAAATTAAAAATAATATGTTTACGATATATTTACTGAGGAAAATATTTTTAAAAACTTTTATCCTTTGAATTTTCTAATCTGCCAGGATGAATACTGATTTCAATGGAACGGCCTTGAGATCAAATTCTAGCATATCTTATAAACACGTGGTAATTTAAAAGCACTTTTTTAAAAATAAACTATAAAAGGAAATTCTTTAATTAAATTATTAAAATGATTAGAAGATCTGCAAAAATAATGCTGGCAAAATTTCATTTAATAATTTTAGCTGATGCATGTGCTTTTTGGCAACTAAAACCGCAAAAGAAGCCAGTTTTTTCTCTATCACCTCTAGATTTTTGTCAATACAGGGTATTTACCGACAAAGTTTCTTCATTTTTAACAGTTTCTAGTATGTTTTCATGAGTAATTATGATTAATCACGAAAACACACTATAAAATTGATCAAATAATTTTATTGGTGGAAGACTCACCGAAGAAATTGTGTCGGTAGACACTTTGGCTTCAATTTCGGTTTCAGCACACCAAAAAACATAAAAATCCGCCAAAATTATCAAATAAAAAATCCAGAAGTAGACATGTGATTTATACAAAAATATAGAAACACAAATTCATTGAGCCTTTAAAAAAAAAAAAAAAAAAAAGCATAAGCATTGTGATAATTTTTCTTTTTCTCTTACAATGCATTATTTTCTATAACTAGGACAAAAATTATAAAGAAAACAGAACAAGCACATGCAATATATGACAAAATGACACTTAAAGAAATAATTGTGTTATTCTTACAACAATATAAAATTACATTATGGAAGAATAAGTATGATTTATTGGAAATTTCTCGTAATATAGCTCTATGTCATCCAAGTAATCGAAACATTCTATTTAATATAAAATAACTGCTTAAAAAGTAATAAGTCTCAGATTTAATAATATGACACTCAACCTCAAGAATAACGGACATATAAATATTTTAAGGTAATATTCTACACTTTTGTAGTAGTAAAACAATTATATAAAATATATATATATATAGATGGTTTGTTTTCCTTATATTTCTGACTGTCCTAAACCATTGTCCTATTTTTAGGACAGCTTGTACCGATTAAGCTAATGAAAGGTTGGTAAGTTTTTTTTATTTTATGTGTAAACATAGGCTTAAAGAAACATATATTTAAGATTTTGTAAAGAAAAAAAATTTTTTTCAATGCTTGGTAAGATAAGTTAAAGAAGATCTTAATTGCTACCATTTGTATAGTATTTACTTTAAAAAAAAATATTTAAATACTTGTAACATTAACATTTCAAAAATATAAGAAAAATATTTATAATTATTTGTTAGATACATAGAAATAAATTATTAATAATCTAAGTCTTTTCGTTTTCTTAATTTTGTATATTTACAACAACAAAATTCAAAACTCAAAACTTATGTTTCAATTGGAAAATCATTTTTATTTTCTTTTATACACATAAAAATAAATTATCGCATTCGTGAAAAATTTCGACATTTGGATCTCGATGGATTTACCTTCCGTGGAGGAGCACCATGTCTTCGGACAACCTCTTGGGGTGAGTCCCACACCGTCACCAAATGCTCATTGCGCAGCACTAGTGCGACGTAAAACCCAACCAACCGATGTATTTACGTTTCGTGATGTCCTGAACACGATTTTTGTATTTTAAGAAGATGTCTGCCTGTGTGTGCATGTATGAAAAAAATTTTGGACGTTGTATTTTTTGAACCAATGGCCGAAATTGAGTAAAACATGATATGCACTTTACCTAATTTATTTCTGATTATATTGGGGAATCAATCGCTCAATGAGTGACACTGTGATCTAGTTTTATCATAATTTTTAATATGGCAATTTAGGACAAAATTTTGTATAAACGTATATAATGAGTTTTAAAAATAAAATTTAAACTAGTATCTTGTTGTTATCACAAAATATTACTCTGTATTATTCTATATAAGAGCGACACTTACTGTTTATGATAAACAAAAGTTTAATTGTAGCGTCTCACTAAAAATATTTTACATATGGAGTTTTGAGCGCACTTAATCAACAGATGCTGTAATGTGGTCATGTGAAAATTACAGAAGGTGAGTAAAAGCAGCGCTACCAATCGACTGGTATGCAATCAAATTGAATCAGCATAGTGTTTCCAAAAGCCCTTTCATATATCAAGGTATATTTAATTATAAACAACAGAATCAGAGATATACCATTCCTATTCATGAAGATGTTGCAGAACAGCGGTGCAACGTTTCGACTGATATGCATCCAAATTGAATCAGCACAATATTTTATAATGACCCTTTCATATATCAAGTTTTGTGCAATTATATGCAATAGAATCTTGGATATAGCATTCCTATTCACTGAGAAATATCAATATAGCAGCGCGAACCCACCTATAGCCCACCTATTATGTACCCAAATCAAATCAGCATAATATTTCGCAATTTACTTCTTATATACAAAGTTTTGTTGAATTATGTACAATAGAACGTGAGAGCCTCCCATTCACGAGGAAAGTTGTTGCATAAGAGCGCTACCCCTCCGGCGATATGCACCAAAATTGAATCAACAAAATGTTTTATAATGTCCCGCTTGCATATCAAATTTTGCTCGATTATGTACAATAAAACCTGAGATACTGTTGGCCCGCCGAATATTGATACCTGGTTGGCAAAGTGCCAGGACGATTCCACTCACGCTCTGGGAGACACAGCAATGAAGAGAGAGGGGAAATTTTTCTATTATTCTTGTTTCCTCTGTTATGTGTAGAATAATTAATACTCCTGCTTTGTTTTCTTTTATTTCTTTCTGTATAACAGTCTGTTTATATTGGAAATGGATCGTACATGTGGTACGAGTTCTCGGATTAAACCTCTTCATAGTGAAACGAAGCGTATTGTACATAATGTCATTAAGTTTTGCGATAAAGAAGCTTTAGAAGGAGAAGCTATTGTTCTACTTTCCCAATCAGTGAAACGTACGAGTGAAATAACTAATATATCAGAAGCCACGATAAATAATACGTAGATAATCAAAAGTAGAAGACAATCCAATGTTTGTATCACCAAAAAAGCGGCAAAAGAACAGTACCATCGAAAACATTTCTCTGGATAATTTTGATTGCGATGTTATTTGAAGAACAGTACATGAGTTTTACGCAGTAAATAAGATCGTACCTACAATTCCAAAATTAATTCCTGTACTTAAAGAAAAGATAAATTTTAAGTATCAAAGAGAAAGTTTGAGAAGAATTCTTCACGAAATAGGATTTAACTTCCCCGTCACGTACGACTTGCACATTAGTCCCCTTTAATATAGTGACCAGCGAAGCTGGCAAAGAATTCGTTGATTCACTACTTTAATTGATTTCACATTTCGTCATTTTTGAAGGGGTTATATACTAGTTTGTAAATAATAATTGACATAATTTTTTAATTAGTGTTACACACTTCAAAGAACAACTTTAATATATCCCCACAACGACATTTGGCAATTTTTTGTTGGCGATTATGGCTAAATCATAATTTTAAAAATCATAAATGATAAAATCATAATCTAAATCATAAAATCATAAATCCAAAATAAACAACATATAGGCTGCCATATTATATCGCCAAAGAAAAATCGCCAAATTCAGCTATGGGGATATACTAAAGTTATACCTTAAAACTATCCCCTTTATAATATTATCAGTTTTTCTTTCTTTTAATTAATCGTAAAATATATATATAACCAGATATTCAAGAATCAGTTCAAAGAAGGAAAAGAAATGCAATCAGTGAGTTTATAATTTTTTCATACCAATAAACAAACACATCCCTATGAACTACGGACATTCCTATTTTATAAATGGACCAACCCTTTTCACTCATGCGCAGAAGACGCCAGGGATCATCCTTCTGCGGTTTAACAGTACTTACAAAGCAGAAATCGCAGTATAGTAACGCCAACTGTTGAGCGATTTGCACCAAAACTTGACAGATATAAATTTTTGTGTAGGTGCAACGACATATATATTTATATGGAATTCTGTGCAGTAATTTTTGAAGTACAGTTGAAAAAAATCTTTTTGCCACACACGCACACAGATACAAAGACTAACATATTCTAAAAATGGTCAAATCATGTTTTGGAACTCTCAAAACGTGAAAATCAATACAAAAAAGTCGAAAATGTTTACAAATCCAATACTTTGTTCATAAAAATTTTCACCATCCGGTTTTCGATGGATTTGCATTTTTTGAGCATGATTTGACCATTTTTAGAAAAGTTTGTCCATATGTCTGTTCGTTCTGAGACAAATATTTTGTGGCAACTGTGTCTCAAGAACTACTGCAGAGAATTTCATATAAATTTATATGTAGTTGCACTTTGACATAAAATAATGTCTATCAACTTTTTGTGGAAATCACTTATTAGTTGGCGCTACTATACTACGATTTCTCCTATTTAAGGAGAAGTTTATATCTTAGGTTCTGTTGCAGCTAATCGGACAAAACTTGATATGTAAAATATATGCCATTACAAAACAATGCGTTCCAGTATAGCAGTGCGTAGATCTCCTAATGGTTTCAAGTGGCATTTTTTATTTGAATTGTTTTGGTTGATATTGTAACGCTTTGAGCTTCGGGAGTCTCTTCGTAAATAAAAAGTTCCTGCAATGAAATATGTAAAATATATGCCATTTCAAAACAATACGCTCAAGTATAGAACTGCGTATATCACCTAATGGTTTCAAGTGACATTTTTTATTCGAATTGTTTTGGTTGATATTGTAACACTTTAAGCATCGGGAATTCTTCGCAAATAAAAAATTCCTGCAATGAAACCTTTTAAAAGTTCGCATGCCTCGTATTGCTCATCATAAACAACTGGTTAGATTATGTGGTATTACGATATCTCTAAGTTCTTAGTAGCTCTAAATGTCATGATTGGTTAGATTTGACAGAACCTGATTTCTGAAGTACTGCAACCATGTATAACACAATTTTATTTACTGCAATTTAACTGCACTCATTTATTTATGCCAGATACAATACATGGTATGTGTAATTATATTTTAAAATATCAATTTGTAATACTTTATAAAAATTCTTTTTTAACAAATATCCGTAAATGAAAGTTATTTATTTCGTCTTAATTTTACTGAAACATTTTTTTTTCAATTCTACTTAAAATTAAACATTATGTGACACAGGGGTAATAAATCATACTTATTTCTCCATTTGCTTTAAAAAATAAGCTGAAAAATTTAGTAAATGGCGAATATATTCATGATTAGCTTAAAATTCAAATAAATGGTGAGGAATATTTCTATAGTTGTTCGCAATAAATTGTAAATTAATTTACTGCTGTACTAATTAAAAAAGTATATAATCGTAAACAATGTCTATGTTAAAAAGAATTCATCAGAGAAGAAGTATTCTTTTCATTTCGAAATAAATTTTAATGCACGTTTAATTTAAAATCAAAATAAACGGTAATGTGCATGCATAACTTTAATTCAAACTAATTAATCATTAATCATGTTTTTTTTTTTTTTTTTTTACTTCCAAAATAATTGAATGTCGATAACTTCACATTTCTTAGCTACAAAATTACTTATTACATCTTACAGAGATTTAATTAAGTTGACACATCAAAAGTAGAATTTATTTATTTTATATAAAAGAATTTTTCTGGAATTTCTTTATTAAATAAAATGAAACAAATCTGTTTTTTTTTTTTTTTTTTTTTTTTTTTTAACTTTTAAATAAATATTATTTTTAGGTTTTTGTTCTAAAACTTCTGTATTAATTCTGTGAATCGAAACATAACATTAGAATGCGTATTTTTTCATTATCACACTTTTGATCATTAAATGACAAATTATGTAAACAATTTCTATAGTATATTTTTATTTAAATGTATTTTTGTAAAGAAATCTAATGGTTAATTATATTTATCTTCAAAAGTGCTAATTAAAGTTATTTTATGTAATTTCATCAGTTAAGTGCTTATGCATGTTTGAAAGAAAGTCCTCACTGAATATTTACTTTAATTCGAATTTGCAGCAAGCGCTTAAAATTGACTCTTTATGTGATTAATTTAAGGATGGTAAATCTCATGTTTATTTATTCATCAAATAATACGAAACATATTGGGGAATGGATAAATAAACAGGAGATTTCTTAATGCTTTAAACCCTTATATGTATTAATTCTCGAGAATATTAAAAGATTTCTTTATGGGTTTGTCCGATACAATTTATATTCAAAATTATTTGAATAAACTAAAGCTTCAGATAGAATTTTAAATTTAATTTACTGACTGATTAAATATTTCTAATTAACCGAGACGTGTTCAAAAGAAAATATGTACAACAACTTGAGTGGTAATTTTATAAACATTCTTGCAAACCTTTTTGGTCATAGATTACTATTCCAAAAATAGTTCTTAAGTTATTTCCTCACTAAAGAATATTTAATTTTATAAATGAGAATTGTACCAGGAATATATTTAACGACATTACATTTAGTTTTAAAATAAATCAATGTATACGTCTACCATTTTGAAATAAATCTTATGTAGTTGGTCTGCAACTGAAACAATTTTTATTTATTTATATACCCCCTATTTTTAAAATTAAATGTCTTTTTACTTCCTTCATTTATATTCAATTACAGTTAGTGTAATTGAATTCTATTACAAGCACGATTTTAAAGGCTTGACGTTTTGCCAAAGTAGTCAACAATTTATCAATTTTAAACAATCGATCATTTCGTCTTCCCTTACCGCTTATTGTCTCTCAACTGTAAAGGAAGAGCCCTATATCACTCTTATTTTTGCACTGGATTCATTGAGTCAGCACACGCGCAGAAATTTCCATACACTGAGAAAAAATTCTGTAACTGACATCTAGAATATAAATTGTGGCTCTAGAAAAAATAGTTCCATGTCATCCTTATAAATTCTAGCACCCTTGGAAAGCGAGTTCTAGATTCCCTATTAGAATTCTAGAGCGTTTGCCTATATTCTCGAGGGCAAAGTTATTTAAAAATCTCTGCAAATAAATGAAAGTACAAGAGGCGGTTTCTGCAACTATAATCTTGGTTTATTACCCAATTCTAGAAAATCAAGCGAAAATTACTCGCAATATAAATGATTCAGAATATTTAGAGTATTCAGAATATTGTTTCACCATCTAGAAATGTGTTCACTAGAAGTTCTCGATAATTTCGTCTATTCAGTTTATTGGCGTGCCTTATGCGCATAGCTCGGAAATCTATATTTCTAGTTAAGGGATTTACAAAATGGCCACTTATTCATTCTAGAGAAAGGCGGTAAATTTTTGTTCTCAGTGTATTTTTTTTCTCAGTGTAGAAACATGGTTGATCTACATAAAGGTTTCTTAACCAAAACACAAATGTGAATATATACGCATTAAAATACATCATTAATGAAGGAAGTCACACGTATTTTTGAGATTTAATTCACTTACTTGAGCATTAAATTTCACAACAAGATCATTTCATTTTCATATGAGTGGAATTTTCAACACGCGATCTGTCAGCGTGTTGTATCAAATATACTATATATTCCGTATTTGAATTGCTTCAGCTGACAATGTAACATTCTAGAGTATCGGAAGCCTCTTCGCATAAGGTAGGTGAGCCAAAAGTGGCCATAGTTAAGATTTGGGAATTTTTTTTATAATTTTCTGGTTTTGTGCATCTGGCTGTACCTTATTTTTTCTTTTGTAAGATGCTACACTTATTTCTTTCACATATCAAGTATAACTTTCTTAGTTATTTCTATAATTCAATTTAAAAATTGTAGTTTATGAGCCACCTTTGGCCATAGAGTTCCAAAGGTGGTTCATATATTGTCAGCACTTCTAAACTGTGGAAGAAAGAAATACACGGCAAACTATTTTTACTTCCAGAATTATTTAATCACAAGGACATTACAAGTGAAAAAAAAATTCCAACAAACATTAGTCAAATAATACCTTTATAATTGGATACCATGCAAAAAGTGGAGATAAAATTTTCAATTTTGTTATTTTTTTAGTCAGTCCTTCATGCACATATTTCAAGCATTGATTATATAATTGAATATCCATTATTTTGTTCATCTTGCATAATGGATAAAGCAAGCTTGGTTTTGGCTAACAACTACTAATGCAAGGCATAACATTATAAAATTTTTCACTGTTTCTATTAACAGTGTACTGGGTTGGTTTTTAATTTTCTTATTGTGTTGCTTACTATTTTTTTTTCTTTCTTTTGTTATCTTTCGGGTTTTTATTCTTATTTATCTTATCTTTTGACACAAAAAAAACTTTCAAATATTTTTGGGGAAAAGTAGCTCAGGGCTTTTATTTGGGTGTTATTGATTTCCTTCGGGAGATCTCTGGTGTTCCCAATAGTATGGAAATTATTGGATAATAAATGGTAATAAGTTTTTTCATATATTTAAGCAGAAATTTTGAAAATTACCCTTACTAAATAAATCTGCATAATTATTTCCAAAGTTTGACAACGAGCTCCCAAGGTTGTTCGACATTCGGGTCACTTTGAGAACATGCATATGGTTGCCATTTGCACAGCATTAAACTGTTAATTTTATTAATTTGCTAGACATGAAGTTAACGTGGTTAAAAAAAAAAAAAAAAAAAAAAAAAAAAAAAGCTTTCAGAAAACATATTCATAACTCAAAGTTTTAAGAATTTAAAGGTATGCAAATTAAAATATCTTCTTACCTAGAAATTAGAACGTCTGCTTCTCTTAGGTGTAATCACCGCATATAATGGCGGCCTATGAAGATAATACCTTCAAATTCAGTCATATATCCCGGAGATACATGACTTGGAATGTGATAGCACCATTTTCTGATTAAAAATCAAATTAAACCTCTTTTAGGGGGTGGACTACTTTAGGAACACTAGTCACTTTTGCTCACCTACTTTACCAAAATAAGAAATTTCTGGAATGAGAACTTTAAAGTTTGATTGCCTCGTATAGCAATCGGATATATTACATAGTATTATGAAAAAGTAAATTAAGTATAATTCTAAGTGCTTAACATTTTTTAGACGTCAAGATTGGTAGAATCTGCTTTTTAAAGTGATGTACCCAACTATCACTCAATTTTACTAACTCCATTCTAATTATATTCTTCCATCTATGAAAAATGTAGCGCATGGTATATGCAATTACACAGGGTGTTTATAAAGTCCCGGACCCATTTTGATGTTTAATAACTCATAAAATAATGACGATATAAACAAACTTATAGCATTTATTGATGGAATAACTCATATATTTTCTTTTCAGGTTTGAATATCTTTACTTTTGTAAATATCGTCTGCGCGTGTGGTTAATTTCAGATAATTTCATTTTCCAGTCTAAATATCTGTACTTTTCTAAATATCATCTGCTTATTAATTGCATTTTTCTCTCTTTTGTTTTTGACAACTATTGCAATGTTATGTTTACTTTTGATGTGTTTGTTCTATGTAGTACTTTTGTATGTGATGTTTTATTCGAGCGGATATTAAGAAGAATGCATAGACCGCAAGAGAAAGCACCGAGTCATTGGGCCTTTCTTTTTTACAGAAAGACGGTCTCATCAGTCGTATACTTAGACATGTTGGAAAACTTCGTATTTCCACAACTAGAAGAGCTTCAGCCACATGTCTTTTTGCAACAAGATGGTGCACCACCTCATTGGGGTACCATCGTTCGTAGTTCTTTGAATGGCCATTTTCCAGGGAGATGGATTGGGCGAGGAGGTCCAATTCCTTGGCCACCCAGATCACCTGATATAACGCCGCTGGACTTTTTCCTTTGGGGATTTGTCAAGGACAATTTTTACAGGAGGAGAGTGTCGAACATTCATGACCTAAAACTCAGAATTACAACCGCAATAGCCTCTGTGGATGCCGACATGCTTGCCGCTACCTGCCGTGAAATTGACTATCGACTTGATATTCTCCGTGCGACGGAGGGGGCACACGTGGAAGTTCATTGACATATGGTCATGAAACTTTTTGAGTCTATCTAACCATTTATGTTATTAATTTTAATCTATCTTTATTATTTTATGAGTTATTAAACATCAAAATGGGTCCGGGACTTTATAAACACCCTGTATTTTGAAATATCAATTTTTAATATATTATACAAATTTTACTGAAACCTAATTTTATTGAAAAATTGTTTTAATCATACTTAAAATAATCACTATGTGATATAATAATAATAAAATTACTTATTTCTCCATATTTATTTACAAAACAAGCTGAAAAAATGTAGTATGTGGAAATATAGTTAGGACATTTTGATTGAGCTGAAATAAAAAAATAAAGGATATGAAATATTCCTGTAATTATTCACGCAAATAAACTGTAAATTACTGTACTAATTAAAAAGTATCCAATCGGAAGCAACATATAATTATAGTACAAAGAATTAATCAGAAAAAGAGCAATTTTTCATTTCGAAACAATTTTTAATACATATTCAATTAAAAATCGAAATAAAGGTTAATGTGCATGCATAATTTTAATTGAAATTAATCATTCATTAATTAGGTATTTTATTTTACTTTTAAAATTATGAAATGCTGATAACTTCACATTTATTAATTAAGGAAATTACTTCTTATACCTTATACAGATTTAATTGAGTTCACATTTCAAAAGTAGAATTTATTTATTTTTTAAAAGAATTGACTTGAATTACTACATCAATAAATGAAATGTAAACATATCTGTCTTTTTATTTTGAAATAAATATTATTTTTAGGTTTTTGTCTTAAAACTTTCATAATAATTCGATCAATTTAAACATAATGTTAGAACGAGTACTTTTTTTTTTTTTCTAAGTAACACTTTTGCAAGTTAGATAAAAAAAAAATGTCTTTAACACACGTTTTAATTAAATGTATTCTGGTAAACAAAAGTAAGGGTTAGTCTATTTATCTTTAAAAGTACTAATTAAAGTCACTTCACTTATTTTCATCTTTAAAGTGCTTCTGCCTGTTTGGAGGAAAATCCTCTTTGAATATTTGTTTAAATTCGAATTTGCAGCAAGCGCTTAAAAATTGACTCCTTATTTGATTTGTTTAAAGATGCTAAATCTCATACAGATTTATCCATCACATAATATGAAACCTCTCCTTCTTTGAATATTTATATATATTCATTCTCGTGAATATTAAAAGACTTTTTATGATCTTGTCTGACGAAACTTATTTCAAAATTATTCTAACAAACTAACGTTTTAGATAGAATTTTAAATTTAATTTACTTACTGATTCAATGGTTTGTAACTTATTGAGACTTGTTGAAGGGAAAATATGCACAACTTGGACAGTAATTTCAATAGATTCTTGCAAAACTCTTTACATTGAAGACGGTTGTTTGCGTACTTTCTTATTACGGAAGTTTTAATTTTACGAAAAAGAATTGTATTATAAATATTATTATGTATTGTATCATAAATATTATTATGATATTGTTCTTTATTCTCAGTTCAACCGATTTTTAGAATTTTCTGTTACGTTCTTTATAAGTCTTTTTGTAACAGATGGAATTGTTTTCGTTATTTTGAAGACGCTTGGATGATTCTAATATTTGGTCAGTAATAATATGCGTCTGCGAATTTTGTTTCGAACGAAAACTAAATAATTGGCAAACTATGGACACAACATATCTTACTCGCAATTCCGTAAATGTTAAGTTTCAGGTTGGTTGAGTTAAACGTCAGAACAGAGCTTCGAAATGGATAATTGGCGACGATCATGGATTCATCTCTAAAGGTGGTCCAGAATTACGCCATTACGTTTTATTCTTCCGCAGTGTCTCTCCCGTACAGTAACCCTGAGAAGTATTACTTTTACGGAATATGGAAAACATTGCGGCCTTAACGGATTTTATGTGCACTGGCATCCGTACACGACGGTATTTAGACGACTCGAGTATCGAACTCGCAACTCTCGAATTATTAACTCGGCGTTCTGTGAACTGAGCTACCACGGGCTATTCGGGTTGGTTCGTTGGTTAATTGGGTTTAACGTCGCACTAGTGTGTGCAATGGATAATTTGGGCTACTCGGGAAAGGTGCAGTTTTGAAAGTAAATTTTAGCCAAAAAACTGTGCTTTAAACTTTAGACTGATGTGCCTAACAGGAAATGATTTTTTCCATGAATTATACATTACTAATTTCAGATATTTTCATTTTTGTTTCTTCCAAAAGAAAATTATAAACGCACAAAAATGTCTCTAGAAGCCTTATATATTTATTGTATTTTCTTTAGAAATTTATTGTCGTCACTTTGAAAAACGCTGTCGTAGGCAAGAAAGTTAACTCCTCGATTTGTTGCTTCAAAACGTATCGCTAGGCTAGACTGTTTTTATAATCTAAATCTAATATTTAAATACATTAGTTATAAAAATGGAGTATATTTTTAAATTTCAAAATTTATGTAGATTTAAAACGTGGACTAAAAAAAACCTCACAATTTTTGAATATCTGTTTCCTTTCTAGTAGTCAGAGATTAAAATGATAAAGAAATAAACCGTATTTGTTTATATTCTCGAAAATTGTGAGATATACTAAGATTTCGGCTTTTTCTTGTATTGCTATAATAACTATAAAACTGATATTTTAACCTCGCAATAGTCTTCGTCTCATTAATTAGCTATAACTCTTATAAACAGAATTCATTTCAGGAACTAAATAATGTTGGATGGATAAGAGGTCGCAATGAAATGAACACTAAACATAGCGGGTTAGCTACTGGGATATCCGTCGCAATAGTAGCAACAAATTTTCACATGAAATAATACTATTGTAATATATCACAATATGAGCGATTTACGATAGCGTAAACTGACAATTAATAACCAAAATGCTGCAAGAAACATAATTAAGTTATTCTATCTTTGTATGCGTATTATATTCCTGTGCATATATGTATTACATAATCAAACATTTTTACATATCTATATGAGAACTAGACATTTTTATGTACACGTACAAACGTATATAATGTAAAAAAAAAATCGCATATTTATAAATACTTAGTAACGCAAAATATTTTAAAACCCCAAATATCATTTTGAAATTACAAGACATGACAGTGTATAAATCCATTATTATATCACGTAAAATGTTTAAAGATGATAACATCAACTGGGATTAGACTATAATTCCTGCTTATAAAGGGATATATTAACTGAAGCATTTAATGTAATTGTTCCAAAGAGAGTGCTTTATATAAGACAGCTTAGCAAAAGCTTTATTCTAGTAACAAAGGTTACTGTTAGTTGAAATGCACTTTAAGTGTTTAACCCTAGAACATAGAGAAATGCACAGCCTATAAAATAAAGTTCCTTTCAGTAGAATTAAAAAAAAAAAAAAAAAAAACATAAGAAATGGCAGTTTTCAAACAATTTTTTTACTATTTTACATTAGACTACGAAAAAAAAAAAAAAAAACTGAAGCAGAAACAGAAACCAATTACTCCTAGAACAAAATAAATGTTTTCTAAAATCCTTTTTATCAGAGAAAAAATTTTGTTCATTATTTTTGAATTTCATGTGGGCATTTTAAAAGCTTCAAGAAATAATTTTCATAGTTTCTTTTATTTTTCTTCCTCTCATAGAAACATTATTCTATAATTATTTTTTTATTATTATTATTACTTTGTAACTTTTCTCTTAAAAGTAAGGGCATTTTTGTACAAGTTATTAAAAAAAAAAAAAAAAAAATCTTTAAGAAACTCAATTTGTGTTTTTTGTCTTTTATATAATATAATTAAATAATGTTGTGATTTATATTCACATTATTTGAGTTTATTCTTTTAATATACATTTTACATAAATAAAAGTTATGGAATATTTTATATAGTTCAGAAAATGTAACGAAACCAAGTTTGTTTAAAAATTACAGGAAAATAAAACTTTGGGCACATATTTATGTAAAAACAGTGTACATTTTCCTTTTTCATATAATTAATATGTAATTATTACAGTGTTATAAAAATATATTTTTGCGAAAAAGTATAGTGCAGAAGAGAGAGATCTAATTTTGAGAAGTATTAGTAATTTTTTTGTAATTTATTATAAAATTATTTCACCTTAAAAAAAAATGTAATAATTTATATTAAATGAAATTTTCTCATGTCACTAAAAATATTTCTAAAATTTTACGTGTGCATGAAATTAAGCAGGATTCAGCAATCTTTTGTAGTGCACAAAGAAATAAGTACTTTTGTGTCAGCTACTAAATTCTTAGCGTTAAAAATATTTTTCTAATTCATCTTGCATGGGTTCCAACTCCTCAGATTTCTTAACACACCACTATTTCTATTGAAAAAAATTGCTCTAAAACCTGAAAATCTGCAGTTAAATAACATGAAAATAATTTTTTTCAAATAATGGTGTTAAAACAATAATAATAATAGTAACTGGCGCCTACGCTTTTGGTGTCTGTTATATATATATATACATATCAGTTTAGTCATTTACACTACAGAACATAGCAAAAAATAAAAATACCATTTCTAATCCAACGGATCGTATATAGAAGAAGTTTACAGCTAAATATTTGACAGAAATGGTGGAAAATTACGCTCAAAAGAGAAAATTTCAGAGTTCATAAAAAAGAAAAATAACAGACATTGAAATGTTTCTATATATAAAGATTATTATTATTTTCCTTCTTTTTTTTTCATTTTCTAACCAATCTTTTTTTTTTTTAAGAAAATTCATTATATTGCAGATTTGTACAGAAAGTAAATCATAGGACACATACATAAAGATATTGCCTGCAAATGGTATATTACTCCATTTTTACATAAGGCAAGAGAACCAGAAGTGGACGCTTAAATTTTCCATTTATTTCTTTCAATTTATTTCTTTCATTTTTTTTTTATTTTTTTTTTTAAGAGAAACTGACTTTTTTGACTATACTTTACTATCTACTTTTTACTATCTAAATTATTTTTTTAATTTAGATAAAAGTATAGTCAAAAAAGCTAATTACAGCCTTTTTATAGAAATACACAGACACACACATGCATATATATACCAGGTGTCCCTAAGTGACATTTATAAAGATCACAACTATTGAAGGAATTGGTACATTTGAACGCAGTTTGCGAAAAAGTTACTCTCATGGATTCTTTTTTTTTTTTTTTTGTAAAGAAAAAATAATTAGTTAACATTTTCATCGACAGATGGCGCTGCATAGAAGAGTAACAAGAAATATGAAAATCAGAGTCCTATAAATTGCACGGTTTTACGGATGACACATCTTATTTCCTACCTTGCTTTCTACTTGTGCATACACGAAGTTTTAATTGCGATGCTGACTTCGTAGATAACGCGTTATTAATGAAAATGTTTTCCGTGAGCTCAGAACCGCCGACTGAAGGTATAATTAGCGGTTAAAACCCGAATAAACTACTACGTCATAAACGCCAAAATAAAAGATGAGATGCATACAGCTGTTTCGGTAGCCTTAAGCGTACCGTCTTCAGTGCAAAAAGAATTCTGAATCTGGAGAAGTGCTCGTATATATAGGAAAGGGACCGAATTTAGTTCAACCAATAGGATTACGGAAAAGGTGGGGAGTGTGGCCAATAGGAATTTAGGAATGTGTAGCTGTGTAAACAGTAGAAAAATTAAGAAAATGTGGACTGGATGTAAAATTTCCAACAATCGGACAAATAGGGAACAGCGAAATCACAATTTACAAGGTTTTTAAATTTTTTATAAATATGAAAAGCTTCTAAGAAATCGAGTTCATGAATGGATTTAGGTCTGCAAATTATTTTAGCTGAATTAATTTTAAAATTATGCTTTTCCTCCCAGCAATGTTTAGAAATAGCCGATTAATTGGTTTATTGTTTGCGGACGTAATTCATATGTTCTTTTAGACGAAATTTAAGACTGCGTTTAGTTTGGCCAATATATGTTAAACCACACTGACAGGAAATACAATAAATGCCCCAAGAATTATGCATATCAATGGGATCTTTTAACTGAGAAAAGGTGAATTTATTGGAAGGCGAAAATATTATTTTAAAATCATATTGTTTGAGAATTTTAGCAATGGTTTGACTGGATTTAGGAAAATAGGGTAAAACAATACTGATATTAGAAGGGACTGATTTAGTAGACGAAATACGAGGGTGTTGTAATTTTTGGATAGCTTTGTCTATAATGGAAGGGTTATAACCTCTGTCAATTGCATTGGCTTTCAGGTATTTAATTTCAGATTTTAATAAAATAGGATTTGAACAAATATTAAGGGCACGGTTTACAAAAGTATAGAAAGTAGCCATTTTTTGGTGAGGTGAGTGGCATGAACGTGCATGGGGAGGAAGGGAGACTGCAAAATTTTTACGATAGACGGTGGTTGAAAATCCATTTATACTGCGAGAGACGAAGGTGGCGCTCTGCTTTCTCGAAAATAGATTAAAATAGTTTCATTTCACACCTTTTGAAATACAAGAATTAATTTCTCTTACCCGCATTTGTTTATCACAAACCACTTTTTCTTTCCAAAATAAATTCTATCGTCAGTCTGAAGGTTTAGCCATGGGTTCCCCTCTCTCCCCAATTCTCGCAAATATTTACATGAACTATTTCGAAAGCAAGCTTTTTAAGAAAATATCTTTTCCATTTTGCACCCGTTACGTTGACGACACTTTCACGCTTATCGACATATCTCGTCACAATATTGACCATGTCTTAGAAACTTTAAATTCAATTGACAGTAATATTCAGTTTACATATGAAATAGAAAATAATGGCTCCCTTCCATTTCTTGATTCCCTCGTCTCTCGCAGCGTAAATGGATTTTCAACCACCGTCTATCGTAAAAATTTTGCAGTCTCCCTTCCTCCCCATGCGCGTTCATGTCACCCACCTAACCAAAAAATGGCTGCTTTCTATACTTTTGTAAACCGTGCCCTTAATATTTGTCCATATCCTATTTTATTAAAATCTGAAATTAAATACCCGAAAGCCATTGCAATTGACAGAGGTTATGACACTTCCATTATAGACAAAGACATCCAAAAATTACAACTCCCTCGTATTTCGTCTACTCAATCAGTCCCTTCTAATATCAGTATTGTTTTACCCTATTTTCCTAAATCCAGTCAAACCATTGCTAAAATTCTCAAACAATATGATTTTAAAATAATATTTTCGCCTTCCAATAAATTCACCTTTTCTCAGTTAAAAGATCCCATTGATATGCATAATTCTTGGGGCATTTATTGTATTTCCTGTCAGTGTGGTTTATCATATATTGTCCAAACTAAACGCAGTCTTAAATTTCGTCTAAAAGAACATATGAATTACGTCCGCAAACCAGAAACCAATAAATTGGCTATTTCTAAACATTGCTGGGAGGAAAAGCATAATTTTTAATTTAATTCAGCTAAAATAATTTGCAGACCTAAATCCATTCATGAACTCGATTTCTTTGAAGCTTTTCATATTTATAAAAAATTTAAAAACCTTGTAAATTGCGATTTCGCTGTTACCTATTTGTCCGATTTTTGGAAATTTTACATTCAGTCCGCATTTTCTTAATTTTTCTACTGTTTACGCAGCTACATATTCCTAAATTCCTATTGGCCACACTCCCCACCTTTTCCGTAATCCTATTGGATGAACTAAATTCGGTCCCTCTCCTATATATACGAGCACTTCTCCAGATTCAGAATTCTTTTTGCACTGAAGACGGTACGCTTAAGGCTACCGAAACAGCTGTATGCATCTCAAATATGTTTTTTTGGCGTTTATGACGTAGTAGTTTATTCGGGTTTTAATATTCCAACGCCAAGTCTCCTGTTATTATATAATTAGCGGTGTTGTAAGTCGTTTGCAAAATACACTTTGTAGTGATGGCGAACGTATAGAATAGGACTTGCATGCTGGTAAACATTTGCATGGAAATAAATATGCTTTTTCATGGAAAATTGTGTTTTACTCACCTACAGCTCTCTCTAATAACGAAAATTTTAACTAATTTTTTTTCTTTGCACACACACACACACACACACACACACACACACACACGCAATAAAACATAAAAATATAAATAACTTTTTCGCAAACCGCGTTCAAATCTAAAATTCCTTCAATCTTTATGAATTTTTAAAATGTCTACAGATTCATGGGACACCCAGTATATATATATATATATTTCTGAAAAGCTTAAAAGATGTCAGAAGTGGACACGTTAAAACCTAATAGTAGACATTTTTCTATTCCAGTAGTAGACATCTTTGAATTTTTGCTCAGAAAGCGAAATAAATGAACCCCGAATGGAAATACATATTTAATCAACAACATTTTTTTTTTCATTAATGCTTTAAGAAAATGGATATATATATATATATATATATATATATATATATATAAGCTGTATCTTAAGCAGGCTAAGAGAACTGCAAAAGAAATATTTTAATTAAAATTAAATATTTATTAATATTTTTGAATAATTTGTTTTTAATCCTGACATTTATTAATTACGCAAATTGTTTATTTATTTCCCAGAGATTAATTTATCTTATCACACCCAGAGTAGAGCTTATGTATACATTAAAGGATTTTTCTCGAATTTTCTTATTAAATAAATAAAAAAATATTTTTCCTCCCTGTTTATGAATATATATATAGAGCTAAAAGGTTGGCGTTGTTTAGTATGGATCTTTAGTTCGCTATACAAAGCTGCACCACTTAACTGATCGCTACGAAAATTAATACCTAGGCTAAATCAAGACAAAATCTAGGTAACTCCATATTTTTTAGTTCAATTGGATAATTGGTTTAAAATAGATTCAATGAAAACTCCTTTTAGCTTTAAAGTTATTAAAAAGATAAAAGATTTTTAAAAGATTAACGATATTAAAAGCTATTAAAAGATACGAAGTTATTTAAAAAAAAAAAAAAAGTATAAATAAAATACACATTTTTACCAGACATAGAAGAAAATGTATACGTAAAAAACTATAAAATGGATTTTTTTTTCCCCTTGCAATTTTATTATTTATGTGTAAGTAAACATATTTCTTTGTATGTCGAAAAAAAAAAAAATGTGCAAACTCATTTTTTTTTATTTATTTAAATCAATAGTTTATTTGTGAATTCATTAGTTTAAGCTTGCCGACAAGTTGAAATATTTATTATTAGAATGTTATTTCAGTAGTTTTCTTTTTTGTGTTTTTTTAATCATTGAATCTTTCTTTCAGTTTTAATGTTTAAATAATTTTGATACTAAACTCAGCTGTCATATAAATAACTAACTTCTGTATACTCATACGGCTATGTGCATGCTCTTTCAGGTAAAAATAAGATTATTGTTTACACAGAAGCTCTATAGGTCAGTGAACATGTTTTAGTGACCTTATGGGTTAGGTATGGAATCCATATATTCATAAATCTGGAATTTTTTTTATTTTTTATTTATTTTAATTTTAATTCCATCTCATACTTTTTTCATTTGTTTTTGCTTTAATTAAATATATATATATATATATATATATAAGCACAACTTTAACTCGTATTGTCGAGCGGCCTCAGGTACACCTACTAGTTTTTAAATAAATATTATCTTTAGGCTTACAATATTTGATATTCAATCAATTTGAAAATTATTTTATAATACTTTTTTTTTTCTGTAACACATTTATTTAGTAAATAATTAATTACATGCAAAGAATTCTTCAACCTGCTTTAAAATTAGTATATTGTAGGGAGAAAAGTAAAGACTGTTCTATTTGCCTTAAAAATATTAATTCAAGTCACTTCATGCTTTTTTATCAGTACATTGTCTATGCAAGTTTAAACACGATACCTCTGGTAATACTTATTTAAATTCGAACTTTCAGCAAGGGCTTTAAAATTTGTCTCTTCATTTGATTTATTTAACAAGGCCAAAATGCATTTTTGTTTTATTCATAACGTAAGATGAACCTTCTCCTACTTTAAATCATTTTAGATAAAATCTTTAACTTTATAAGTCTAACGCTTTTAATTTGGGTGAACACTAAACGAATTCTTCTTGATCTTGTCCGATGCAATTTATTTTCAAAAGTAATCAAATGAACCAAAGTTTCAGATAGAATTTCAAATTTAATTTACTTTCTGCTCCAATGCTTGTAATTTACAGTAACTTGTTGACGTGAAAATATGTACAGCAACTTTGTCAGTAATTTTAATAGATTCTTGCAAACCTCTTGGTATCGGCTGCAGTTGACTATTCCAAGCATAATTCTTTATTTATTTCCATATTAAGGAAAATTTAATTCTACGAATAAATATTGTATAATAAATATATTCTAAAATGTTACATTTAATTTTAAATCAGGTTTACTTATAATTATGTAAATTTGCTGTCAATAAAATAATTTTTATTATTAATATGTATATATAAATATATATACAGGGTAAGTCAAAATGAATATAGCGATTACAAATGGCTACAACTATTTAATGGAAAAGAATGTATCGATTAGATTAACACAGAATGTAGACGGAACTTTGAAATTTTATATACATGCGTCATAGATGTTCTGTGTGACTTCCCTTGGTAACACGGACAACATCTAGGCGGTAGTCCATTTCACGCCATACATTTTGAAGCATTTGTTCAGTCACCGACGCAAGCGCATTACAAATACGTACTTTGAGTTCTTCAATTGTTTTGGGCATGGGAAGCACATACTCTTCAGTCTTTCACATAAACCTATAGATAAAAATCGCAGGGTCTCAAAGCACGCATTTGTAATGCGCTTGCGTCGGTGACTGCAGACATGCTTCAGAATGTATGGCGTGAAATGGACAACCGTCTATATGTTGTCCGTGTGACCAAGGAAAGTCACATAGAACATCTATGATGTATGTATACAAAATTTTGGAGTTCCGTCTACATTCTGTGTTAATCTTATCGATAAGTTATTTTCCATTAAATAGTTATAGCCGTTTGTAATCGCTATATTCATTTTGACTTACCCTATATATATACATATTACCTCCTCAATCCCTTGTATCCAAAAACAGAGAATAACCAAATAATGGCAACATTTTCAATCTTAAATGTTTTGTCGAATTACTTGAAAATACATTATGAATAATTAAAAACTTTAGAAATATAAAAAGACATTTTACAACACCGAGATTTCAATGATGATTTGGTCCAGAAAGTAAAACGAAGACTAGTAACAAATTAAGGGAAAAAAATCTTTCATGAAAACATAGTTCTTGAGTATGTTGTAGCAGTACACTGTAAAAAAAATCTGTAAAAATAAAGCACTTTTTAAACATAAATACAGCATAGGTTGCAGTATATATTTACAGCTAGTTCTGTAAAAATAATTGAAAAATAGTTACTTCACATTGAGCTGTAAATCGGTATCAATTTTTTTCCAGAAGTCGTTTGGTGCGTATGACATGATTTATCAACCAATTAGTGCTGATGTTGCGAATCCCGAGCTATCCAAGACCGTTTGCTCCGTATGAAAAATTAAATAAAGTAAATTATATGTGTAAAAATAAATAAATAAGTAGCTTAGTGTTGTATATTACTCCCTGTACACATGTGTAATAATTGCAGGAAATATTTTAAAGCATACTGCGAAAATTACAGCACACGTTGTGAGGTTTGCGTTGACGCAGAACCCATCTTAACTCAATGATTAACTTAGTTAACTTAAGTACTTAAGTATTAAATATGAAATTAGCACAGAGACTCAGATATATATAATTAAAAATCAAGAGTTTATTCATCTAGAATAATGGGAGGATGATCTGGAATACGTAGCTCAGTCAGCGGATTTAAATTCTTTATCAAATAAATGTACACTAACTAATTTAGAGAATTTGAAATATCTCACCCCAGTATAGTAGAAGTTAGACAGATGCACTCCTTTACGTAGATACCGTGACTTTCCAAAAGATTCGGGGATTCCCGGCCGAATCAGTTTTCCGTTCACGAATACTCGCACTCAAGCACCACAACACTTATCAAACTACTTAATTTAAGCACCACTTAATCTCAACTACTGAAATATAACTTTCTCCACACTCTATTACTTAGCCGTTGTCTTAGACAAACGTCGGACAAGACTCCACTACTCCACCTCTTTTACGAAAATCAATTCCGCCTTATACTACTTTCTACCAACTTCCTTTCTCTTCATTTCAATCAAACTTCCAAAATCGCTTCCAATTCATTTGCCTCTCACAACTTAATTCCTTCGTTGCAGCACCATGTCGACACAAAACTAAACCGACCTAAAATTTCGCCGAGTCACTGGTGCCGAAGCGATTTAACCATCCCAACTTAACACTTTGCTGGATCCAGCTTAATTTCAAATAAACTGTGGTGACCTTCTACAGTCTCAACCTCACAACGTGAGTAAAAATCGCAGCAAATTTATTTTACTGCACATTGTAAAAATACAGCTCAGTGAGTTGGCAATACTTTTACAGCACACTGTGCTGAAATCTACTACAGAAAATTTTTACAGTGTAGCTGTAACTATGATGTTTATTTTAATTATCTTTGTTTAATTTTACAAGGATATCGTGTAGTATTCAAAAAATAGGTTTAAATATAAAACATCTCATGAAATAGAAATATTTGCACGAAACGATGTTTAACTGAGCATATGAAAGCGTAAAAAATAAATTTTGCATAATTTATAAATCAAATGTATACATTGGATTGTTCGCAAAGTCGTTTCAGTTTCTCCCAACAGAGACAGTATTTTCCAACTGTGTTTATTTCCCACCAACTTCACAGTTAGGCCACTTGGAATGATTCATTTTTACAGATGATACATCAATGCTTGTTTGTGAATAAATTTGTTTGATTCTGCCCAAAAGTTTTTGTTTGGTTGGCCTTTAAAAACCGGAAGTCCAAAGCAGCATTTTCGGCACATTATGTTGATTACTATTAAAAAAAAAAAAAAAAAAAAAAAAAGCTTTCAAGCGAGAAAAAAAAATCTGATGTGTATGAAAAGATGTATTAATAGAACGCCAGTACCTAAACTGGTTTGCGAAATTTCTTTCCGATATTTTTTGAGCTGAAGATGCCCCCACGTTCTTGAAGGCTAGTTGATGCTGATGAGGCCAAAATAAAGGAATTGATTGTTGGAAACTACCGAATAAAAGCTCTTAAGCTCTTTCAATTCGACTGTTCATGATCACATGAAACAAAGTCAGTTTGCTCAGTCGCACAGATGTCTCTTATTTGCATCTCAAATTTCAAGAAAATTATCCATTTTTGAATCAAATCATCACTTAGGGTGATAATGGGTTGTCTAAGAATGTTAAACGTAAGAGAAACGTGACGGAATAAAAAGGATGAACCGGTTTAAAGAGCTTCGACACGAGATATTCATAAACGAAGTGATTCTGTCGGTTTCGTAGGATTTCATGGGAATCATTTCTTTGGAGTTTCTACCGGATAATATTATGATCAGTTCTGAAGTATACTGTCATCCACTTTTATAACTAAATGATCCACTGAAACAGAAAACGCCAGAATAGATGAAAAGAAAAGATGTAGTGTTCCAAGAAGAAAATGCAAGACCACATACAAGTTTTGCAACTCGTGAAATGCTTTTCCAGCTTTGATGGGATGTACAACCCCCACTGTATTCTCAAAGTCAAGAAAGAATCTTCGAATTATTATTTGTTCGGGTACATACGAAATTTTTCAGACGAAAAAACTTTTGCTTCAAATGAAGACGTCAGAATGACTTAGATCAGTTTTTTGGCAGTAAAGATGAGAAATTTTACAAACATGGTATTGCTACTGTCAGAAAAGTGGAAAAAAGTGTTGGACCAAAATGGAGAATACGTAATCCAGTAAAATAGTTATACACTTTAATAAAATCGTCTTTCCTTTTCACAAAAAAAAAAAAAAAAAAAAAAAAAAGTGAAAAGATTGTGAAAATTCAAATATATATATATATCTATATCTATATCTATCTATCTATATATATATATATATATACACAACGGAATTAGTTAAATATCAATTACAGCTTAAATGAAGCAAATCGTTTTGTAGATTTATACACATTTTTGTTTTTAATCAATGCACAGTATATTCCCAATAGTTGATAAAGAAATTATAAAATATTTTTATATTTAAAACTAAAATATGGTAATCTTGTTAAATAGCATTTAAGATTAATTTCTTTTAACATATAGGATATTTATTTTAAACATATTAAAAGCAATTATTACTGATATATGTACGTTCATTCGGAAAAGGTTTCTTATAAAGTTGTCATAAAAATAGAGTACATTTTTTAAATACTTCCTTTTTTGGGGAATAATTTTCGAAGGATTTAAGTTGATATTGTTTTAAGTTTTAATGTTATAAAATGTTTCTTTTTTTACCGTTATTAATAATAAAAATTTTATTTCCAGTTGAGAATAAATAAGCAAGCGTTGCAGTGATCCTATATTTTTACATGCACTTTGTTATATTTTTGCCAGTAACATTCAAATTATTATTATTTTTTTTTTTTTTTAAGATTTAATATTATATTAGTACGCTAAAAAATACTAACTGAAAATAGTGGCAACAAATTAATAAAAAGGATGTAAAAATATAGAAACGATACAATTCCTGATCAAGCTTGTCTCTAATTCTTTTGAATAAGTGTTTTTATAGTAACTTTTGCAAACGTTTTCGATGGATATTTTATCATATTTAGGAAAAATACCACATGGTGGGCATAAATAAATATTTTATTACCTGTAGGATACTGCGTCATTCATTTTCTTTTAGAGAGAATCAGTCGCTACTTAATTCATTACATGGTCTCCCCATGAAAAGTAAAACAAAAAGTAAACTTTTTTTTTTTTCTTTTTTTCTAAAACTGGGACATTTGAATATTTCTCTTGATTTAGAGTTCTCTTACGTATCAATGCATTTTCCTTCTTTATTCTCTATCTGTTTCTAAATTTATTATTATTATTGTCTTATTGCTTCTTTTTCTTTTTCATTGTGATGAAATGTTTCCTCATTCCCACTTCAACAATTTCAAAAACTTGCTGTTATATTCTTTATAAGACTTGCGTAACAGATGGAATTGTTTTTATTCTTTTTAAGACGTTTCTATGATTCCAAAGTTTTGGTATATCTTTGATGATAGACTAATATCTTTAGATGCGTATTGTGTAATTTATATAAATGTTTAAATAAAATATGTCTTGTTAAAATTTATCCTAGATTTATGCCTGAAAATTATACTGTTTAAACTTTGTGATTTGTTTCGTAAAATATAATTTGAAACGTATACATTCATGAATCATTGGATATTAATTACACTACTCTGCAAAAAAAAAAAAAAAAAAAAAAAAAATTGAGTTTTGATACTATTTTACCTGATTCTTATGTAAAATGACCTCCTGAATCCGAATATGACACCCATTTTGCCCAGTCACCCACTGTTTCTAGAAACACCACGCCCTCCCTCAATTGTTTTCCCTGTTCGATAATTTTGAATTTGATTTGATGAAAGAAAAAGAATTAATTTAACACATAAAAACAATATATATATATATGTTACCGCTAAAGTGCAGAAATCAGTTAATCTGCAGATTAGCTAGGTAATCTGCACATTAACTAGGGCGATCCGTTAAAGTGAGGAAAATTATTTCATTTCTCAAATTACCTAGGTAATCTGCGAATTACCTAGACAATCTGCACATTACCTACTAGGCACTCGTTAAAGTGAAAATAAGATCTCTGGTGTTGTATTTTTACAGCACGCTGTATTGTATTTGTTTTTTTCATTCGGGGGAAAAAAAAAATAGTTTTCTTTCCTTTTCTTTCTTTCTTTACTTATTTTAATCTGTATGTCTTTTAATTTTTATGTCTTTTAAAGTTATATTTGTTTTAATTTTTTTATTTATTTCATCTTTTTTATTCTGTCAATGTAAGTTTGAAGATTTTATGCATTTTTAATATGAAATATAACTTTAATAGCTTTCAATAAATTCTATTTTATAAATGAATGTTGGAATTGTAAATACAGTAACGATTTCTTTTCAAAATAAAAATATTTAACCATTTAAATAAATATAAAAAAAAGTTTTATTAACAACTTATATTGCTATTACTATTTTTTTTTTAAAGTTATGCACCAATTTTTAATTCGATAAAGAAATATTAAATTAGACAATTCAGAAGCATTATTTAAGAAGTACTTCAAATAATTAAAACTGCTTTAATAATTTTTAGAACGCATGAAAATTAAAATGACTGTTTTCCAATGCTTTATTAAACTATATTTTGCAGCATACATATATCTGTACAAGTTTAGCAAATATATTAATTTTACAAAAAATAAATAAATAAATAAATAAATAAAAACTTTATTAACATATTTTATGTGATAAACTACAACGAAATTATCTGAAAAAGCGAACAAAATAAAAATAAAACTGTAATCATGATATATAAAATATATAAAGGAAACTTGAAATTGAAAAACAACAACAACAACAACAAAATGTAATGAAATGGTAAAAAATGCATAAAAATTTCATATTAAGTATTTATTAAAGAAAGCCATAATATTGAATGTCATATTTTTCAGAGTTAAAAATTAATACTTTTTTTTTTTTTTTTTTTTTTTCAGTAAGTAATAGTAATTTAAATCAATTTTTAAATAAATTAGTTTTAAAAAGTTGTGTTTTAATAGTTTTATTTCGGGAGGAAATAATTACTCTGTTGTAAATTTTAATATTCATAATTGAAAATGAAGTTTCAGGAGATACAGCGTTTAATTAAGATTAGATTTCAATAATAAAATGCAGTGCAGACCTTTATCAAACTTATATTGACAGAATTAAAAAAGAGAAGAAATAAAATCAAAATTAAAACAATTATAACTGACTTATTACTTTAAGTTTTGTGTTGGTCATAATGAGAAACCTATAATAATCATGTCTTCGATGCTCCACATTTTACGTTTACCAATTATCATAGCGGAAGCGGAGCGGAAAGGATAAAAGTTTTGGTTTGTGATTGAAGTTCATTCGCGTATCTGTATCACATGACTGTTTGACGTCATAGTGAATGAAAAAAAACTAAGGCTCGAAACAAACATTTGAACTTTAACGACACAGAAGCCGCTAATCTGCAGATTACCTAGTTAAAATGCGGAAAACTCTTGATTCCTCACTTTAACGGGTCATTTTAGTTAATCTGCAAATTAGCTAGGTAGTCTGCACATTAACGGATTTCGAGCTTTAACGGTAACATATGTTAATATATATATATATATATATATATATATATATATATATAACTTAAAAAATAACTATAATAACAGATTAAAAAAATATAAGATATGTAATACGCAGTTTCATTGGCAAATCCCCCCTTCCCCACCCCAAAAAAAAATTTATTTGTCGCAAATGTCCATGTTTTAGAATTGTCCAACTCTGTAGCCCCTCAGAAGATATTTAACGGTTAAAATTAACGGTTAAACTACCCTCTGCTAAAAAGAAAATTTATAGCTTTAAAATCACCGAAAAATGATAAAAATAGGGGGCTGTTTCTAAAATACGGTGGGTGATAGGGCAAAATGGGCGCCCTATTTGGATTCAGGAGGTCATTTTACTTAAAAATATGCTGAAATGGTGTCAGAAGCAATTTTCATGCCGAGGAGTGTTATATAACCTTTGTACAAATATGTGTTAATCAAAATGTTAACATGAAAAATCGAATACATCTAATTATATGACGTCTTATCGTATTATTTCTACAGGCAATGTAATTGTAACAAAAAAATATTTTTAATACATCTAAAGTTGATTTTAATGAGAATGATTTATTTCTAATCTAATATTATATTGTTTTAAAAATATGGTATCTATTTCAATTCTTATATATATCCAAACTTTAAATCTGCAATAAGAAATATACAAATTTTTCAACAATTTTCGCTTAAAATATTGAGTAGTCAAGAAATAAAATGATGAATTTATAAATCATTTTTTTATATATATATTCTCCAAAATGATTGGATGCAGTATGATTTCAGGTTTCCCTCGTTTTGTCAGATGATTTTAAAATGCGTTATACAGCCTTGGAATATTTCTTTTTCAATTAGTTACCTTTACCTTTTATAAACAGAAAGTGAAAAGCCCCATGAAATTACATTAACAATAGCTCATGGGCTAATGGAAGATAAGTCTTTAGCAAGAGCCAAAATTTCATTAAAGAGAGAGAGAGAGAATGACTTATCAAAATGCTCCAGATAAAATAGACCTAAATAAAATTAATTTACTTTCATACGTTTATTATATTCCATGCATATGGGCATTAAGCGTACATATACTTGCATATCTTTATGCATACGAGACTTTTATACATATACCTATACCGGAGATGTGAACATTTTAATTTATGCCGGACCATTTTCAGCCCTGTCGCTATTTCATACCACTTTTTTCTTAAGAGTATTTTTTTCTTATTTTGACGTAGTTATATATTGGAAAAAAATATTCTATAAATAAAGTGATGCGGATTAAAGGCGGGACTAAAAATGCTCCGGAATAAATTAAAATTTTGGCAACTATGCCTATACGCGTATATAAAATGACGAACTTACTTATTTATAAACACCAACTAACATATTATATTTTGAAACTTTATTAATGGTATTGTTAATAATACCACTTTGAAACTGCAAGAAGTGATAATGTATAAATTCCATTAATATATCACGTGAAACGTTTAAAGATAACAATAGCAAAGGGGGGTTATACTTTAATTCCTAATGATAAAGGGATATATTACGTGAAACATTTAATGTTATTGTCCCAAAGAGATTACTTCATTTCTGACAGCTAACAAATGTTTCAACGTAACAAATGTTACAATTAGTTAAATCTCATTTAATGTATTTAACCCACATTTAAACACCCGAATGAAAGTATTTGTTTAAATTGTACAAAATACATTACAAAAATTTGTAATCAGTAAAAAAAAAAAAAAAAAAAAAAAAATAGTAATAATAGAAATGATTTTTCTACAAAAAGCTGTACGAACGTTTTAATTTATTTCAGAAAATAACTACAGTTTTCGTTCTAAGACAAAAATTATTAGAATTTTCTTTAGGAAGCATAACGCATTAAAAATTGTTCTTGTAATTTTTTTCTTAATATTTATTTTCTAGTAAAAACATATCTTTTTTTTTTTTTTTTTTTTTTTTTTTTTTTGAAATGTGTATTTAAAAAATGGCCCTGAATACAATATCATATGTTGATATTATCAGTGACATAGTATAACGAGTTTCATAAACCTACTGATTAATAAATATTGCTTGATGAATGAATATTTCTGATACTATTTCATATATGATGTTCCAGACAAATATTTTTCTATATCGTAATATGTATCTCTATATATTTTTTCTATATTAAAGTAAAATCATCTAGTGATTTTCTTTGTAACAATTCTTAAGTTTCCTGAATATAAATATTTCTGTATCTAATATAAATATATATATATATATATATATATTAAAGAAAAAACATTATATTTCCCAATAAAGAAACACGCGTGACAGAACCGCTTAGTACATCTTATAGTATCATAATTATATTGTAAAACATTATAAAATATCGCATTTTAAAATATTATTACAAATAATTGTTAAAATTGTGATAAGCTAAATTTCACATTGCACAATTTGAAAGAGAACGGTTATTTTCTTTCTTTCTTCTTCTTCTCCTTCTTCTTCTTTTTAACTGATAATTTAATACCTTAAACTTGTTTCTTGGTTCTCAATTTATATTGAGACTGACAATTTATATTGAGTCTCAATTTATATTGAGTCTCAATTTATATTAACTTCTCAATTTATATTGAAAAAGTAATTAACTAAAAGTACATTTCAGATAAAAAAAAAGAGAGATTCCTTTAATTATATGCAGTTAATAAAAATAGAAAAACCACAGCATTTAAAAGAGAGTTTCTTTAAGTAAAATAAATGCAAACAAAAGAGAATGAAAGTTTCTAAACTTTCCCCATTATTTTACATTATGCACGCTGAAAAAAAATAATAATAACTGAAACAGAAACCAATAAAAACCAGTAACTCTTTGCACAAAATAAATGTTTTCTAAATTTCTTTTCATCAGAGTGGAATTTCTATTGATTATCTTTGAATTTCAAGTGGATACTTTAAAAGCTTTAAGAAATAATTTTCATAGAATCTTTTATTATTCTTTCTCTTATGAAAATATTATTCTGCTTTTTCTTTTCCTTTAAAATTTTTCTATTAGAAATATGTGTTTTTGCACACTTTATTTTTTAGAAATAATTTCTTTAAGATTTTTTTTTTTTTGTGTGTGTGTGCGTTATACCTTTTATATAAGAGAATTTAATAACGTAGGAGTTTAATTTTACATTATTTAAATGAAGTCTTAGAATGTGACTTTACACAAATAGGAGTTAACAATATTTTTACATAATATAGAAAATGTAATAAAACCCAAAATTGTTAGAGTTTGCAGAAATGTACGCTTTTAGACAAATATTTTTGTAAAAATAATGTATTTCTTATGAAAATATCTTATTATTTTTAAAATTCAATGTGTAATTACAAAAAATCTCAAAGAAATATAAATATTGTTCTGTGAAAATATAGTGCAGAAAAATAAAAATAAAATGTAACTTTGGAAAATATTAACAAAATAAACAAATAATAAAAAAAAGATTTTTATCGGTTTAATTTAAAAGTATTTTATTGTAATTATAAAATGTATAACATGAATTAAATAATATTTAGTTTCATAATAATAATAATATTTATAATAATTTCAAATAAATGAATTTTTCACATCTCTCTAAATGTCCCAGAAATTAGTCTCTAGATTTATAGTGATACTTAAATAATAATAATAATAATTCTGAAGTAATGTACAAAACTATTCAGTGCAATGTAAAACTCTATCAAGTACTTTAAACACGTTTTTTAACGTATCTGCTATGGATTATCCCAGTTAAAGCGAAAATTATTCCCATGCATTTTCAAATGCTAATATGATGTAAAATATCCACGCATACCTATGCACAACATATGGAGCACAAGTAATTCGCTTCTGTATCAAGTTAATAATTTATAAATGTAATCATTTACAGAGTAGGAAAAAGAATGAAATGAAAGTGAATTTTTAAATTCAGCGAATAGCCAACAGGATAGAGGGTTATATACGGCTGAATATTTTACACAGAAAAAGTGCAGAAAAGACATTTCCTAATACTACAAAGAAAACAATTCACAAACATTGAAATGTTTCTATAAATTGCAGATATCTATGGCAAAGACGATGTATGTGTATATGTATATATATATATATATATATATATATATGTGTGTGTGTGTGTGTGTATGTATATATATTATATATATATATAACATAAATATATATATTAATGTATGTGTCTGTATCTGTTTATTGCTGTTAAAGTTTGAAGAATAATTGTTTAAAGAAAAATTATGTTTATATTAAAAATATATTATAAATCATATTTTGAATGAAGTTTAATTGCAGTAATTTACATTTTTCTTTACCACTGTCAGGTAGCTTCATTATAGCCATGTATTTGAACAGAAGGTATTATACAAATGATAATTTTCCATATAAATGGGGGATGCATTGGAAGTTTCAATTAGAAAATAGCGTAAATATTATTAATATTAATTATTCATTTATTTATTTAACCATTATTATTATTATTACTATTACTACTGTTATTATTATTGTTATTGTTATTATCACTGTAATGAACAGAAAACAAAAGCTATGTAACTGAGTTTGACAATTTTCTTTTATATGACGTTACTTGTTACCGGAACAAAGTCTCTTTCCAGTTCTATTGAAATGCACACAGCTGAAAAATTGTGATTAATTTTACATAGTATTAAATTTATATGGGTTATATAGGGGGTTAAGATAAACGTTCATACATTTAAAAAAAATAAATAAATAAAAATGTGCAGAAAATGTGAATATTCGTAATAACATCATTCTTGTTTGAATGAAATTCATTAGTAATTAGCATAAATATTATAACAGTTATCATTAATATTATCATTAACAATTAATCTTATCTTTAAATTATATAAAGCAAATATTTCAATATTATTTGAACTAAACAAACCCATTATAGTAGCCATACGTCAAAATATATTTAATTATTTATTTTTAAAACAAATTAATTAATTTAATTTAACTAGCGTTGCTGTTATTCTAATTGCTAACTGCAATAAAATCCAATTCCTCGAGGCAAATTTATCGTGAAATATCATTAATCTTTGTATTAGAAATGTGTCAGGCACGGCTGAAAGCGTTGCTTATAAAAACATACTGAATAATTCTCTAATGAGAGAATCAACTTTATATTCACGGAAAACTAGTTAATTTTATAATTACAGTTCTGATTTCATTTCCGCTCTCCATCATAATTTAATACGTATTAATATATTTTAATAGCGGATCAGCTTATTAGAAGCATTTATTTGTGTAAAATTTTGCATTTAGATTTGTAGGAAATTATCGAATAAGTATTGTTACGAATTTGTAAATAACAGTAGGCATTCTTATCTAATTTCACTCAAAGAGGCTTAGTAAGGTTATAAAATGTTAATTTTCTGCATTTCTAGTTTATTTCCACCTTAAAATAATTAATTTTCCTTTAACTCGTTATAACGCTTCACCAGATTATGCAACGAATTTAGCTATTTTGTCGCTCCTTGAAACGTTTTGGCGACTTTGGCTAAAAAATATTTATTATCAATATATCGGTTATCTGAGCTCTAACTCGATTATTACGGAAGTTACGGGAAAATTTTGGATATATAAGAGGATAGTTTAAAAGGGGGACCCATTCCGACCATTGAAGTCAGTTTCTCGCTAACACATTGTCGAATAAAAAGTTCCGCTTGACTAAGTAAGTCTCTTCCATTGCATTGCAGCCTATTACTTTGTGTTAATGATATGGTAAACAGTTCATGCTGTGATTTTTATGTTGTGAAATGTTATTTAAGCTGTGTTTTCAGGTGAAAGGGAAGTTGATACTTGGTTTACAGGTCTGTAATCTTTCGGAATCTTTCTTTCTTTTCGAAATCTGTAAATAAACTTTTAAGCCTCCGCAAGATTTGTCTTTCGTTGACAGATATTTCACGAACCCGCGAATACGCAACAGTATTGAAATAAGAAAAGTTTTATCACACATTTCCAACTATTATTAAGATAAACACAATAAAGAACGTATAAACACATAGCAGAAAATTTGCGGGAATATAACAAAGTAAATTCAGTAGGATTGCCAAGATAAGAAAGTCAATAAAACAAATAATAATAATTAATTGTTAAAAGCTATAAAGCTCAAAGTGGGCTTTAGAGCAATTTCATGTTTTATTTATTTATTTATTTTATTTTATTTTTGTTTATAAAGCGACAAACAAAAAAGTTTCCTTTCAGTATAGTGACCAGCGAAGCGGGTAAAGCCTTCGTTGATTCAATACCTTCATTGATTTCATAAATTTAAAAATGATTTCATTAACAAACTTTGATCTATTGGCACGCAAGCAGCATCTGGCCGAGTTTTGTACATTTCGAGTTTCATTTAAAAAAAATTCTCGCATTCAGAATTCGGTTCGTTCCCGAATCGGGGCTTTTATAGTATTATATAAAACGTCACTTATAAGTTACATAAAAGCCATCAACCTGGCATTTAAGATGTAAGAAAGTTTTTTTTTGGAATTTGAAAAAAAATGCTTAATAGTATGGTACTTTTTAAAAATGCAACCGCGTTAAGTTTAAGCAAAAACTTCTATGTAAAAGGATGAATACGTAGAGGTGCAGGGTGTTTAAAAACACGGATTAAATGGATAAGATAGGACAGCGATTCTAAAATGTAAATGAAAGTGATAGTAATTATTGAACTATTTCAAAATTTCGTGGCTAATTTCGTAGATGAATTTATCCGCTATTTATGTCAATATAATTCTCATATTTCGATTGAAAAAAAATCTGAGAGACTAAATATTGATAATAGTAATATGTTTTGCCATTTAAAGAAATTAGTTAGACTTTGAAACTCGATACATGGGTTCCGCACGTTTTGAAAAAACGGCATAAGATCGACATTATTTCCATTGTTTCCTTCCTTGACAATCAACAAGACTTTCTTTTTTTTTTCAATTAAGCCACAACAGGTTATTAAATACTGGTTTGGAATTAAAAAAATATATGCTACAACAGAATTTATGGCAAAAGCTGAGTTAGATCCACTGAAAGTGTATGTTATTGAACTTACATAGAAATTGTTTTTCGAAACGTATCTAAGGTCTTTTCTTTATGAAAAACAATAGAATTATCAAACCTACTCACTCTGCAATGTTTTCAGTGGTAATCTATACCTTAACAGCACAAAATGTTTCAGAAACGTAACAGTCATATAACATGGAAACATTCTAAATATTACAGAAACGTTCAGTTTGCTTTCCGATTACTTTCATAAACGTAGAAATGTCCGCGATCGTAACAAAAAAATCAGATACGTAACAGAAACGCTTCAGTCACATAATAGAGAGAACATAGGAAAGGCCGAATGCTTCAGAAATGTATCAGAGAGCATATTAAAATGAGTTAGGTTTTTGAAATTTTGTAAGCATTTTAAAACATAACTGAAACATTCTGTGCTGTATGGGATTGAGTATAATCAATAAGATCTCGGATAAAATCATGGATGAAATAAAATTTTTTCAATCACCCAATAATTTTTTCATGGGGTATTAGTATGTATAACCTACCATAAATAATCGGAAATTGTTTTTGAATTTCGTGATTACGAATAAGTGAGCAAGTACAGTTGTAACGTTCCTACGCTTCCTAAAATTTATTGTATTCATAAAAGCTTGTTAGAAAAATTCAGGAGCATTTCCTCATTTAAGAAATCATATTTATTTTTATAGCGCTTAAAAATATATTGTGAAGTGCATCGTTGATCAAACACAAAGATGAATTTAAACTGTCATTCCTTTCTTTTTTTTTTTTACTATAATTAAATATTTTCCATTTTATGGTTTGAATTATGCTACAAAAACATTAGAATTGTAAAATAGTTTTAGTAAAATTGTATTTTTTTTTTAAATATATTTTCTTAATACTTCGTACGCTATTTAAATAAATTGCGTTTGACTTTCAAGCTTATAAACAGTAACAAGGCTAAACTGATGCCAAGAGAAAAGATAGGTGCAATAAAAATAAGACGTGAGTCTACGAAAGCCGGATATCTTCAGAAATTTACAGCCATCCCCTATGCGACCACTACAGTTCTCTTTTAGTTATCATAGATCCCACGGTAGTGTTTTATCTGAATGATAATGTGTGTTAAAAAATTACAGTAAAAGGAAAACATGCAACTTTGATAATATTTTCGCACATTTTTTTAGGGATCTAACATTCACATTAAAATATTTCTATGCAATAAATAATAGTTAGTTTTTTTTAAATGTAAGGGCTTCGACATTTATTTAAGTTAATAAATAAAGCGCATTTATTTTTAGTTAATAATCTTTAAGGAAATTAATTAAAAATAAATAATATTCGAATTTTTATATCCTTTGAATATAAACATGTTATTATTGAAAACAAATAGAAAATAATTATTCAAAACATTTTTTTTTTTTTTTTTTATACAAAAAACATTTCTGTAAACATTTTTCTTTTTGTATCGAAAAATACATTTTTGCTTTAGCATGAATTTCTTTAAATATTTATGTATATTAAATAAAAGAACATTTTTAGTTTTCCTTTGTAATATTTTTTATTTAATAGTATATATTCTATGATGCTTACCAGTAAAAAAAAAAAGCTATTTACAAAAGTAAATTGTCTTACATCTTACTTCATTCCCTTGTGTAATTAGTTGCTTAAGGCATTATGCAATCACTTGCTTAAGGCATTGTAGTAAAGAGATAAATTTAAATATTCGTGTTACATTTGCATAGATAAATATTTTGTTTGCAAAAAAGTAAATTGTAATTACAAATATTCTAGGTTGCCAAAGATTAATAAATTTCTGTTTTTGCGCTTACAATAAAAATAGAAAGTAGAAACAAATGATGCACTGTAAATATGTATCATATAAGTGCTAATCCAAAATTATATTTCGCATTAAAAAATAGATGAATAATGTTTATAACAATTATAATAATAAAAAAAAAGGAATTATAACTATTCTCAGTCTCAGTTGTTATCTCAATAAAAAATTGTAAAAACTATAAAAACCGTAAGTAATATTATTTATTATTGCAGTAATTATAGTATTGTCATTTAGAAAGATTGATTTATTTGTGTCTCGAAAAAATCTTAAACAAAGAAAAAATTATCAATAACAAATAAATGCATTTAAAAGAGCATGTAACAAAGTAAAATCGGTATCGATGGATTTTTAGTTGATTTCATAGGATGGTGCAAAACAAAATCAAAGTTTAGTTACGTAAATGATTACAGAAAAACAAGGTATGTACCTTTATGTTTTTTGCTGTGTTTCATGTATCATTAACTCTGTCACTTTGAAAAAAATATTAATAATAAATAAAATAAAATAAACACAATGATTAATAAAAAAATGTTTTAAATTATATTAAATTAAATGCGTAAATAATAATGTGAAATTAAATTATTAATGTAAAAAAAAAAAAAAAAAAAAAAAAAATACGATTAATTATTTTTAAAACAATTTTGGCATAATATCATGTATTCTTTATAGAAAGAAACAATTATCAAAACAACTATGCTAAGATCATTCATAAGAGTTCACGTGATTGTTCACGTAATTAGAATATTGCATTGTAGATAACCAATATTTATCTGGAATTTTAAGTACCAGTTAAAGTTATAATGCAAAATGCTACATAGAATTTCATTTAAAATGATCAAGCCTCTATAGAAGAGAAATATTTGTTTGTTTTTCCTTTTAAAATTACGATGTTCCTTTTATCATTTCTACATTGTTCTTAGAATTTTTAACTGATGTTAGGTTGCTCTAAGAATAAATAATGAAATGCACGCTGAACAGTATTCAGAATATTTCAGATGTTTTACCTTAAAAGATACAAAATTACAAATAAATAAAAAAGACGCAAGATAATTTGTTATATTAGGAGTATTATTATTTTATTATACAAAGAATATTCTCATTATGTAACATATTCTCACAATTCAACAACAGCTGTGTGTATGTGCGTTAATCTAAAGTTTTTATTAGATAACACGGTAGTTCTTCATTCTTATTTAGTATGATTTGGTGAATAATATAATAAACGTGTAGTAATATGATTCTTTTCTATGATAATGATAATAAATTAAAATATGACCCTACAATGTGGTAAAATCATTAATGTTATAATATGTACGAACATCTGCTTAGATAAAAAGAGACCATTATTTTGGAATAAGGTTGAGTTGGTTTGGGTTTTGGGGATTAAGGCCTAGAGCTGAGGGTGAGTGTCCTACGTGGGAATCATTCTAAGGGGTCCTAGCCCGTGTTTACGGAAGTTTCCGAGAAAACAACACTTTGAAATTAGGAGAAAAACATGTAAGTTTATTTGTATATATGCACAATCTATTGTAAAAAGGTGCCTATACAAGATCACATTTTAGAGTCGAAAAAACGCATTAATTTTGCTTGCTTTTTTGGTCAAAAAACCACTGGATGCTTTAGACGCTTTCTCGACCACGTCAGTAAAACTTCTTCTACAGTTTCTTTTTTGAATCAGTTTTCATTATCTTCTTGGCAGCATCCCAGGTAGCACATAACGTTGTTATAGCGTTGTAAATAAGTCTGAACAGTGAAAAATTGGTTATAACAACGCTATAAAACAACGTTATGTGCTACCTGGGATACCCAACTCTCTAGTCAGTTCAAAATTAAAAATATTCTTTCTCAAACCCAGTGTCTACAGGAGCCGTTTTTAAACCTTTTAAGAGTCGATTTATTTGCAGTGCAGTTTAAATATTACTACCGTTCTAATAAAACAACTAGATCAGTTTGTGGATCGACCTTTATCCGCTGAAGGCATGGTGAAGAATGGTTTTACGACACTAACTATTTTTTTTTTTTTTTAATGTTACAAATTTTCGTAATGGCTTTTCTAGATTTCATGAAAAACATCATCTACTGGTCGCAATTTTAGCTATTAATTTTTATTGCAGATTTTTTTCCTCTGTGGTCCATTTATAATGCATGTACCAAATTGCAATGAAATACTATGATATAGAGGCGAATGCATTTTTTTTTTAACTGCATATTACATCGATTGTTCTTATTCATTTCATAATTCCTGTATGAGTAATAACGAAGAATTGTATTGAAACCCTCTGATGTTGAAGTCATTCAATGAATCTTTGCACCTCTATTCGGAATCTTATTATGACGAGAGTTTTTCAAGATGTTTTACCCAGATGACTTTTTTCACAGATTCCTTCTTTATCAACAGAAATAATAAATGAAAAAAAAATTCTATGTTTGTTTAACGTCTAAACATATATTGTTCATTACAGATAATTTTAAAAGAACTGGAATCGTTCCCAATTTGGATTTATTCGGTTGTCAGTAACGTTTCAAATATAAACATGTAAATATTCTTAACGGTGAAAAAATTAGATGTTTGCTTTGGCTGTAATTGTGGCGCCGTGTATAATGTAAGCAAAATATTAAGAAAAATGCACACTCGCTCGAATCTACCAGTCTGAATGGAGCAAATTTTGTGTACGGTGTCTGCACCAAAGGTGCGCAGTGTTCATAAAATAGTCCACCCCCAAAAAGAGGTTTAATTTAATTTTTTATCACAAAGTATTGCTACTGCAGTATAAATCATGTAACTCCAGGATATATGACAGAATTTGAAGAGATTATCTTGATCGTCCGCCATTACATGCGGTGACTTCACTTTAGAGGAGTTGTCGTTCTAATTTCCAGGTTAGAAGATATTTTAATTTACATGCGTTTAAATTCTTAGAACCTTGAGTTATATATTTTATGAAAGCTCATTTCTTTATCTTTAATCAAATTAACTACATGTCTAACAAATTAATCAAATTAACTGTCTAATGCCGTGCAAATGGAGATCATATGCACGTAGTCATGATGGCCAGAATGTCGGACCACCTGGGGAACACGTTGTCCAACTTAGGAAATAATTATGCAAATTAATGTAGCATTGGTAACTTTAAAAATTCTTACTTCAATATATGAAAAAACGTATTACCATTTGTTACCCAACAATTTCCACACTACCGAGAACAGCAGAGATCTCCCGAAGAAAGCCAGTAACCCCTGAGCTACTTTGCACAAAAAATGATTGAAAGTCTTTGCGCCAAAAGATAAGATGAATAAGAAGAAAACCCGAAAGGTAACAAAAGAAAGAAAGAATCATAAAAACATAATTGTAAGCAACATAATAAGCAAATCAAAAACCAATCCAGTACACTGTTAAAAGGAACCGTAAAAAAAATTGATACTGTCATGCCTGGCGCTAGTGGCTGCCAGCCAAAATTAAGCTATTTTTGTCCTTCATGCAAGATGAACAAAATAATGGATATGCGATTACATAATCAGGGCTTTTGATATGTTCGTGAAAAACGCCGAAGACTTACTTAAAAAAAAAAAAAAAAAAAAAAAAAAAAAAGAAAGAAAAAGAAAAATGAAAGTTTTCATCTGCAATTTCTGCACAGTATTTGATTTAAAAGGCATTATTTGAAAAATGTTTATTGTAATATTTTTACTTGTAATGTCCTTCTAATTAAGTACTTCCTGAAGTAAAAATAGTTTGCCGTGTATATTTTCACATTTTAAAAGTGCTTTGAATATACGGGTCACCTTTGGAAAACAATGTGCGAAAGGTGGGCCATAAACTACACGTTTTAAATTATAAAAATTACTAAATTACATCACATTTTACAAAGGAAATTATACTTGATATGTGTAAGAAATAATCATAGCATTTTACAGAATGAAGTACAATTCCATACACATAACCAGAAAATTATAAAAAAAAATTTCAAAACTTAACTCTATTGGCTTACTTACCTTAATCTTCAATCATGTTTGACAAATCATCATCATGACAAAGGGTGTTGCTAACGCAGGCTCTTCGCAGGTGTTGTTAACTCAATGAGTTGAGTTCTAAAATAGGGTGATAACCCTTGTGGTTGAGAGAAAATTGTGATAAGGTGATGCCGAAATCTGGATATTTAACAAATCGCAACCTATCTGTCACTTTGGCACTCATTCAAACCTTTGGCATAGTCCTCAATGCTAGACGCGAGAAACGCGTTTACACTGTATTCCAGTAACTGTTATCCCCACGCACTCTTATACGTTTCTACTTTCACATTTTTGCCTGCGTTTGCTAATTTATAAAATAAAATGTAACTCCATTTTCAAATTGAAGTTGCTAAATTTTACGTATAAAATTAATTTTCAGTAAAGAAATTTTTACATGCTTCTATTTGGTCCGATACCTGGATACCACGGATAATCTCCAATTTAACGTTTTTAATGAAAAGTTCCTACTTCAGTGTTATAAGCACGTCTACTAGAACGAGAACTATGTAGGTCTAAACATGGTAACTTTAATTATAACTATCCAGAATACCGACGGCACTTAAGGGATTAAACATGATTGCGTAAAATCATGTTATATAACTATGTACCGTTTTAGTAGAACATCAAAAGATTGTGGCTTACTGTTTAAAATGGGAAAATACCCCGCTAAAGGTGTGTCAAATGTCGCGTAAACTGTCATTTTTAACCATGCCTTTTTGTGAGATTATGATTCCTAATTGTGTTTTTTACCTCTGCTGCAAGTTTATACATGGTGTTATGACTCATCACCCCTGTAGGTAGGCATAAATATTAAATCAAATAAAAGCATGAATGCGATTTCACCGTCCTTCGCGCAGAATTTATTTATGACTTAATGACTTGAACAAGCATATTTTAAAAAGTGCAATTTATAAATGGAGAAGTTTTACGTGGAATCACTTTAGTGCATTTCCGAACATTAAAAACAATCGTATTGTTTAATAAATCTTACTAAATCGTATTTCATTAATCCCTTAACCCTCATTAGGTATTTGCGTAATTAAGTCACTTTATTCAGATACAAAGATGTATTAGTAGACGTTCTCTTATAAATTCAAAATGAAATATTCTTATAAAGTGTTTTTCCTTCTTTCTTTCTTTTTCTTTTTTTCTTCTTTAATTGTTATTGTGGCTTAGTTCAAATGGGTCTTTTAGAGATTATTTTATTTTAGTTTAAAAAAGGGTATTTAAAACAATTTTTATTTTTTACATTCCTGTGCTTTTTTTGCAATGTAACATCATTTCGAACAATTTTATGAGCTCCTGTACCATTTGTTTAATTCAAACCCTATCTATCCCCTTCTTTATTTATTTTAATAAAGAAATGGGTGATTAAATGGGCGACTGGTAAATTTAACTATCACATTTTGTAAAATTATGCATAATTGAATAAAATAATTGTAATTAAAGATAATTGTACAAACGTCTTTTAAAGAAATTTAATCTTGAACATACTCTCACTAAATTAGGTAAGTGTAATGCCTAAAGGTCTAAACAGATGTGTTGACTGATATTTAATTATTCGGAATCAAATTCAACTATTATTATGTTATTAAATTAAAGTAATTATTTTAACTGGTTTTATTTAAATCATATGATTTTAATCCATAGATATAGTAATTTATATAGATCTATCATCCCCATGTTATCATGCAAAGATTTTTTATTCCGAAAAATTTTTTTGGCATCAGCCATTAACCGGTATTGGAACTCAGCAACTGTAATAGAATAGAATGTTGATGATTTTTTAAAATGCGGATGTAATGCGCGGCTTTCAGCTCTGATAATAAATGGATGAAAGGAAAGGTAATAAGTTTTCATAAGTATGTTATATTTTACTAATTTATGAAAAATATAATTTTTATAATCAGTTGCTTTGTTATTATTATGATATAAATACCGTTATGATATTTAATAGAATACTTTTTTTAAAGTTTGATATTTTTTAAGATTTTACATTAGTAAGTAATATAGAATTTTCAAAATAATTTCAAATATAGTTAGCAGCGGCGCAGGTAAAGAACGTTAGTTTTAGTATATAAAAAGAGTTTAACTTTAAATATTAATAAAATTAATATAGTTTAAAGAAAAGAAGAGAGAGAGAGAGAAAAAAAAAAGAAAAGAAAGAAAGAAAACAGTAAAGAAAAAGAAAAGAAAGAAAAATGAGTATCTACAGTTTTTCATTCACCTTTAGTACATAAATTATTCATATATTTTATTTGGTAAATTATTCGTGTGTATTCACTCGGAGAAAGACGGCCATTAACTAGTAAAAATGGCCGTCTTTCTCGGAGTAAAGAGGAATCACTTTTTCTCTCTCGATGATCAATCTATGTCTTATTACTGTATCTATGTTTAAATCATATATTAATATAAAACTATGTTAGGTTGTTTTGAGATGAAGATCATCATGTTACACAGGATATCAACTTCATCTATAGCTCACGAAATTAAAAACTGTAATATTGAATATCTCTCTATTCAAAAGCGTCAATAAAGTTTTAAAATTTTGGCATCTGATACAGCGAAGTTTTTGTTTTAATTTATATTTGTATACTTCTGAAATAATCCATACAACAACTATATTTTAATTTTTAATTAAGAAATTGTAAGTTGAAAATTAAACAGCCTTTTAATCAATATCGAGTAACCGTTGGTGTGCGTAAATTACATCTTCTTTTCTTCATAGTTAAAATATTAATTCAGCATGTTAGAACTATCAAGCAAATATGCAAATAATTATTGAGTCTGTTGAACCATACATCGATGCGGCGAAAAAAAGAAAAATAAAGAATTTTATTTTCACTTTTCAGATTTCATTATGGATAATAATACTCCCAGTGAACTGTAATGTGGAAATCGGATTATTATTAAGCAATTTAAAAGACATTTGACTGCAGGTTAAATTCTTTAAAGAAAGTGAATTCTGAATAATTCGGTTTCGATTATCTGGAAGTAATTAAATCCTTTAAAAGTTATAGAATGTACGAATTAAGAGAATTTTTTATTGAAAGTTGTTTTAACAATGAATTAATTTTATTCGTATTCTTGCCTTAAAACTAATGAATGATTTTTTAAAAATCATTGGTTTTAATTAGCATTAAAAGTTTGATTTAAATTATTTTGTTTTCAATTTTTAATTAATCCAAGTAATTTAAAATTAATTTCATGAATGTTTTTATTCAAGATAATGTTAAAATGTCTAGGCAAATCATTGTTTATATGTCACCTTTTCGTGAACTTTGCTTTAAAATATAAACTTTTACATATTAGTTTACCAGCAAATATTTGTTAAAACCTTCTTTTTATTTGCCAAACATGTACAATGTGAGTAAAGTGTTTTGGTAATCATAAAAAAATTGACTCTGAGATTTTGTATAGGTTTAGATTTAGATATATCCTTAATTTATTTTTATTACTTTTATTACGATATATCGATGTACGTATAGGGTATAAAAAATTACTGTCCAAAAAGAAAAAAAGCATTTTATAAACAATCACATGGAATTTGCACTATCATGTGTTCTATGTGCAATCTCGAATTATTAAACGTGTAATGGAGTGTAATGTGTTAATTGGCAGCCTCAGGTTCGAGTATATGTGTGAATATGATTCGCATTTTTGTTTCGATAGCCGCAGTAAGAGAGCGTGTTTAGTTTAATCGCAAATACCCTTTCTTTAAGAAAGCCCCTTTGGAAAGAAGAAAGCACACACACACGAACTGATATCAATTAATGCTGACTATGTGAACATCACTATAATGTAGTACAATAAACAAGTCAAAAAATAATTGTTGTTTTCTTTTGAAGGTATAAAAATCTCACATGTTATTAATATGTACTTTAAAATTTTATTACTTTAATCACAATTAACAATGGAAACATTTGTTTTTGGGATTGTCTATTTTTTTTTTTTTTTTACACCCTGTATACATTTGAACATGACTTTAAAACGTTAATAAAATTTTTGAATTATTAGGAGTAACAATTTGGTAGCCACATCAATTCAACATATTTAAAGCCCTGAAATTCTTTTAAACTTATTGCTTACTGCTTTCGATACTTATTGTTCATGGCTTACGGTATATGAGTATAATCTGAAATTAATTCAACTAAATTTTCTGAAATAGTTAAAACAGAAACACAACTCATATTTATTACATTGATTTGGTAAATTATAATTATTATGAAAAATACTGTAATTAGCACTTATCCATTTCTTACAGTGTAACATGAAACAATGTACACATACATCTTAAAGTTTGTACTTCTCTAAATGCATTAAATTATTTTAAGCAAGATATGTGATTTTGAATATTTTACTTATATTTTGCTATTTTTGATTATTTCCTACAGGAACACAGAATATATAGTTATACATATAATGTTCAGCTTTGTTTATTTACCAATTTTATTTAATCCCATAAAAATTACTAATTATTCGAAAAATCGTAAACAAACACTCGAGATATTTTTAGAGTGATTTTTACGTCCACCACTTACAAAATCAAAATGGTAAAATATAAAATTCACAAAATGCACATTGACCAAAGTATAGTAAACAAAATTATAAAACTATTCGTAATAGCAAGGATTATGTAGAATGTAGATTTACAAATTAATATGTAAGGTTGTTTAAAGCGCTTTCATTGATACTGTAGAACAGGTGTAGCCAAATATTGGCTCTCCCGCGTAAAGTTTGTGGTCCGCGGCGGGATTGAGGAAATTTATATATTGATATGTTTTATTAATACAACAAAATTAAGAAATTCTTTCTGACTATTCCGAGTGAAATAAAATATACAAAATGCACATTGATAAAAATACATTAAGCAAAATTATAAAACTATTAGTAATAGAAAAGATCATGTAGAATGCAGATTTACAAATTAATATGTAAGGTTGTTTAAAGCGCTTTTATTGACACTGTAGAACAGGCGTAGCCAAATCGTGGCTCTCCTCGTAAAGTTTGTGGCCCGCTGCGGGATTCAGGAAATTTATATATTAATATGTTTTATTAAGACAACAAAATTAAGAAATTCTTTCTGACTACTCTGAATGAAATAAAATTCACAAAATGCACATTGATCAAGGTATAGCAAATAAAATTATAAAACTATTCGTAATAGCAAGGATCATGTAGAATGTAGATTTACAAATTAATATGTAAGATTGTTTAAAGCGCTTTTATTGATGCTGTAGAACAGGTGCAGCCAAATCGTGGCTCTCTCCATAAAGTTTGTGGCCCGCTGCGAGATTCAAGAAATTTATATATTGATATGTTTTATTAATACAACAAAATTAAGAAATTCGTTCTGACTACTCTGAGTGAAATAAAGTTCACAAAATGCACATTGATCAAGGTATAGCAAACAAAATTATAAAACTATTCGTAAGGATCATGTAGAATGTAGATTTACAAATTAATATGTAAGGTTGTTTAAAGCGCCTTCATTGATACTGTAGAATAGGCGTAGCCAAATCGTGGCTCTCCCCGTAAAGTTTGTGGCCCGCTGCGGAATTCAGGAAATTTATAATGATGTGTTTTATTAATACAACAAAATTAAGAAATTCGTTCCGACTATTCTGGGTGAAAACAATATAAAAGTCCATGATAGCCATCAAAATTACGGCTTCTGATTGACCGCTGTAATGTAACTGATATATTAGAACTTAAGTACGAACACACACTACACATAAATATATGTGTACCTGAATATGATTTGTATTACGGTATTATATTTTGAAATCTTTCGATTAAAAGCAATTTATTATGTGATCATTTGTAATGGTGCTCTGCTGGCTTGAAATGCCTTTCCAAAAAAGTACTCGATCACTTTTTTTTCAGTTTGAAAGGCCTGCTCTATAAGCTATTTCTGAAATAATGCAAAAATAATAAATAATGTTGTAACCAAACATTTGCGTTGTATCAGAATCTATGTATTCAATAACTTACTCAAATCCAAATTAAGAACTTTATACACGATGTGAAGAATAATGAACGTATTTTAAATATTATTTCCTAAATTTTTTCCTTTGTTTAGCATTAATTAGTTGAGTAATGTTAATTAGCTGAATTACTAAAAACCAATGATTTACACAGAAATAAAGTACACTGTAAACATTTTCCGTAAAATAATGATTTATTAACCTTTTATTTTACTCTTTCACTTTACCATTTATTTATAAAACAATAGAAACACCATTAATTTGCAAAGATGTCTGTAGACTATGCTTAAAAAAATTATCGTACAGCCATTTAACTGGAATGAGATTAATTAACCATAACTTTACTTCTAGTCTGTTTAGCAACGCCGAAATTTTAAATTTCTTTTATAGCGGATTGGGTTCAGAATTCCCGTAAAAAAAAAGTATTTCAGTACAGTCTTTGTAACCTAAATGAAAGGATGTAAAGACTGTGTTTGTAAGATGAATAGTGAGATTCTTATATTTTGTGTTAAATTTTGTATATAATTTTGATTTATTCTGTGGTTTCTTTAGCATAAAATCAAAATGTGGTTGAATAACCATTATCTGAAAATACGATTGAACATATGGACAGAAAACAGACGTTCAAATAACCGTTTTCTTACAGCAGAATTTTTTACGGTGACAGAGCAGCCAATCCTCCGAAAGTTTTCCATGCCACTATTTTTTCAAAGTTATCTTCGTTTTATTTTATTACAAAAATGTCGATAATAAATAAAGAGAATTTTTCTATTAGAAATATTTGGTATTTAAAATTCTTGAGGGCTGCGTATAGAATGTTAATTATTATTTGAAATATAGGACTTCTACCTCAACAATATTTTGACATCTTACTTTTATAAATGACTAGCAGGCGACGCCCGCTTCGCTGGTCCCTATTTTTGAATGAATCACTATAATTACTGAATTCTCAGAATTGCATTAATTTTTATCACGTGAAAAAAAAAAGAGAAACACAATCTGATTAGGAAAAATGTCGCACCGGGTTCTCACTGTCTTCGGAAAAAATTCCCAAAATGCTCTAACTCTTATTTTTATTATTTTCCCCCTTCGCCCCCCCTCCCGTCTATCCTAGTAATTTTACAAATTCGAAAATATCCGCAATCGATTTGTAAGTATCAAAAACCTCTATGCACCAGTTTTGAACGATCTATCTCTATTATATTTTTTTGCCCCTCCCAATAATTTTAAAAATTCAAAAATATCCGCAATCGATTTGTAGGTATCGAAAACCTCTATGTACCAATTTTGAATGATCTAACTCTATTTTATTTTTTTTGCCCCTCCAGCCCCCCCTTCCCGGCCCTTCTAATAACTTTACACTTTCAAAAATATCCCCATTCGACATGCAGGCCTCTAAAACCTAACTGTACCAATTTAGAACGGCCCACTGTATTTCTATTTGTTTTTGCCCATAGCCCCCCCTTACCGCCCCACCTTCTTCCCACCCCTCCTAATAATTTTACAAATTCGAAAATATCCTCAATCGATTTGTAAGTATCGAAAAACTCTATATACCAATTTTGAACGATCTAACTCTATTTATAATTTTGCCCCCCTCCCTCTCCCTTCCCCCCTTCTCGCCCCTCCTAATAACTTTACACTTTCGAAAATATCCCCATTCGACATGCAGGCCTTTAAAACCTGTCTGTACCAATTTTGAAAGGCCTAACTTTATTTCTATTTGTTTTTGCCCATAGCCCCCCTTTACCTCCCCTCCTAATAATTTTACAAATTCGCAAATATCCGCAATTGATTTGTAAGTATCGAAAACCTCTATAAACCAATTTTGAACGATCTAACTATATTTTTATTTCCCTTCCCCCTCTCCCCCCCCTTCTCGCCCCTCCTAATAACTTTACACTTTCGAAAATATCCCCATTCGACTTGCAGGCCTCTTAAACCTATCTGTACCAATTTTGAACGGCCTAACTGTAATTCTATTTGTTTTTGCCCCATAGCCCCCCTTACTGCCCCACCTCCCTACCCGCCCCTCCTAATAATTTTACAAATTCAAAAATATCCGCAATCGATTTGTAAGTATCGAAAACCTCTATGTACCAGTTTTGAACGGCCTAACTGTATTTCTATTTGTTTTTGCTCCATACCCCCCCCCCCCCTTGCTGCCCCACCTGGGGGCTGAATTTCTAAAATTCCAGAAATTAGTCTTTAGATAGTTGCATTAGCTATATTTTAGAGCAAAAATTTCACGTATATCTATTTTTTTTTTTGTTTGAGATATATAGGTTTATGCGAAATCACGTTTTACGCATGTGAAATCACGTTTTGCCCCCCCCCGCCCCCCTTGAGGACCACTACCTACAAACTGTGCCTGACACTGTTACAGGTGTAACTTTCTATTCTGACACATCAACATAACAAAAACATCCATGTGTCAGCGATGTTTTTGAATGCGATGGCTGACTTCCCTCATTTCTCCAGCATCAATCACAAATTTCTAATTTCAGGTCACTCGCACATGGAATGTGACGTAGACCATGCTCTTATTGAGAGAGAAAAGAAAAGTATGGCATTTCAAGTATTCCACCCACATGATTGGTATCAGCTTTTTCGGTCTACAGGGAAGAAAAATAAATTCACTGTTAGAGAGATGTCTCAAGATGATTTTTTTGATTTTGCATTACTGTCAATAAATACTCTCGTTGTGCGAAAGAATAATGTTGATGGAGAGCCGTTCAAGTGACAAGAGGTACAATGATTGGTATTGACAGGAAGGGGATCAGATATTTTATAGGGACAGTCTACTTGAAGGCACTTTCAAAAAAATTAGTATTCTTCGACGAGGCAAAACAAATCTCCGAATTACCCAGATTCAAAAACGGTATAACAAATCTGTTCCAATCGCAGTGTAGAAGAAGAGAGATCAACTTACTTTGCTTCCTCTTGTGCCTCCAGTATTCCATAACTTTTACAAAACTTTACGAACACCAGCTAGCACAGAAAACATTGACCCTAACTTAGAATTTAGTGATACTGATGAAAATGACTATTAATCAACATGACCCATGATTCAGTGGAAGGAAACGCGAATATAATATTGTGATGGTCAATATTCCATTAATCCTAATGCTTTGTAATTGGTGCACTCTTAAAAATGGTTTCTTAAAAATGAGCTAAATTGTCTAAAATAGCCCCGAAACAATATAGGGGAGACTGGGGCACAGTGGACCACTTTTACACTTTTAATTTTGTTTCAACAAAAATAAAAAAAACAAGGTACCTGAAAAAATTAGCAAACATTCTTTAAACCTTGCTTGACATGTTCTAATTTTTTATAACAATACTTTTAATACATTACGAATAAAAAAATAAATTGTGTGCACTCACAAAGTGGACCACTGTGCCCCATCACCCGGGCACGGTGGTCCACAACCCGGGGTACAGTGGACCAACCTCTGTTGTTCATGTTTAATTAATATAAATTACTTATTTTTTCCCCTAAAATTAGTTTCTTATGCAATTCTAGTCTAAATAACATAATTCGAATATTTTCATGAAATACAATTACCAAAATTTGAAGGAATAATAAATAAATAAATAAATAAATAAATAAGAAATCAAATTAGAGTAAGAATTCTATATCAGATTTCCTTTTTTTTTTTACGTGTCATCACTAAAAACAATAAGATATGTTTTTAATTTGTTTATTAATGTTATATAGTTATAAAAATTATGAAATATGTAATTAAACATTATGTTACTATTCAAATATTTTTATTAATTATTTTGAGATATTAGTACTTTACATTATATTTGTGAGATAGGTTTAACTAAAATTATTCTGCTTTTATCTTTTACATGTTATTCCTAAAAACAACAAAACTATAAATTTATATAACCTACTATTTATTATATCACATATTCATTTTATTTATTTTTTTAATATTAAATAATTCAAATAGTTATTAAATTTAGATATTCATAATTATTATACTACTATTCAACTATTTTCCCTTTTCAGAAATTTATATAATGTTAAGATTATTATTTTTTTATTAATTATTTTGAGTCACATTATATTTGTATATGTAAATTCAACTAATATAAATAATGTGTTAAATATAATTTGGAGTTTTAGGCACATTGGAAGGTGGCCCACTGTGCCCCATGTCCAAACAAAACAAATAATAATGTTAAAATACTATATAGACTATAAATATGCTAAAAATTTTTATAAATTTAAAAACAACAATATCTTAGCTTTTCTTAACAACTGTCCAATACTTGTAGTCAATAGTTCTGTCCTGATAAAATTAAAAAAACTTCAAACTTGAAAAATTACTTTGAGCAGCTCAAAACATAAAAGGTGTATAAAATAGCTACCATAGCATTTACCATGTTTTTTTTTTTTTTTTTTTTTTGGATGTGTAGAAGTAGTACCATGCTTCCATCTATGAATCTCAATATAAACTATAAGAGTTAAATACTAAGAGATTTAAATAGGGGTGGTCCCCTGTGCCCCTAGGTCCACTATGCCCCAGTCTCCCCTATACTTAAATTTGAAAACCCATGTACTCATTTTTGAGTATATTGGCATGTCAAATATATGGATATTGGGATTCTTATTGTTCAAGCCTATTTTTGAATTTTTCTATATACTCAAAAACGAGTACATGGGTTTTCAATTTAAGTATATATATATATTGTTTCGGAGCTATTTTGAGACAATTTAGCTCATTTTTAAGGAACTATTTTTTACAGTGTGTTTTAGCTGTAGTGCTTTGCTTGTGGATTATTAATGACGTATTTTGTTGCCATTTAATAGGGTGATACATATTTTTGTTTTTTAATCTATTATTTTATTTTTTAATCTATTATTATGTTCTTTTTTGTTTATCATTATTATTATTATTATTAACTATTTTCAACAATAGTATATCGTTTATTATGATTTATATTCTTCTAATCTTCAAAAGTTTTATAACAAAAAAGGACAATGAAATTTTATAACAACAGCTTCTAGAGGTAAAATACAAAAATATTTCATCATTTCTCAAACAGTCTCTTTCATTATCTCTCAATCAGTTTACCTTGAGTAGTATTGTACATCAGATATTTTTTTTTTTTTTGGTATATATTATCAAGTGCATATTATCTTTATTTAATTACTTCATAGACATTGAAGGTTTTTGAGCATTAATGTTCAATAATTGTGTAATAATTCCTATCTTCAATATGATAGTCTATGATATTGTATTCAATTCTTTGTTTGAGGTAATAAATTCTTTCAATAATGCTGATCGTTCATGTTTCCCGAACCTGGATTTACCATGGACCCTTACCTTATAACATTTCATTAATCTTAGATTTCTAAGATGAAAGCATTTGGTAATTCGGCATAACTTTGTTCATATATCTTATTAAAGTCATGAATCAATATGTTGAGGAAGTTAGAATTGATAAGAGTTTATTTCTATTAGGTTCAAATTATTTTGAACATCTACTGAGGTAATAAATCCAGTATTTTTTAATGCTGCAGCCAAGTATTTGGACTGTCAGCATAATCATAATGTTAAGTGAATGTACAAGTCAAAGTGGTAAAAAGGAGTTAAGTCCTGGGTTGAGTGATACAAAGGATTTAAGTCCTGCAGGCATTTTTTCAAAACTATATAAATCTGTTAAAAATAAACAAACTTCAAAATTAAATGTGTGTAGTTTATTCACAAAATTGTATATTATGATAATATCCTGGTTAAAACTGTATTGAACGGATACCTTTTTATACAGAATTTTTTAAACTTTATTTTTCGTCTCCTGAAAAATCAAGAATATGGACTTAAATCCTTTATACTTATCAGTACAGATATATAGACTAAAAAATAAATAAATTATTTTAATTTTTAACTTTAGAAAAAAAGAATGTATTTGTAATGAAAAACGCGAAACAAAATTAAAATTACTAATGTGCACGAACAGTTCTCATATAAACAACAAAAAAATTCAGATTCGGGTTATAATACTAACAAAATAGCATCCATGACAACTCTTTGCTTATAATAAAATGAATCTTTCACGTCGACACTTAACGTGCGAATTATTACATCAATAATGATATAATACGGAAATATAAATTGTTGATACTTCTTCATTTAATTTTAATCGGGACACATATTCGATTCTGTTATAAGACATAATGATTCTGACAAATGACCTGTATGAAAAATAAATCATTGTTCCTAAACAAAGAACTTGATCACAAGTAGGTGTCTTTTAGAAGAGTTTAACCCTTTTTCTTTAATTCCCATTAATCTAAAAAAAAAAAAAAAAGTATGAAGAAAAATATATTGACTTAATAAATGCTGAGCTTTTATGTCTATGGTTTTACATATAAATTGTTTTTTATCCTTTTTGATATTGATTCTACTTACGAGTACTTATTTTATTCTTAGATCTCTTATATGGATAGATGTATATATATATATATATATACAAAATCATTTTTTATATGGAGGTGTATATATGCGTGCGTGGGTATGTGTGTGAGTGTTTAGGCTTTCTTATCGTGAAAATATATGTTACAAATCATTAAATAAAAGAATTCTACCAATAAAAAATAGAATTAAATAGAATTTATTACTTCCTTCAATATTCAACTAAAAAGTATTGGATTTGTAAAAATTTTTAATATCCTGTTTTCATTGATTTACTCCCCTTTCACGAGAGATCCAGTTCACGAATTAATGCCCAGAAATTCATATAAGTGTTTATGTCATTGTATCTTAACATAAATTTATACCTATCAATTTGTAGTGTAAATCCTGTAATAGGTGGTATTTTCATCAAACTTTTTATTACAAATTTTAATAGGACAAAATTTTGTACAAATATAGAACAGTATAAATTATTTTTAAGCAATCACTGTAAAATTGAAAAAACAAAATAATAGTAACAACCAGAAATTTTGTAAATATGTGTACTCCTGCATAGGTGTATATATTATAACGGAGTGAAATAGTATTATAATAGTGTAATAATATTCCGAGAAAAATATTATTCGATTAAAATGACATTTTTCTCAGTTACTTAAATCTTGTAACCTAATGGTTTAGTCTATTTTTCTTTCTTCCAAATGCAAGCTTTGACATCCTGTTCAGGCCTTGATACTCGTAATGATTTGGAATCAACATTCAGCCGTAAGTATCGATAAAATGAGCTTTAATTTAGACAAAATGTCCGACACACACAAACCAAACCTAAAAATTGTCACTTGGTATTCCGTTTCTCAGTCTTTTTACCTTAGTATATATGTTAACTTATATGTCTACTACTAAGTATACTGATACAGATTTAAAAAAAAAAAAAAATCAATCAATATTTTTACATAAACAAAATGCTCACTTTAAAATTCTTTCCAGTGGATGTTTTTGAACAAATAATGACTATGAATTAAAGAAATCGGTTTCCACGCTGTTAAATACAAATAATCATGCAAACGTTACAGTTTTATATTTTGTTGATTCATATGAGGAGGAATACTATCCTATCAGTTTAAACTCGTAGCATATATACATTATAAAAGTCTATAGTCGGGCAAGTAGTTTTAATGTACTGTGTGTCTTAAACCATGATCTCTGAAAACCGTCCAAACATTCCCAGTGGTTTTAATTTCTTAAATTGTATGCATAAGTAATACAACTTATTTATATGATTGACATTTAGATTCGAAATTTGACAGGAGCAGAGTTACAAGTAATTTATCTTTCAATGAAATATCACTTCTTTTTTTGTAAAGTAACTTAATTCAAAAGTACATTTAATTTAATTAAGAAAATAAACAGATAAAAATTTATTTCAAAGCTTTACAAAATCATATATATTTTGGTATTAATAATAGTGATAATAATATAATAACTTAATTAGTATTTGTATTGATAGGAGGCTTTCTTTTAGAGCTTGTCTAATTTGAATTAAACTAACATCAGCATACGTTCGGAAAAAATAGACGTTTCTGTATCAGTTTTATAAGAAACATATATATATATATATATATTTGTAAATTTTACCTTTTTTGGTATTTTTGGGGAATTTTATAAAATTCTAATGAATATTTATTTTCTTTTCAATTGAACCCTGCATTCCTATTGCCTTTTAGAGCATTTAATGCAGACTTGTAAGGCGTCATAAGCCTCTCAAATATTTCCTCGGAAATTTCAGTTTGTGATTAGGCCTGTGGTTATAATACATTTTAATACCTGTACCTGTAGGTTAATCAAGATAGATTAATGTTCCCTAATTTTAGCTCATGTAACACTGCAGATAAATTAAACATGAGATAATAGCAATTGTATATTAATCTAATTAAACTTCCAAAATAAGATAATAGTATGATTTTATAATTCTTTTACACTTCTTCAATTTCTGAACATATATTATGTAAGAAAAGTATTTTAATCATAAAAAAAAAATCTACTATGAAATTTTTGTGTATTTTGATGTTTTGAGGTCGCCTGAGTTCTATTTTGCTATTTTTACGGTGATACATGCATGCGTGTATGTGTGTGAATGAACCCGATAACGTGTAAATTATTTATTCAAATTAGCTGAAAATTGGTAGGTATGACACGGTCGCGCGAATTGTACAGGTTTTTACGAATGTGGGACTTATAGTTCTTTTACAGGGACGCAAAGACCAAAATCTTCATTGGCCTGTGGCCTCAAATTATTTAAGATGGGATAGTGTCTAAAAGCGTTAGTCAAATGAGCTGAAATTAAATAGGCATGTTATAGATTACCATCGCATAAATTACATAGATTTCAGTGAGTGTGTGACCTACAGTTCTTTTACAGGGACACAAAGAAAAATTCTTTATCATTACAATTTATCGTCTAAACGCTTTATCTGGTTCTGCTAAAAATTGGTAGGTAGATTATACGTCACCTTTGCTCTATTTGAACAGATTTTGATAAGTGTAGGACTTAAAGGTACATAATATAGACTAAAATAACATTACTTGGCAATAAAAATCAATTAATTATCATTAAGGACTGTATATTTGGACTATTTGAAGCATCTAAATTTTACTTTCGATTAAGATATAAATATTTAGACAAGTTATGCGTTATTATTGCATATATTTACATACATAGATATTTACATAAATGTAGGACTTACAGATTTTTTTTTAACCGGTATACGAAGTAGAATTTTTATACATTGCTGTCAATTGGCTAAAAACTATTCAAAGTTTGCTTTAGTAATGTTAAACTGTTTTAAACATAAAATAAAACACATAAATATTTTATATTGCAAGCTTACCACTTATAGTTCATTTACAGTCCAACAAAAATATTTTCTATACATTACAGGGCCGTAAAAAAAATCGTTACACTCGTACTGCCAAAAAAAAAAAAAAAAAAAAAAAAAAGAAGTAAAATAAAATAAATACGTTTCATTTGCCGTTCCCGTCGCAAATGTGGCGAAACCTAGTGATGACGCATGGCGTTAGTCGATCACAAACCACCTGTCCGTACCTACCAACCAGTGATGCCAGATTGGGAATTTTGTCCACATTTTGGGGGTTTTTGAGGCTTCTGGGGACAATTTTGGGGACCAAATGTTTGTGGGGACTTTTTTGGGGAATTCTAAAGTTTTTGGGGACAAATCTGGGGAGTTCTTCAACTTTCTGTGAATGTTGGCAACGTAATGATTTATCCCTGCGACTAGAGACTTTCAATAGCTTTATTGTTATTTGGGGATTTTTTTCAAAAATTGCCTTTATTGGGGAAAAATCTGAGCTTAAATCATAAAAAAATCTGCTCGATATTTTATTTTTTTGAAAAACTTTTTATTTTCCCTTTTTAGAAGAAATCAAGTTGGGGATAGTTTTGAAAAAAAAAACCTGATTTGGGGAAATTTGAAGACCTGTTTGGGGAAATGATTTTCGACCATCTGGCATCACTGCTACCAACACTCAATTGGTCTCGTGGACTTTTACAGTGAAGTTGTTCGCTCCGTGTTTCCGCCGGCTAGTATTTAGTTCACTTGTTAAAACTTTGAGAACTTACACCAATATTCCCACTCCACACATCGTAAGAAGCTTAAAATGACAGAAAAATCCTGTTCTTTTACTCTGCTAGAGAACTCTGTGACTAGTGTAGACTTACTCTGTGATTAATGTAGTCAGATATCTGACAAGCTATCCTAGATGTAGCCAGATGTAGCAAGAGATCCATGCCTAAACGGCTGTAGATGGTAATAAAGTGTAACGGTGTGTTGACAAAATAATCACTGTAATGTAGTATTCGCAATAAACTACTTGAATGTCAAGATTTTGATTTAAATGTTTACATTTTATTGTCCTTTGTAAAGATTTTTTTGTCAGCACTGTACAATCAACAACACTGTCGGCACTGTTTAAATAACATACAACTTAGGAAAATATATTTAAATACCCTATTACAATTTTCCTTTCCATTTGTTGAATGACTTCCTCTTATTTAAAGTTATTTAAATTTCCTTTTAATTACTAAATGTTCGGAAAGTCGAGCGGAGTCTCTCCAGATTGTTTTATTTAGAATTAAATGTATTTGAACTTGAAATTTGTTATATAATGTTTGTAAATATTAAATTGAAGGTTATTGAAAAGTCTTGTGTGTATTACTTTATAATTTTTAAAGCTTCGTGCCTTGAAAAAATACATTTATTCCCTATAATGTATTCTATATCGTTTGAGTGCCCATGTAAGTGGATCGTAATTGCTACAGTGCTTTCTCATAATCGGCAGCTTAGAGCTAACGGATGCAGTAAAAAATCTAAAAATTTTCTTTATAAAACAATTTTTACAAATTTCTAGAATGTAACGTTTCCCTCCTTTTATGTTACGTGAAGAGTAATTTCGCTGCACTTTTGCTGTCAGTCACAGAGAAAGATGAGATTTCCATCGCTTTTTATTTCGCTACCACTATTATCGTACAGAAATCATTTTGATATTTTACCTCAAATCTTGTGGTTAAATAGGATAATGTTTATTGTTAGAAAATAGTGGTGGTAAAACCAAAAAGCGATAATATCCCAGTGCGTGAATGATGACAAATGTGCTACGAAATTTCGATTTAGTAATTAAGAACCTTAAACTGAACTGAATCAGAAATTTATAAATATTTTTCCTGAAATATAAAGGCACAAATTTCTTGGGGGAAAAAAACATACAATACAATAATTTACGTAAAATTTTGACAAACATATCTATATTTTTCGAATAAATATGAATTTAATAGTTGGTAAAAAATTCAATGAACATTTTCAATTGTATCATATAAAAACTTATTCTATTAATTTTAATTTACTTTTGGTTACATTATTTCGTGTTATCTCCTAACCATAGTACAAAAAAATTGTTTCTGTGACATAAAGAATGGGAATCAAAAATGTGAAAAAGACTTATTTGGCCAGTTAGAAAAATATAAGCTGCATAAAGTTGTAAATAATAATTGGATATTGGTGACATCAGATGCAAGAAATTTCATTCCTTTAATGTGCATCACATGATTATTTCTTTTGCTTATTGAGAAACCAAGAGTTCTTAAAATGTTCGAAAAGATTACAATTTCTTTTAAAAACATTTAAAATGAATTCGCAATTAAAATTACTTCACGGCAAACATATTAATTGCATTTTAAGGATAAAGTTGAAAGAAAGAAACATCATTTAAGCTGATTTCAATGAAAACATCGCTGAAAAACTATAGTTTCATTCAGAAAACAATATGCGTGTTATAAGCCGCAGTTAAAGTAATAGCCACAATGTAAAAGAAATTCATGTTATAACAATATGTTTTAGAGAAATTAATTATTAAAAGTGATGAAAAAACTATTGTTAAATATTATGAAATCTTGTAAGTAACTAAATTTAACATACTAAGTAATGAAATGCACGCCTATTTCACATTTTTTTCTAAATTAATAATTAAAAAATTAATCTCGGAAATTAATATCAGTTATTTTAAATAAAGAACGCAAAATTAAATTACAAAAGATTACTTTTTAATACAATGTTAATGTCCTGAACCTTTCACCTTATATAAAAGAAAAACGAAACATTTGTAAAAATTTTAACCACTGGTTTTCGAAATATTTACATATCTTGGCATGCTCCGAACATTATTCGACATTTTTTAAAAATGTCTGTTTATGTGTTCATGTGATTTACATATCTTGGCATGCTCCGAACATTATTCGACATTTTTTAAAAATGTCTGTTTATGTGTTCATGTGATTTACATATCTTGGCATGCTCCGAACATTATTCGACAATTTAAAAAATGTCTGTTTATGTGTTCATGTGATTTACATATCTTGGCATGCTCCAAACATTATTCGACAATTTTTAAAAATGTTTGTTTATGTGTACATTTATGCATATATGTGTGTGTGTTGCGAATATTTTGTAAACACTGTATCTAATGAACCAATGGATAGAAATCAACAAAACTTTACATTTGGTTGAATTTTGACTAAAACTGTTATGAATTTGATTTTGGCATTTGATTTTGATATATCATCTAACAAGTGGCACTTTTTTCTTGTAATTTCATCTCTAATGAAAGCCTGTACCTTAGGAATAGCGTTGCTTTTCTATAATTTATCTTCGTTTACGGAAAATTAATATCTGAGCACCTCTGATATATAAATACATCAAACATGGTATATGAGATGGATTTTATTAAAAACTATTCTGATACAATTTGAGTGCATATCGAACGACTGGTGGTGCCATAATTTTGCAATACTTCTTTTTTTAGGGAAGGCCATATATCAACTTCTATGGTATACAAATGCATCAGGCCTGGTACAGGAGATATATATTATTAATAATAAATATGCTGATTCAATTGATTATGTATGATGGTTATGTTGGAAAAAATATGTTTATTCAGTATGAGTGCATATTCACCGACAGGGGGCGTTGCTATGAAATAATTTATCTCCGTTTACTGAAAATAAGTGTTAGCTTCTATGATGTATAAGTGTACTGAACTCGGTATTTGAGACAGATATCGTGAGAGAAAGTATGCTTATTCAATTGAGTACATATCGGACAAGACAGATGGCATTATTATCTTGCAATATTTTATATTCACGAATAGCCTATGCCTTAGCTTCTAAGGGATGTAAATGCAACATGCTTGGTATATGAGATAGATATTTAAAAAAAATATACTGATTTAATTTGTGGGTGTATTGGATAACAGGTGGGGCTGTTGTTATTCATCTTCTGTGATTCTTCAGATGGCTCTATCTCAGCATCTATTGGATAAAACTGAAAATCAAACTGCCTATGTAAAATCTTTATCGTGAAAGACTATGTTGATTACATTCTTTGGTCATGCTGAATTGTAGGTGGGGCTATTCCATAGAACTGATACAGAAGAACGTTTCAAGCCTATTTGTTAACTTAATTTTTTAACAATTTTAATATTCCTGACAACAATAATAATAAATTTATGTGTGATTTTTATTTAATTTAAACTATAAAGTATGGGGGGGGAAAAGTAGAAGAAGAAAATAATATATCAATATCACGCCCTTTAATCAACTTGCTAAATTATCTTTTGTTTCAAGAATTCCTTTTCTTTATTCCTTTACTTGGTTTTAATTATACCTACTGTGGCATAAACAGCTTTAAGCCTGAATTAACAACTTTATTCTGGTCTTTTAAGAGAAATTTTTCCTGTTTATTCTAAACCTTTTCAAGCGTATATAACCACAGTGACTGGAGATGTAATTAAATTTGCCAAAGTATGCTTCACATAAGAAGTTGTCGAGGACAAAATATTTTCGTACGGGTACAATTAATGTTTTGACGCATTTTCTAACCTTAACAAACAGGAAATGTAACATCGAATTGCTCAATTATTGAAAAGTCAGATTTTGAATTTGACATTATATTCGATTATATAGAAAGGAATTTCAGTTATTTCTAGCTTTGACAATTTAATGGCATTTACAGCTTAAATTTCTAAAGCAGAAATAATTGAGTACATCTAATAGCATGTCCATAGAGATGTATTTGGCATTCATGATTACGATAGTTATGAGTGAGATTATGCAAAATGAAGTTTCAATATTAGCATTAAATTTATTATTAGAATAAATAAAGTTATGAATATTTAAATACATTATTATGTGTTTCTTTATTTTTTTTTAGATTCTTGTGCAGAAAATATTTCACATTTTATGCAGAAATGGAATTTGGTTCTGGTTGAGGTTAAGGCTGATTGACATACCTAATTTCCTAAGTCTGTGCGGAATTAAATCTTTGAAAATCATTTGAAGGACTTCTATTAGCAAATTGCGCAAAATAAGTCAAAGATAAATATTGATTATCATAAATCTGTAATCGCATATGGTAAAAACCAATATTTAACGTGCAGTTTATTGCTTAACTAATTTCAACATTATAAAATTTTAAAATCTGGTAATTCAAAAGATATTACTTAAATTTACGCTTCTACTATATCAGGAGAATTTGGTTGTTTTGTTTCATGCTGGATTTTTCGTTTTTATATACTCCAGTTTAGTATCGTCATTTTCACGCATGAGAAACACCAAAAAAATTTATAAAATTGTTTTAAGAGGATAGTGGATATTATATATATATATATATAGGGGAGACTGGGGCACAGTGGACCTAGAGGCACAGTGGACCACCCCTGTTCAAATCTCTTAATATTTAACTCTTTTAGTTTATATTGAGACTCATAGATGGTAGCATGGTACTACTTGTATACATCCAAAAAAAACCATGGTAAATGCTAAGGTTGCCATTTTATACATTTTTTATGTTTTGAGGTGCTCAAAGTAATTTTTCATGTTTGAAAATTTTTTAATTTGATCAGGACTGAACAATTGAATACAAGTATTGGATAGTTGTTAAGAAAAGGTAAGATAATGTTTTTTTTTTTTTTTTTAATTTATAAAAATTATTAGCATATTTATAGTCTATATATAATTTTAATATTATTATTTGTTTTTGTCTGGACATGGGGCACAGTGGACCGCCTTCCAATGAGTCTAAAAGACCAAATTATATTTAATACCTTATCTAATTTAGTTAAATTTACATATACAAATATAATGTGACTCAAAATAATTAATAAAAAAAATAGTGTTATAGTAAAATAAATTTCTGAAAAGGGAAAATAGTTGAATGGTAGTATAACAATTATGAATATCTATATTTAATAACTATTTGAATTTTTTAATATTTAAAAAAAAAAAAAAATTATTATGTGATATAATAAATAGTAAGTTATATAAATTTATTGTTGTTGTTTTTAGAAACAACATATAAATGATAGAAGTAGAATAATTTTAGTTAAACTTATCTCACAAATATAATGTAAAGTATTAATATCTCAAAATAATTAATAAAAATGTTTAAATAGTAATATAAGATTTAATTATATATTTCATAATTTTTATAACTATATAACATTAATAAACAAATTAAAAATATATCTTATTGTTTTTAGTGATGGCACGTAAAAGACAAAGAAAATCTGATATAGGATTCTTCCTCTAATTTGATTTCTTATTTATTTTGATTTACTTTAAATTTTAGTAATTTTATTTCAAGAAAATGTTCGAATTATGTTATTTAGACTAGAATTGCATAAGAAACTAACTTTAGGAAAACAAAATGAGTAACTTATACTATTTGAACATGAAAAACACAGGTTGGTCCACTGTACCCCGGGTTGTGGACTACTGTGCCGGGGCACAGTGGTCCGCTTTATGAGTGCACACAATTTATTTTTTTATTCGTAATGTGTTAGAAGTATCGTTATAAAAAATTACCACATGTCAAGAAAGGTTAAAAGAATGTTTTCTAATTTTTTCAAGTACCTTGCTTTTTTTAGTTTTGGTGAAAACAAATTAAATGTGTAAAAGTGGTCCACTGTGCTCCGGTCTCCCCTATACATATTTATATCATCAGGCCTGGTACGGGAGATATATATTATTAATAATAAATATGCTGATTCAATTGATTATGTATGATGGTTATGTTGGAAAAAATATGTTTATTCAGTATGAGTGCATATGCACCGACAGGGGGCGTTGCTATGAAATAATTTATCTCCGTTTACTGGAAATAAGTGTTAGCTTCTATGATGTATAAGTGTACTGAACTCGGTATTTCAGACAGATATCGTGAGAGAAAATATGCTTATTCAATTTAAGTACATATCGGACAAGACAGATGGCATTATTATCTTGCAATATTTTATATTCACGAATAGCCTATGCCTTAGCTTCTAAGGGATGTAAATGCAACATGCTTGGTATATGAGATAGATATTACAAAAAAATATACTGATTTAATTTGTGGGTGTATTGGATAACAGGTGGGGCTGTATTTATTCATCTTCTGTGATTCTTCAGATGGCTCTATCTCAGCATCTATTGGATAAAACTGAAAATCGAACTGCCTATGTAAAATCTTTATCGTGAAAGACTATGTTGATTACATTCTTTGGTCATGCTGAATTGTAGGTGGGGCTATTCCATAGAACTGATACAGAAGAACGTTTCAAGCCTATTTGTTAATTTAATTTTTTAACAATTTTAATATTCCTGACAACAATAATAATAAATTTATATGTGATTTTTATTTAATTTAAACTATAAAGTATGGGGGGGAAAAGTAGAAGAAGAGGAAGAAGAAAATAATATATCAATATCACGCCCTTTAATGAACTTGCTAAATTATCTTTTGTTTCAAGAATTCCTTTTCTTTATTCCTTTACTTGGTTTTAATTATACCTACTGTGGCATAAACAGCTTTAAGCCTGAATTAACAACTTTATTCTGGTCTTTTAAGAGAAATTTTTCCTGTTTATTCTAAACCTTTTCAAGCGTATATAACTACAGTGACTGGAGATGTAATTAAATTTGCCAAAGTATGCTTCACATAAGAAGTTGTCGAGGACAAAATATTTTCGTACGGGTACAATTAATGTTTTGACGCATTTTCTAACCTTAACAAGCAGGAAATGTAACATCGAATTGCTCAATTATTGAAAAGTCAGATTTTGAATTTGACATTATATTCGATTATATAGAACGGAATTTCAGTTATTTCTAGCTTTGACAATTTAATGGCATTTACAGCTTAAATTTCTAAAGCAGAAATAATTGAGTACATCTAATAGCATGTCCATAGAAATGTATTTGGCATTCAGGATTACGATAGTTATGAGTGAGATTATGCGAGATGAAGTTTCAATACTAGCATTAAATTTATTATTAGAATAATTTAAGTTATGAATATTTAAATACATTATAATGTGTTTCTTTATTTTTTCAGATTCTTGTGCAGAAAATATTTTGCATTTGATGCAGAAATGGAATTTGGTTCTGGTTGAGGATAAGGCCGATTGATAAACCTAATTTTCTAAGTCTGTGTGGAATGAAATCTTTGGAAATCATTTGAAGGACTTGTAGCTGCAAATTGCGCAAAATAAGTCAAAGATAAATATTGATTATCATAAATCTGTAATTGCATATGGTAAAAATCAGTATTTAACGTCAGTTTATTGCATAACTATTACAATTTCAACCTTATAAAATTTTAAAATCTGGTAGTTCAAAAGATATTACTTAAATTTACGCTTCTACAGTCGGTAACAAAAGTGTCCGAACACTAGCAAAAATTCCTATGTAAAAAAGGTACACTTACTACTGTTTTGTTAAATAAATCCTTGTCGAATCCAGTTCTTAGTCATTCTAAGAACAGGATTCGACAAGGATTTATTTAGCAAAACTGTATTAAACGCACCTTTTTTATATAGGAATTTTTGCTAGTGTTCGGACACTTTTGTTACCGACTGTACTATATCAGGAGAATTTGGTTGTTTTGTTTCATGCTGGATTTTTCGTTTTTATATACTCCAGTTTAGTATCGTCATTTTCACACATGAGAAACACCAAAAAAAAAAATGTATAAAATTGTTTTAAGAGGTGAGTGGATATTATATATATATAGGGGAGACTGGGGCACAGTGAACTTAGAGGCACAGTGGACCAACCCTGTTTAAATCTCTTAATATTTAACTCTTTTAGTTTATATTGAGACTCATAGATGGTAGCATGGTACTTCTTGTATACATCCAAAAAAACCTATGGTAAATGCTAAGGTAGCCATTTTATACAATTTTTTGCTCAAAGTAATTTTTCATGTTTGAAGTTTTTTTAATTTGATCAGGACTGAACAATTGAATACAAGTATTGGATAGTTGTTAAGAAAAGAAGGTAAGATATTGTTTTTTTTTTTTTTTTTTTTTTTTTTTTTTAATAAAAATTATTAGCATGTTTATAGTCTATATATAATTTTAATATTATTATTTGTTTTGTCTGGACATGGGGCACAGTGGACCGGCTTCCAATGAGTCTAAAAGTCCAAATTATATTTAATACCTTATCTAATTTAGTTAAATTTACCTATACAAATATAATGTGACTCAAAATAATTAATAAAAAAAATAATGTTATAGTAAAATAAATTTCTGAAAAGGGAAAATAGTTGAACGGTAGTATAACAATTATGAATATCTATATTTAATAACTATTTGAATTGTTTAATATTAAAAAAAAATAAATAAAATGATTATGTGATATAATAAATAGTAAGTTATATAAATTTATTGTTGTTATTTTTAGAAACAACATATAAAAAATAAAAGTAGAATAATTTTAGTTAAACTTATCTCACAAATATAATGTAAAGTATTAATATCTCAAAATAATTAATAAAAATGTTTAAATAGTAATATAAGATTTAATTATATATTTCACAATTTTTATAACTATATAGCATTAATAAACAAATAAAAAATATATCTTATTGTTTTTAGTGATGGCACATAAAAGACAAATAAAATCTGATATAGGATTCTTCCTCTAATTTGATTTCTTATTTATTTTGATTTACTTTAAATTTTAATAATTTTATTTCATGAAAATGTTCGAATCATGTTATTTCGACTAGAATTACATAAGAAACTAATTTTAGGAAAACAAAATGAGTAACTTATACTAATTGAACATGAAAAACAGAGGTTGGTCTACTGTACCCCGGGTTGTGGACTACTGTGTCCCGGTGACGGGACACAGTGGTCCGCTTTATGAGTGCACACAATTTATTTTTTTATTCGTAATGTGTTAGAAGTATTGTTATAAAAAATTAGCACATGTCAAGAAAGGTTTAAAGAATGTTTTCTAATTTTTTCAAGTACCTTGCTTTTTTAGTTTTGGTGAAAACAAATTAAATGTGTAAAAGTGGTCCACTGTGCTCCGGTCTCCCCTATAAATATATATATATATGTAAGTTATTATAATATATGTTTTCAGTGATACAAAAATTGTATGACTGAGTTAATTTCAATCATAATACATATATATATATATATATATGTATATATATATATATATGTATGTATTATTCTTTTTATACATATTTGCAACCATCCATTCTTTAACATATCCAACATAATTATTTTGAGAAAATTTGCTTACATTCCATTTATATATAATAATATTAATTGCATTAAATTTCTCAATATTTATTAAGATATAAAAATAAAATTTACATTGAAATATTTTGCAAAAATTAAAAAGTTCTCTGCTTACTAATTTTTCCTCTTCGATTTTACATTATTATAATTTTACAATATTTTGTAAACACATATTTAGGTATTACTTTCTGGATTCACTGACAAGTCATTTTTAAAAAAATATTCTTGCATTAGTCTTGGGAAATTTGATGTGAATTGTAACACAAAAATATTTTTAAAAAATAAATCTACAATGTAATCCAACTATGTTTACATATATTGTTAAACTATAATAACGTAAAATATTATAGTTTAACAATGCATCCTAAACATAATATGTAAAATTTTGTATAATATCTAAAATCTAGGTAAAAAGTTATTAAATTTTATTAAGGAAAAATAAACACAAAAGTCTTATCCTTTATTCTCATAGAAGTATTACATTTCCGCTGAACAGTTTTCCTGAAATCTTTCGAGAAATATATGAATTATATACAAGGTATTGAATCACTAGGAATCCCTTCAATTCTTGAAAATATCGATCTTTTAAACTTAAATCTTTTATCAGAGAATTTTTTTTTTTATAAGTTATATAATGTACATTTTGTAGTGTTAAATATTCTGGGGATCGAAAATATAGAACGGAATAATATTTTTTGTAAAATTCTGCAAATGCAAAAGTATACTTTAAAAATATGTATAAAGATACCAGTAGTGGTTTACCAAAAGCATAACTGTGGTAGACACTGAAACAGTAGTGGATATTTTATAATTTAAACTCTATAAGTAAGCGTTTTAAAACATGCGTATGTTATGAATTTAACTGAAACAATGTGAACTTTTCGTCATACTGTTGCAATTTTTATTAGATTTAAAACAATGTAAGTCGAATGTCTTATCCTTTGTGTGGTTTTCTGCGAAACTTGCGTAAATACGATCCTTTTAGAAAGACGCCCCACGGAGGGCAATCCAATTATAGGTCTTGGAGCCTAGTGTATTCAATCGGCTTTAATACCCAGAACCCTCTTATTCTTTGTATTTGGTTATTTTGAGCTGATTTCTTGTACGATTTTGTTAACATGAATAAAAATAAATGTAAAGAATTAATTTAGTGTGTTATTTTATTATATTGTAACAAAGTATAGTATTTTTGTTAGTGGTAGCACGATATGTCATTATTATGCAGTACTGGATTCCCTTATTAAATACTGTGTCATTTGGTTTTGAGGTGAAAAATTAGCCGTAGACTTTTTTTTTTTTTTTTTTTTTTTTTTTTCTCAAATTTGAAGCACAGGATGAAATATGAATAATTTCACTCAAAATACATTTTAACATCTCTATATGTTCATATGATTTTTTTTTTTTTAATGTTTTGTGTACCATTGAGAATGAAGAATTTTACATCGTAAAGAAGTTCTTCTGCAAGTCTAAAGAGTCAATCTAGAAGTCAATTCTAAAAGTGATCCAGGGAAATGTCATCACTTTAGAGCCACCCTCAATTTTTTAAGGTTCTGCATGCATACAACCGAGCAGATATAAATCATTTGGAAAGAAGTTTTTTCATCTAGTTAAACAAAATCAAGCAGCTTAGCAAGTTAGTAAAATATGCGAATCATAGAAAAGGAATTATACAATGGTTTTATTATAGCACTACTAAAATGTTACTTACGATATGATGCAAATGGAGAACTTTCATAGAACATGGAAAATGTAAGTAAAGATCAGGCATTTCAATTTTAAGAACATTTTTAATGTAGTTACGGGAATTCTAGCATGGCCAGTATTTCATCAAAAAAGAAAACATAGGGTGTCATAGGGTGTCATAGAGTGTTATTCCAAGTACTTTCACTTCGGAAGATTTGCAGAAATACCATTAAAATTATAGGAAAAATATAAATGTAAATTAGATTATTTGATTAAAAACACTTTAAAAATACGTTTCTCTAAAATTAAACTTTATTTAAAACATTAAAAACATCCAAAGCTTTTCGTTTTGAAATATCAAAACATCATCAAGGATTTTATTACACGTTTCAAAGAGCATTTTTATATATTTTGCATTACATGGTCAGCAGTTAAGTCCTTTAATAACTTGAACAGAAGCAAAGTCAATTGGAATCTGGTGAAAGTTGGATCCAGGAGCTAAGACAAGTAAGGAGTGGAACTCTTTTGGTTACCAAAGCTTGTTATAAGTGAAAGCTTGAATAAGGTAAAAGTAGAAATTAAGGGGAAAAGAAATAGACGTAATTGGATGAATAAAAATCAAGAAAATAGTAATAAAACAAGAACGAAAAATCATGCGATGAGCATTGATTATTAACACTCTTGTTAGGTCATTATGGAAACTTTTAAATTTTCTGAGGTGATTTTTACAATATAAGTTTGTTTCTTTTTCATTCTGTAAACACATAAATGTTGCAGAAAATACATTTTGTAAATTAAAAGATACATGTCCAACTGATTAATATTTTTATTTCTTTTTTTTTTTTTAATAAAAAAAATTCAGTAGTGTCTACTACTGGAACAGAAGTATGTGTAGTCTGGCTAAAATTTTCATTGTCTCTCTGGGTTGAGAATTTCAGTTTGAGGGGTCGACGAAATCACTTGTTGAATACCGATATTATTATAAAGTAATCTACTTATTATTCAATTGATGATAACTAATGAAAATGATTACTAATTTATTATTATTATTATTATTATTATTATTATTATTCAAGAAATGCGATATTAATAAAAAGTAACCATGCCAACCGTTGTGAAAAAATGTTTTATGTAGCAATGTTTGAAGCACAGTTATGTATAGAAAGATTTAATTAAGGTATCAGGCAATAGTTTCTATCAAAGTCTCTAAAATTAAAAACAGTAGAAAAAGAAAATAGCGCCTGGAAATGTCTTTTAGTGACTAATACTGTTAGAAATACTTTAAATAGGGGTGTTATTTTTCAGATGCTGCAGTTAATTCCTCTCTTAATAAATAGTTCATAATACTGTTTTTTAAATTTTAAGAAGAAAATTTTCTCTTCTGTATTAGATGAGCATAATTGATCTATTTGTATAATATTTTTGTACTATGATTGAATATATATTTACGACAGTATAATTTTTTAGACTGTGACTAAATATATATTTACTGTAATACAGTAAAAATTTGAAGATATATATATATATGTTCAAATGTTAAATAAATTAATATATAATAAAGTAAGAAAAATAATTCTGTTGTTATAATATTTACGATAACTTTTAAAATTTTAATGAGAAAATTTTGTCTTCTATATTACAAAAGCATAAATGATCTACTTGTATAATGTTTTGAACTGTGATTGAATATGTATAAATATAATATTATAGTTAAAATTTGAAGTTATATAAGTTCGAATGTTAAATAAATTAATATACAATAAAGTACGAAAAATAAATCTATTATTATAACATTTATGATAAATTTTAAAGTTTTAAGGTAAGAATTCTGTCTTCTATATTACAGAAGCATAATTGACCTACTTGTATAGCATTTTGCACTATGATTGAATATATATTTACAATATTATAATTTTTTGTAGTGTGATTGAATATGTATTTACAATATTATAGTAAAAATTTGAATTTATACATGTTCGAATGTTAAAGGAATTGTATGCATGTATGTTCGGTTTATGGCATCGGGTGTTACCTTCCGACAGAATCCACAAGTCTGTGCCAGGTCTTCCGGTCATGGGTCCACTCTTCTTCCAGACCCCTATCCCTCATCGCTTTTTTTAATTAATATACAATAAAGTGCGAAAAATATTTCTGGTGTTTACGATATTTACGAAAACTTTTGAAATTATAAGGAGTAAATTTTGTATTCTATATTACAAAAGCATAAAGAATTTTAAAGAATAATTTTGAAGGTACAAAATATATGTTTTAAATTTCGTTTTTAAAGTTTAACAATTATATATACTTTTACATATTTCTTAAAATATTTTTACATATTTTACATTTAGAAAATATCCGTAGAACTAGTTTAAATTTTAATATTCAGTAGAAATTTCATTTTTTTGAGGGGGTTATTACTAAAAGGAAAAAAAAAAGCATTTTTATAGTGATTCTGAAAGGGAAAAAGTCTGCATCGATAATGCATTTTTTCTGATCAAACAAGTTGTTTAAGTTTTATCATTAAATACAACTTTTCGCAGAAGTCGCTAAAGTTTTTCTATACGTTGGTTCAGTGTTTTACTGCATATTTAGTGATTAAAAAGGATCCCTCCATATTTTCAAAAAGTAACTTTAATAAATTTATAATGGGGCATGAAAAGTATTAAAAAACGTATGGCCAGTATAAAACCATATATGTGTACATTTTCTTTACTGAAACATATTAAAGAGATATGTAAAAGAAATTTTGAAGTAATGAATTTCCCAATTCTTAGCATCAGAAGTGACAATGTTAAAAGTTGAAAGGGAACACAGTATCCTTTAAGTACTATAGCGTAGTTTCTTTTTCTCTCACCCCCCCCCCCCCCCTTTTTTTTTTTTCTTTCATGATAATGAAAATAACATATAGAACTTTTGAATTAACATTTGAAAAGCCAAGGTTGGTTGGTTGAAAGCCTTTTTTTGGCGCAAGGTCATCAGTAGGACATGCTGCGCCACTTCAAAAGCCAAGACTTATTGTGTTCGTGATTGTTATTTTATTGTGTTTTTTTAATCCACTCGTTATGCTTAATAAAGCCTAAATATGTAGAACATATAATTTTTACTGTAGCTAATATTACATTTTTACAGATATACTAAGTGCTTCAGAAATCTTGCTAAAATTTTAAGGGTTTATAGAATACAACTAAATCAGCAAATTTTGCCACACAAAGCAGGGTCGCAACACAGGTAGTGAACCGCTAGGTGGCGCTTGAGATTGAATGCAATTGTTATTGTGCAAAACTAGCAAATGATCCACGGTTCGCAATATTATTCTGTTGTAGATAATGAATGTAATGAATTTGTTTGAAAACGGTTATTTTATTTACAACGTACATAAAATGCATATCCGCTTTTTCCTTACTTGTAAAATCAGGAATTGCTCAAAAATTAATCTTGTTAGAAATGACAATGATTGAAACACAAAACGGCTTTATGCTTCAATTTGTGTTAAGCTCTTATATTTTCCACCACTTTTTAGCCAAAATTCTATAAACTAGAATAAACAGATAAAAGCTTTTGCCACAACTGCGAGGGACGTTCCTAGAGCAAATTTCGTCCTTTTTTTTTTTTTTTTTTTTTTTTTTTTTTTAAATTACATAAAATTTATTGCCAAAAAAAAAATAAATAAAAAAAAAAGACACCATGAACTATACACATTGCATTATTTTTCGACCTAGTTGCCCTCGACATTGAGACATTTGTCGTAGTGTGCAGAAAGTTTGAAGAAACTACTATGGTAAAACTCCTTGCTCTGCGATGCAATTAATCGTCGCACAGTCTGCTCCTTAGCAGCATAGTTTTGTAAGTGAAGTATTGAGAGTACTTCCTGCTAATACTATGTCCTATAATAAGTACAAATCTTTGAATAAACACCATAAAATGCAATAAATTCGTGAATGCCTCTTTGATTGCATCACTCGTGACTACTTTGTTCTCCTGAAGAAGTGTCGTGTTTTCTTTCGACCTGTAACAAATGTTGCGAGTTTATTGCACTTTATGGTGTTTATTCAAAGTTTGTACTGGTTACTTTAAAACACCAATGCTGTGGAGCTTTCTTATTATGTCCTACACTCTAGCAATTTTGTTTTCATTCGTGGATATGGATGGACGTCCATTTCGGCCTTAATACTCCACACATTGCTTTCCTTCACTGAGCATGCAACACTAGCGAACTAAACATTTAACAAGACATGACCTCTTCTTCATACACGGTCACACTAGCCCAGATGTGCATTCATGCCAGATAACTGCAGGAGCTCCATTGGCGACCGCGTTGTTAGCACATGTCTGTCTGCCATCTAAATTTGGACTCGACTAACCTCGGGCACGCTAGTCTGCTGATACTCTCTTTTCTTCGGCAATTTGCGCATGCGTTATTGCTCCTACGCTGATGCTCTTTCCATCGTTGGACCAGCCAAGGGTGTACATTATTATGACTATTGTTTGATTTACCTGCTATATGTACCATCTTTTCTTTCCAAAAAAAATGACAAAAATTACTTTCGAAATATCTCTCGTATATAAAAATCATTTGTGAAAAAACTAGTTGTAAACAAAACAATCGTTTGCAAACAAACTAATTATTATCGATTAATTTGCAACAGAATAATAGTGGAAACTGACTTTCATTCGCTAGAAATGGCGCAGTCATTATTACACTCAATCTGAAGCGCGATCTAGAGGTTCACTACTTGCATTACGAATCATGCTTTGTACGACAAACAAATTTCGTCTAGATGTGTCCTATCACATTACTCTGGATCGTCATCCTGCTACCTATATCCTCCTCCTCTTCGCAATTTATTTTTCAAAAAAAAGTAATTCTTCAAGGTGTCTTACTTGTCCTTTTGCTGATGCTTCTCATTTTAGAGATAGCTCTTCGCATGTTACATTTCGTAAGGCTTTTAATATTATTTACTCTATCAAGTGCAATTTATGCAATGTATACATATAAAAGAGTGCTCCCACTCACTCACTCACTCACTGACTCATCAACGCACAGCAAAATCTACTGGAGCCACTGACTCGAAACTAGGTCAGATTATAGAACATATAGTGTAAGCATCCCCTAAGAAGCGATTTTACGAAATTCACCCGCCAAGGGGGCGTAGGGGGCAAAATGTGATTTCACAAAACTCTTCATATCTCAAAGGGAAAAAAAAACAGATATCCGTAAAATTTTTGCTTTAAAATATAGCTAACACAAATATCTCAAAACCAATTTCTGGAATTTTAGAAATTCGATCCCCAAGGGAGGAAAGGGGGCAAAACGAGATTTCACCTGTGCACAACGTGGTTTCTCTTACTCCTATATATCTCAAACAAAAGAACAGATATACGTGAAATTTTTGCTCTAATGTATAGCTAATACAAATACCTAAAAACCAATTTCTGGAATTTTAGAAATTCAGCCCCCAAGAAGGGGAAGAGGGAGCAAAATGATTTGAAATAATCCTTTATATCGCAAACAGAATATATATATGTATGAGATTTTTCTCTAAAATATAGCTCCTCTAAATACATAAAAATTAATTTCTTTAATTTTAGAAATTCGTCCCAGTAAGGTGGGAAAGACGGGGCAAAAAATATGGGGCAAAAAATATTGAAATACAGCTAGACCGTTCAAATTAGGTACAGATAGGTTTTAGAGGCCTGAAAGTCGAATGAGGATATTTTCGAAAGTGTAAAGTTATTAAGAGGGTCAAGATCCGTTCACATGAAGCAACTTCAACCCGTGTCAAAACGACCCGGGAATTTGAAAAGCGGGGTTTTACAGAGTAAACATTTAGGCTGTTCACACTATCAACCCTGGTTAAAAATCACTGTAGAAGCGTTATACGGTTTTTGAACTCTGATTGGCTGTTTGCAAAATTAACGCCTGATTTCGGAGAAAAGAAGCGAAACCGTATTGTCCGCGAAAACGTGAATTTATTTTTCATGTTTGTGAGCAGCTGAGAATAAAAGGATTACATACATTATTAAATTTTAGGATTATATATTTTATATTATTCTTCATTATTAATATTTAATTTTACATTAAGTTGTTAATATAAATTTAATATTACAAACAAATCATTCTAAATTAAATTTTTTATACGTGAAAATTTCATTATCTTTTTTATATGTAGTAAAAAAAAAAAAAAAAAAAAAAAGGCTATATTATGTATTAGAAATTTAATTATTAATATTATTTTGAATATTAAGATTGTAAATAGGATCGCTAAATAAAATAAGTTTTGATATTAGTTTTTATATTATTGTTATTACAACTTATAAATGTCCATTGAAATACTAATATAATTAACTTTACGATACTTTGATTTTAAATTAGTTAAAATAAATTATGCATTATAATTATATTAAATCTAAACGCATTAAATAATAAAATAAATGATTAAACTTTTAATTTAGATTTTATTACCTTAAAGATTTAAATTAATATTACTACATTAATAAATACTAGGTTAGATACTTATTTCATTTCTTACTATCATAACTAATAGATATTCTTAAAAATATTTCAACATAAATCTTTCATAAATCTTTATCTTTTATTATGCATCGAAATAAGCATTCATAAAAAAAAAAAAAAAAAAAAAAAAAAAAAAAAAAGTATTCTTGTGCATCTGTAATAAAAACTATAAATTAGATTTTTGTGCATATATATTTTATTATTAAAACTCCTTTTGTAATTAAAAATATTCTGTAACCAAAAGTATTAAAACCAAAATTCAATAGAAAATCACGGAACATCTTAAATAATCCGAAACTAAAATCCAAACCTCTTAAAATAATTATCTGGAGGACATTCCACATCTAAATCTAAATAACAACATAACTCCTTCAGCCTTTAAAACTCTGACTAGGTTTATCCTATACCATAACTATATATTATTCAATAATTCTTTATATAAACAACGTTTAGGGTTACCACAAGGTGGCATTGCTTCTAGTATGTTAGCTGATCTATATTTATATTTTTATGAGCGTGACATTGAGTGTACTAATTATAAATTACTAAGATACATAGATGATATAATTATATTATATTTGGATAAACATAACACCAATCTAGACTTACCTGTTAATTATCCTGAAAATCTGTCTCTTAGTAGTACTGATTTGGAATCTAGTGTTATTAGTTTCTTAGATTTAAAAATTATTCTTAATAGTAATAGCCAATTGGAATTTGACTTATATGATAGACGGAAAGATTTCCCCCTTTAAAGTAAATTTTTTTACTAATTTTAAAACATGTTTACATAAATCTGTGTTTGTCAATATTCTTCTTAATTTTAATCTACGGATAAAATATTTAGTGTCTGATAAACATCAAAACGTACAATTTCGATTCTTTAAAAATTTAGCATTAATTAATGGATATCCCAAACACTTAATTAAAAAAAATTTTAATTTTTATTATTATTATATTTTTTTTTCTCAATTTTTATTCTAATTTAAATTTAGGTCTAAAAAATTTTTATTCCAATAAACTGTAATTGAGGTCTAGAGATTATGATACTTGATTTTAAATTAGGTATTATTTTATGGTTAGTTTTTATTCCCATTATCTTTCAATCTTCGTGACAAATTTCAATCGTAGATGGCAGCACTATTCAAATATCTATATTGAATATCTGAATCCATAACAATTTTTTTTTAGCTTTAATAGGTTTTTGTCTACTTTAACTTCGTTCTATGCTTCCTGGCCATTTTGTACAGACATTATATGTATTTTATTTCTTTTTATTTTATTATTTATTCATTTTATTTACTCATTTTATTTTATTTTATTTATTTATTTATTTATTTTCCATTATTTTCATAACATTACTGTAGATGGCAGCACTATTCACATTACTATAATTAATATGAATCCTAAATTACGCAAGGATTCAATCTGTATAGGTTTGTGAAATCTTTATTTTACTCTATGTTTACTGCTAATTTGGAGCTGACTAACTGTGCTTTTAACATATCTGCTTGTTAAATTTTACATGTGTCTCGTTTTTCATAACTATGAGTTGCCTCTTTTTCAATAATAATTTTTAAAGTAATTTTTGGATTATTATTTGTAGTGGTGAGTTTATATTGATCAACGTTTTTAAATGGTTATTGGATTATCATTTGTAGTGAGGAGTTTTATTTTGATCTTCGTTTTTTCTGGTTTTATTTACAATGGGTGTTTCGGGCCTGAGAACAAAGAAATTCCTAGCTTTTGCTTTCTTTGTGACAGAAAATCATCCATTTTTTAGCATATTTGCATTCTACCAGGCCCTTGAAAACGTTAGAATGCAAATAATGCTTTTTTCTCATTCCAATTTGCTATAATTCATTTTGATTTGATTTGATTTCTTTTTTGGTTTGATTTGGGTGGTCTTCGTTTTTGACCAGAATAATTTTTTGAATACTGAAATTAAATCATCTTTAAATTTCAAATGTTTGCGCTGGTAATATTATATTATATTATATTATATATATATATATATACATAATATAAAATTTAAATATAGGAGGGAATAAAACCTGAATTGTTAAAAATAGAACTAGAACAAAGTTTTTATAGTGCTGGTAAGTGGCTCTACTAGCTGAAAAGGTTTCTTTGTCTATAAAGGGGGGTGGTTTTCAATTTTCCATTTTCTGACTATTCCAGTTTGTCCACGTATGTATTTATTTATTCTTGGTTTATTTAATTTCTTGTATTTTATATTTGATGTATTATATTTCTTGAACTTTATATTTGATGTATAATATTTTGTGCTTTATTTCTGAATTTAATTGCTTTTTATGCTATGTATTAATTAAAATTCGTTTGCTGTACGGTCGTGCTTCCATCTGTGAGAAGTTGGGGGGCTAGAAAAGTGTTTTTTGGTTAATACCAGCGTTTCGTCAGAAACTTCTCATATTCCTTTCCCTACATGGGGGATCTCCCCTGATGAAGGCCCTCATGTGTTTTGGGATTGAATTTTCATCTGGTTTATATATATATATATATAAAAGGACATGTCTTTGTGTGTCTGCGGACAGCGTACCGTAAAGACGGTAGCTCGGACAGTCACATCATTCGACACGAAGGTACCCCCCGAAATGTTCTAGTGCACCTCAAAGCCCGGTTTTTGAATTTTTTATTAGTTTTCTTTAAGTTAATTAAAACGGGAAAATAATAACCCCACAATAGCTTTTAAATTAGCCATTTTAATATTAGCTATTATTAAATTGTAGCAAAGAAATTTACGAGTTCATTTTTCTTCGACATAAAAATAAATACATTTAATTAAACGTGAATAATATATATATATATATAATTTAAATTATGCATCTCATAAAAATCGACGTCATTATAACTTTAAAAATTTTATAGATATTGATAAAGTGCTAATAGAGTTTATACTGCTAATATATGTTCTTCTAAAAAATTATTATTATTATTTTTTTTTTAACTTTTAATCTTTACATTTTTACTGCCAAGTTGTTGTTAAAAATAATAATATTATAGTTTAAAAAAATTAAAGAACACGCTTTTATAGAAATGTGAACTAAAAAATCACAAAATATCTATTTTAATATTAAAATGCAGGGTAAGAGAAAATCGTGTGAGTGACACACCATAATATTTATATACATTTAAATCTTTAATTAAAATAACTTAGAATTAAACAAAAACCATTTTAAAAAAATCTCCCCTGACTGGGATCGAACACTGGACCTTTAGGTTCGTATCGCGGAGCCTTACCTCAACGCCACATCGTTCACGTATAAGGAAAGTATTTTTTTACAATATAAATTTTTTTTTTTGCTCCCAGAGCAGTTACAAACATACATACATAAAAACATACAGGTGAAGCTAATAAAAACGTGTTAATAAATAAACAAATAAATAAACTGCCCATGACGTCACGTTCTACTGCATGTCGCTTCTTTACTACTTTAAATTCTATGATCTTAAGTTTATTTTAATTTTATCAATTTTATTTATAAATCCTCATGGGCGATTTTTAAATTTTGGCTCTGAACTGCACTGAACATTCTTCGTTGAGTACACTGCCGTGAAAGTTTCTGGCATAAAATATTTTTTAATATCCCTCCCCTTCCCCAGGGGGACAGGGAGGCAAAAGCAGGATTGAAACATATTTTTCACGTTTCCTTTATTTCTCAGCGAAAAAAATAAATATTCAAAAGGTTCTAGTTTCAAGATATTACAAATATGAATATCTAAAAACAAATTTCGCCCCCAACGGGTAGGGAGGGGGGCAAAATGATCTATGTATATAAAAGAGTAAACTCACTGATTGACTGTCTCAACTCAACACAGCCGTGGCGATTCTATAGAGACAGTCACAAATTTTATTGGCAGGTTGGTTTTAGGACACTGACTCCCGCTAAGATGGGATTTTGCGAAATACACCCCCGTTCCTCCATGGGGGGCAAAAGGCAAAACACCTTTATGAGCATAAATCGGCTTCAAATTACTTCATGGTGAAGAAATTGCAGATGGGGAGACTAGAATTGAGTAGAAAAAAAAACATTTTCTGCGATTTTTAAATTTTGGTTTTTAAGGGGGAGGGGGAGGGTAAAAACGATTTTCGGAGGCAAATTAGGAAAATACGGATTTTCGTGTAAAACTCCACCAATAACAGCTCAAACATATAAAAAACCGCCAACCTTCAAGAAGATATTTCCAAAAACTCAATTTTGGTTTTGTGCGATTTTCGATTTTGGGGGAGTGTGGGGGGGGGGGGGGGTAGTTACGAGGGGTCAAATTCGAGCCTCCCTTTTAGCGCTAAATTCGTCTGGGGAAATCTATAGAATCTAAGGTCAGAAATTTTAGTTTGTGGGGTATTTACATGAATTGAACACCTCATTGTAACGTAAATTTGGGAAATTTCCCCTTTAACCTCTTGGGGATGGGAGTGGGGCAATAAACATGTTTCTAAGCATAACTTTGCTTCAAATTATTTCAGTAAGATTAATTTTTATGTGTGGGTTGTTTATGCGTTCATAACATGCACTATAAAGGAATTTAACGAAATTCAGCCCCCCCCCCTTTAAGGGCGGGTGTGTGTTCAAAAACATGATTTTGAGAGTAACTTTGCTCCAAATTATCTCAGAAAAGCGATTTTTGTATATGTAGATTGGTTATGCAACACACGCATTACAAAGGGATTTTTTTGAAATTCCGTCTTATCCCCTCTTGGAGGGGGGGGGGGGCAAAAACATATTTTTCATGAGTAACTCTGTTCCACTTATCTTAGAATAGCAATTTTTCATGTGTGGGCGGCTTATGCCTACTGAACACACACTACAAAGAAATTTTGTGAAAGAAATTTCAAAAAATATATCATGTTTCTAAGAAATAATTTCAAACCATTCAGATATTGCACGTTATTTTCTGAAGCTGAAGAAGCATTTTGTACAATACATACACAACCGGAATAGAAATCATGGATCAAATTATTTTTCACGCTTTCTTACAGTTAAGTTCATTAAAATAGATTTGAAGTTCATTCGACTTTTAAATAATTATAATAATCGTAATAAATTGATAGTAATAATAAAAAAAATACTCACAGACTTTAAAAAATTATATATATATATATATATATATAATTTACACAATTCCACGTTAACTATGGTATATTCCCTGCTGAAATTAATATAAAGAATACGATTTCTTTGTGTAGAGAGACATCCAAAAAATTAGTATGTTGTGGCCACCACAAGACTTTCTACTATATAATCCTATACAGTTTTACGCAGAACAAATTACTTGTTAAATTATTATTTATAAAAATTACTTTCCATGATGAAAGCAGACGATTTTTATCTCGGAGATATATAACACTAAATTCTGAAAGAAAGTCAATTTTATACCAACATCAGAAGAAAATATGATGAAAAAAATCGATATCTTTGTGCTAAATTATCACAGATCTATGCTCCAACCATTCATTTTAAAGGTATTGACGAGTTCTTTCGAACGGTACCCATATTGAAAGTTTGTATCCCCCGGAGGTTACTCCCCCCAGGAGGAGACGATGCTCTTACATGCACATACATTTTTCCTTAGTTTATTACTACTATCATCAATAATTCATATTAATTTTACAATCAAGCGTTAAAAAATTTTTCATTATGTACATTTATACGAAATTTTGTCCTATACTGTCATATTAAAAATTTAGAAAATATCGGATCACAGCAGTTTTATGATTGAATCTTATAGAAAATTGTTTTGACCACAAAGTCATTTTTCCTTATTGAAAACAAACTGTATTTAAACGTGACACCACAGACGTAAGATATATTGAATTTTAAACGATGAATTGACTAATAGCAGTTGGAAAGTGTTTACAATCTATACAAAACGCAAGTTTTACCTTTCTTGCTAATATCTGAATTTGTACCCTTAATTAGTTATTTCAATGTAGCATTTCATTTTCTTATTTCTCAAATGATATTGCTTAACCTCTTAAAAAAAAAAAAATAAATAAAAAAAAAAATAAAAACCATTAGACTAATTTTTTTGAGAAAGGAACTAATTAAATAAACATCCACTTTTAACATTTATTGAGAAGTAATAAATCAAAAAATAAAATTATACACAAATTTATGAATCATGATTATTAATTTAGAATTGAAAGCTACTGCAAATTTTCGGATACCGTGTATAAACATTACGGTACATTTACAGAAACATTTAACACTGCAAATTTGCATGAAAATATTTATTGTCAAAGTTATAAATTTATGCAAAATAAAACACTTTTAATCGAAATTCAGTTATGGCCTTCAATCATTTCGGGTTGAAAATCTAAATGAATTCATAATTTTAATACCATTAGTTCAGCACTATTTTAGTTTAAATGAATGACAAACATTGAAGCAACGCTTCCAATTTATAATTTCATTAATATGGTACAGTATGAAATAATCCGTAACAATGTCACCAAAATATAATAATTCCTAATTATATTTGAACATACTGAAAAGAAATATCGATTAATCGCAATAAAAAGGGGTTTGCTTGCAGTTCAGTGAAAGTTAATTATTCAGGTTTATTCAGTTAAGTGTTATTTAATTACTAAAACTCCACGTATTGGTATTTAAATTATGTCCTAACGCACATAAAATCAGTCGCGCATATTTTGACAGCTTTATATCTTGAATATGAATGATGAGAATTGGATCAAAGCTTCGAGGATTTAAAGGATTAATTGTAGCCATAAAGTATCCAAATAACCATTTAAAAAGGCTTAAAAATTTTTAACAGTTTTTATCACCACCATACGTAACGTAATAATATAATGAGATTATAATAAGAAAAATCTATTATTTTAATCTCGTTCTCTTTAGAAACGATCTAATAATGTTTGCTTTTAAGAAATTTTGTTTTAAACCATCCTTAAACTATTAGCAGTGGGTTAGATGAATTAAAAATGCAAATTTCAGTTAATCGTTTCTTTTTTTCTTTTCTTTTTTTTTTTTTTCGTTCGCTTTTCAATCATTTATGCAAATATAGGCTTAACTTTCCCAGATATATGTAAAAGCGACCCACTGTGTGTACGTGTGCCTTTATATGTTATTTATATTTTTTCAAATTATTCTACACACTTGTTTTATAAATCAAGGAACTTGTAGATCTGTTGGAATCCATCCTCACTAGGAAAGACCCCCCCCCCCCCCAAAGAAAAAAAAACGCGCGGATGGTGTTTTTTATTGACATAAGTCTTTCGAGTAAGCAGTTGGATTTAACCGACGAATTAAAAATATTTTTGGATATATTAATATTTATATAAAAATTACCGAAGAATAAATTGCAATAAAATAAAATGAAATAATGGAGTAGTATATTTATTTAGAATGTCGTGGAAATCTAATAAATTATGACTTAGTCGTTCTATTTTCATTGTTACTTTTTAAAGGATATTTTATTTGTAGTTAGTTATACTTCGCATATGAAAGTATTATATACTACATTTTGTCATTTGAAAAAAAAAAAAAAAAAATTCAGAACAGTGCGGCCTTAATAACAATGACAACGTGAATTGTTATCTGATAAAAACACACCTCCTGTATTAAAATTGATAACGCCATTTATGGACCCTTATAATTAAAAATAAAGATTATGATTATCATGGATGTTACACGAAATATTGCTTATATTTGTTCAGAAAAAAAAAAAAAAAAAAAAAAAGCAATACAAGGAGCAATGTAGCGTGTACGATGCTACACTCTCTGCAATGAAAGTAAATGATATTTTCCCTGTGTGTTGCCGAATAGTGGGGCTTAAAAAAGTTTTTATTCGAACCATGGGCTGGATATAATATTTAAATTAAACATAAATAATATTAATGATATCAACTTACAAATTACCAAAAAAAAAAACCTATCGACACAAATTCGGCTTTTTACAAATTCGGCTATGGAACATTTTGTGAAACATTGTAACTTAGTGAGTTATTTGCGTGATTGAAAATTTTCATGCAAATCAGTTATGCATAAATTAATGTTTCAAAAATGCAAGAATTTTAGTGCCCCACTTTTTAAGATTGTATATATACAAACATCGTTGAATGCTTTAAAGTCAAATCAAGATGAGATAAATATTGGAAGAGGAAACACTGTCTTTAAACTTTAATAAAAAACAAAATAAAATAAAATAAAATAAAAATAAAAATAAAACAATAACATTTTCCTGGTTTTCTGGTTTCTCGGGGAAGATAAGAGTTTGAAACTTCCACAATTTGTCACCAGACTGTCTGGAATTTTTTTTTATTTTCAACAAATGTCATGGAGCTTCGGTGGTCAAGAAGACAAAAGTGAACTCATTTTTCTACTGCGAGTCTGATAACATTTAGTTGCAGGATGTGATTTTGGAAGTTAATAATACTCCCTAGATGTTTGTTTTGTATATGAAGAAGTAACCGATGTACGAATGTACTCGTTCTGAAATTTTCATGATAAAGTATCCTCTCATGCATAATAAAATGCACAGATCTGAAGCCTCTATAACTGCACATTTTTTTCTCGTGTTAATTAATAGCCCTCACCATGTAAAGCATGTCTCTATATTAACTTAATTTATGATAAACAGAAAAAAGTGAAATAATATTTAAGGAAAGAGACATTTTTGTGTTCTCTAAGAATTCATGACGGGAATATTTTTCTCTCTCTCTCAGATCTGAATATTTTAGAAAAAATTAATATTCCATACTCTTATTTTTCTTAAATGTGTACAATGAATAATGAAAAATTTTTTTTTAATTTATAGTTCTTTTTTTTTTTTTAATAACAAATAGAGTATTCAGCATTCATTTAAATACAAAAGTCTATCTTAAATAAATTAATTGATTTTATAGATAATGATTTATGATTAAGTCTAAAAAAATATTATTGTCAGATAAATTATTAGGGAGCATTGTCACATAATGTCTTGATACAATTTGTTTTAAAATATTAAAAGAAAATGCCCCCTTTTCTTTTGCTCGAGAATTATTCTAATAATGATTAAGTATCATAAATATAATGTTCATAAATTATAGAACACTATAATAGAACAACAACATTGTATAAAAATAGGAAAATACCCTCAGCTGTATTACAAAAATAATGCTTTGGTAATATTAAAATATCCATTATTAGTTACTATATCGGCAAGTAAATATGCCCACCATGGTAGAGAAATTATGTTACCATTCCGCTAATCGCTTGCGGTCAAAGGAGAGTGGGTTTTGTTCACGCCCTTGGTCTGTGTGTCTCTCCGATTCTTCATATTTTTATCCTATTCAGTGCCATATGTCCTCATTTCGACTGGGATGTACTAGCGGACCTCGAATCAAGCATACAAACCTGATGTGTACGTTAACAAAAAACGCAAATATAAAGAACATTTTGAAATTAAAACACTTTAGTCAGAATTAAAGTATGACACGCCAAAATTATTTCATGAATGTGTGCATGATATCTGTGAAACTCAAACATGCAGCAGATTAGTAAACAAACATTATTTAAAAACTTATTTAACACATTCGATACATAATTCAATATATACACTACTTTTTATTATTTTTTCATAGTAAAAGTCATTATACAAATTCTGAAATTAAAAAGCGAGCAATTTTTCTTCACTATATTTATATTTCACTATATTTTATACTTCACTATATTTTATATTTAATTATTATTTGTTATATATAAAAAAAAAATGACTATAAGACATTTTTTTTTCAATTCAAAATATAAAAATCTAGTGTGTAATAGCCACATGATTTCCATATATATCCACTGCTACACACAACTTACATACACTTTTTAGATATTGCATGGTCAGAAGACATAAAATTGGCTGAATAAATCAGACACTTAACAATTATTATGCAAGATTAAATTTATACATACGACGTAAAGATATACAAATAAAGTTTTTAAAAAATTGGTAGAGCCATTTTTTGAAACTCTAATTTCAGAGATCTAAAACTATCTTCTCTAATCAGGACGTTTGTCAACTTTCCTGTAGAAACCAAGCAATCAATATACATGAAAGGACATCTAAAAAAGAGTTTATGAAGCAAACTTGAATAAAATCGTTAGAGCTGTTTTTTGAGATACAAACTTTTGGTCCTACTGGCAATTTTCACCAATACATTGCAAACTCATCTGCTCACCAGAAACTAACAATTACATACAAAAGGACATATGAAATGGAGTTAATAAGGTGAAGTTTTATTTTTCCGACTGAGTGAAAATAATGGCTGGACCAGGAGTCGAACCCCGGATCTTTGATTTACAAGGTCAAGGCTCTACCAATTGAGCTATCCAGGCCGACAACTGGTCTGCATTACTCACTCAGACAACCTTTAGGCAGAAACATCTGGTCTATCATGTAGATAGCTCGACAGAAGTAAGCCGCAGGTAATGCAAAACACCATTAAACAATGGGAGAAAGAAATACAATAACGCAGACCGGTTGTCGGCCTGGATAGCTCAATTGGTAGCCTTGACCTTGTAAGTCAAAGATCCGGGGTTCGACTCCCGGTTCAGGCATTATTTTCACTCAGTCGGAAAAATAAAATTTATTGTATTTCTTTCTCCCATTGTTTTAAGGTGTTTTCCATTACCTGCGGCTTATTTCTGTCGAGTTACCTACATGATAGACCAGATGTTTCTGCCTAAAGGTTGTCTGAGTGAGTAATGCAGACCGGTTGTCGGCCTGGATAGCTCAATTGGTAGAGCCTTGACCTGGTAAGTCAAAGGTCCGGGGTTCGACTCCCGGTCCAGGCATTATTTTTACTCAGTCGGAAAAAAAATTTCAATAAAATATGATTTTCTTCCAATCAGCTGATTGTGTGATTTTAATAAAAATTAATAAGGTGAGTTTGGATGAAATCTGTAGAGCGGTTTTTAAAGCAACGCATTTGCGAGATCTAAATTTGAATTATTTATTACAAAACGTCTCTCTTTTTTATGCTGATTTGTTTTACCCGGGATACCTACAAATTTATGGATAGTATTTATTATAGTCTATATATTAAATACCGGATTCAAATTAAGAAAAATCTCTAAAATCTAGTGCCTGAAGATTATATTCTTTTGAATGGTAAATGACCTAAAATAAAATTTTCTTTTCTAGTACTCTAATGTTTCCGAGCTTTTGCACATTCGAATAACTGATTCTTCATTTCGCATATTCAGAGTTCATATATCAGATTCTGTTATCATATTTCAGTGTCTGATATTTATTCAGTAGTGAAAATTATTTGGAGACTATCTATGAATGGCATTCTAAGAAAGATGGAACCGTATTTATCATCATCATATGTATTGGAAATTTTTATTCGTGACCTTAATAAAAATATCACTATTAAGGTTGCTTAGACGTGGCAAATACTTACAGAGGACGTGGATATCAATAGAGACTGCTGCTGAAATTAAAAAATTGGTACGTATATTTTTATATGTGTAGACTACACGTACACGGATATCAAGCATGCGCTAGAAAAGTTTTTCAATATGCTTTAAAAACGTTACATTTTACAAAGTATGCTAACGACACTTTTTGCGTAAGTTTTTGCATATTTTTTTTTTTTTTTAATCGATATGTATTTCACTGTAACCAGAGAGCTGTCAACAACGACCTGTTGAATGACTGTATTTAAATACAAATAGAGATTTGTTTAAATCATAAGTCATAAACTTCTATTTTTGACACATACCTGCCAACTTGTACGTTTTTTTGTACCCCTTTCATTTAGGGAAAATTTTCAACTTTCTTAATCGTATAAAACTGCTAGAAAAATTTGTAATCAATTCCTATTAAAAATTTTTGCTGTAAGAAAAAAGCACAAGTTGATAACTATAGCAACCACTTGTAGATTTTGCAATAAAATGGACCAAAATACTGGTTGGTTGGTTGGGTCTAACGTCGCACTATTACTGCGCTATGATAATGGGCGACCCAAAATTCTTCAGTTGAATGAGAAAATATGAAACCTTTGAATGAAAAAAAAAAAAAAAATCATAAATTGCAAAAATACGCAAAAATATTTACCAGTAAAAGATAATTGAGCACAATTCATAAGGAGGAAAATACTATGTTAGAAAGCATCTAGTTGCATTGCTGCTTTTTTGCTGCACTCTTGCCTACATTTTTCGGCTGTCGAATGATCGTAGCTAATTATTTCACCTTGAAGCATTTGTTGAATTGTTTGTTAATTTTATGGTGTTTCTTATGTTTTTTTCATGATATGTAACATTTTTTTGGGGAAAAACTAGATTTCTCCCCAAAATTCATTATTAATAGTGAGAATAAATAGATTACGATTAAGTGTGATGTCAAGGTACGTGTAAGTAGTCTAGGGTTGAACTTTGAGTACTCAAGGAACCTATACTTGTACTCAGAAACTATGTCCTTACTTATGAGTAAAGAATTATCAATTCTTGGCTATTTAAAACATAATATTACAAAACACCACATTTTTATTTATTTATTTATTACTTTCTTCTATATGTAATATAGAGAAAGTATTGGATTCGCGAAAATTTTCGACCTCCGTTTTTTGACGGATCTACACGTTTTGGGATGTCCTGAACACGAATTGATAGTTTTTAAAAAATGTCTGTCTGTGTGTCTGTCTGTCTGTGTGTCTGTCTGTCTGTCTGTCTGTATCATTTTTTTGTGGACGCTGTATCTCACGAACCAATGAATGAAATTTAACCAAACTTGGTATTTAGTTGCACCCTGACATGAACTGGTGCCCATTAGATTTGGGGATCAATAGCTCAACAGGTGGCGCTGTGATCGCATTTTATAGGACAAAATTCCGTATAAATGGGCATAATGAGAGTTATTTTAAACTTGTGATTGTAAAATTAATATGAATTATTGATAATAGTAGTAGTTAACTAGGAAAAAAAATTTGTGCATGGGGGGGCATCGGTTCCCCCCGTGGGAGGGAAGTACCCCCCCAGGGGGGTTGAATTTTGAAGATGGGTATCATTCGAAAGATCTCGTCAATACCTTTAAAACGAATGGTTGAACCATAAATCTGTGATAATTTAAAACAAAGTTATCGATTTTTTTTACTTTTAACAAAAAAAAAAAAACTTAGAAAAAAAATCGTATTTTTTTTTTTTTTTTTTTTTTTTTTTTTTTTTTTAAATATTGTTACTGATTGAATATGTATAGGAAAATATAGAAGAAAGTCTTGTGGTGGCCACAACATACTAGTTTATTTTTACATATACAATAATATTTTCTCAGCACGATATCACATTACTGAAAATGCAGATTATAATACAAAACTTTAGTAAAAGAAGATTGTAATGTCCTAGTATCCTATGACGTAAATATTCTATGGCGAAAAAAGAAAAAAATATGTAAAAACCCTTGATGATACAATTCACACGCATAATCTCAAAACATATTTCTTTACCTATAAACTACTTTCTAACTATCCTTATACTTGTAGATTTGGATTACCAGACACTGATAGTTTTAGGCAACTTATACAACATCTTGATAATATTGACATTCAAACGCATGATGATTCCAGATATGGTCGACTTACAGAATTTATCCTACAAAGCATTAGTAGGTATCACTGAATAAACTGAAATTCAGAAGAGAGGGGAAATCCAAAATGGTAATCTTAATATGGATCCCCATAAAAATACAATCTCTTCTACTTTTTTTTTTTAATCACATGACATGATTCAAAAGAATGAGTGGATTTTTCTGAACGGTATCACTGTCTTCTGGAGCATGATATCTCAGATTTATTTAGCGACATCATTGTGTTTTTATAGTTATCCGTTATATAAAATACCGCAGATCCACTCCAGTGACAGTTTTCGTTGCAGCTTGAAAATTTGTAACCTATGAAAAATTATTAGATTTTTTAAGCAATATGTACTTAAAATTTCTATTCTAAGTTAGTATATATATATCTATGTGTGTGTGTGTGTGTGTGTGTGTGTGTGTGTGCGTGTATACCCTAACCTATGAGCTATGTTTCTGTCTACAGTCCTGTTTTTTTTTTTTTTTTCTGAGCTTTTCAACATTTTTGGCAACAATACATTTTGAAGTCATCTCTCTCGATGTATCACGTCCAAAATGAGCCATATTTTTTTAAAACACTACGACCTATGCTCTAACACATCTTTAACTTTGTCCAGGTTCCATTAGAACTTTCATGAAAAACATTCAATTTAGTGCTTAAGAGTCCAAATCTTCGATCTTCTGTTATTTGTAACTTTATACAGTTTAAAAAATGAAACTAAGCTCTAATAATTAAATGTTTAACAGTATCTTAGTTTTTTTAAACAATTATTTTTTCTATGTTCAGTCGTAGGTGTTAAAATAGGTGGTCCTTTCCTAAGTCCCTAAACTAGAAATACAGATTTCCCAGCTATGAGTATAAGGCACGCCAATACACTGAGAAAAAAAAATCTATAACTGAAATCTAGAATCTAAATTGTGGCTCTAGAAAAAATAGTTCCATGTGATCCTTATAAACTTCTTATAAAATGTTTTCTAGTTCCCTTCGAAAGCGAATTCTAGAGACCTCTATTAGAATTCTTCAGCGTTTGCCTATACTATCGAGGACAAACCTATTTGAAAATATCTCCAAATAATTGTGAATACAAAAGGCGGGTTTCAGCAATAATCTTGGTTTATTACCCGATTCTAGAAAATCAATCGAGAATTTCTCGTAATACAAAAGATTCAGAATATTCAGAATATTGTTTCACCATCTAGAAATGTGTAGATTAGAAATTCTCGATCATTTCGACTATTCAGTTTATTGGCGTGCCTTATGCGCATAGCTCGGAGATCTATATTTCTAGTTTAAGGATTTAGAAAATAACCATTTATTCATTGTAGACGAAGGCGGTATATATTGTTTTTCTTAGTGTGTGATCTCTGTTACTAAATTGAGCTTTATTGTGGTTTTAACAAAGCAATAATAATTTCCTAGTTATTTTGCAAAACAGGAATATAATGCACCACATACTGAATATATTGTACCTAATATTTGTTACACCCTCGCAATAAATTTACGTTAAAAGATAACTTGTTGGAAAATACACAGACACTATTTGCATACAAATTACTATAGAGATAATCAAGCGATGAATGGTGTTGTTATTAATACATAATAATGATAAATGCGTCTGAACTTGAAAATTAGACACTCGTGAAAGTCATTAAATAGTTATGTATGTTAACGCAAGGTTTTGATAGATGCGCATATAATAATATGAAACGTAAAACAAACATTTTGCCTGTAGTTCAATGGAACACTTTCAGAATAATATATCATTGATAAACATATTTTCATGGCAGAATAAATTTGGATTTGGTTGACATAATTTAGTTTAATTAACTGAAATTTTCAATCTACTATTGTAATTACAGAACAAAATGCTATTTCAAATATAATAGCTAAAAATTACAATAATGTTTCCATGATTAAAAATATTGTTTAAATTTAAATTTTATAGCTTTGATTCAGAAAGAACTTTAAATAACTATTTTGCACTTCCTAATATTTTCCAAATTATAACACTTTTTCTGTAAAAACTGTTAATTCTACATTTATATGACTTGAAAACAAATTTATTAGTATGCTTTTTGTTTATCGAAAACAGTATTATATATATAATTCATCATTAGTATGATGAAAAACAAGGAAGGAAGACTTAAATTAATCAACAAACAACCAGATATTGCCTTACACAATGCATAAAATATTGAAAAGTACAGACATAGAGGGTAATGTTAAAAATAAAGTGTTAATAAAAACAAAAGTGACCAAAGTAACCTAGTATCATCCCATTTTAATAAAATATAATGGTAACAAAAAACTATTAATAGAACTAATTATATAAAATAGCGTCTTTAGCACATCTATGTATGTGTTCAAAAATACAAAATATTTTACGCTGGAGATCCAAAGTTGCTTCATTACGTTAATATCAATAATCTAAAGAAGTATTGTGTATTTACGATTGCATATAAAAAATATATCTTAACTTTCGCTGAAGTAAATTTATATATTATATTTATTTACATATATTATAATCATTCTATATATATATTTATTCATTATAAAGTTTTTATTTCGTAATCATCATTGTTTAATATACGCTTAAATATATTTACAAAATCTTTATTATTCATCATCATACTAAATGTTAAACATTTTTCAAAGAAAGCAAAATATATTATCAAAAGATCATGCCTCGTATGTTGCATATTGTTTAAAGGCTCTAAAAATTTTCACATGAGAAGGAAACTTACGATGCTTTATAATTTAATGTTTTACAGTTTCATTAAAATATTCCAACTCAAATAATTTTCAAAAATTTTATTTAACAGCTTCATATATTTTACTTATTTATAAGAAATTTCGTCATTTATTGCAAAATGGTAACTAATGGTAACTTTCATATTTTATCGAACAAATGGTTTCAATAAAATATGAAAGATGTTACGTAATTTATTATATAGCGTATATAAACTTCGAAAAATTTTGTGTTTTTATCAGACAATAACTTTATTTTGTTATCTTAGAATGTAACCAATCGATTCTGAAACTGAAAGGTTACGTTGAAATTTAATTTGGTCTTAAACAGAAAGTCAGTTTCTTATCAATGATTTATAATCAGTTTTAAAGTATTAAATACTATTTTAAAATCTCACTGCACTAATCTGACAAATAAAATAAAATTTATGAGGTTTCGGCATTTGTTGCAAAATTTACGTTCTTGTACCTACGTTTCAAATTTAGTTTCCAAAGTTCTGAAGAAAAAATCAAAAAATTAGAAATTTAGAGTTGCCAAAAATTTTACGATAGTATGTTTAAGTTACTGATTACATATTCTGTGTTTCGCGTTAGAGCAACAGAGGAGTCTTGTAGTTCTGTATTATTCTGGGCAGTTTCTAATTTTTATTAACTTTCCACAATATTCTTTCCACTCTCGTATGAATGTGTAAAGGGACGTTGTTATTTCCACATTTGATTTTTTACGTGTTTTATTATTAAAAACTCTTCGAATTGTTCAATATGGCTAATCGTACACTTTCAAATGAAGAAATCGAGCAATTAATGTTTAAAAAGTCGGACGAAGAAGAATTTTTCAGAAATTGTCGGTCATGTTTCTGAAAACCATCTATTATCCAACGACGATTTAGATGGATAATCGGTTCGGTGGATGAGATAGACACTATTCTGCTTAACAATAATGATAAAATTGAGTTAAATTTAAAACCACAAATCTCATATGGTAGGCATAGGCAGAAAAATGCTGTGAACATGAGTGCAGGCCCCTCGAGATGCGCCACATCTAGAATTAACAACAGATACTCTACACTTATGTTGTTTATCCTCCTACCAGCTATAGTGAATACCATACTAAAATGTAGTAAAGTCTAAGAGAAAATGTGTTTGGTGGTAACTGAAAGAATTTGAATAGTTTTGACTTAAAATCTTTTATCGGCTTTCTACTGCTACCTGGTTTCTAATCTGGTAGCGAGTCCACAGAGAGTCCGTGGGATGCCACAGCCAGAAGGAATATCGTTAGGGGATGTATGCCCTTAGAGAAACTTATAATGATATAAGAGTTTCTTTCATTTGAGGACAAACGGGCGTGACCTTAAAGAAAATTGACTGTTAAATTTGCAAAAATCTTTGAAACAAGTGGCTAAACACTTTGTCGACATAGAAAGATCTTGAAATGTACATTACTGTGGATAAACAGTTGGTAGCCTTTCTACGAATACACTCTTTTTATCAATGTATGCCCAGGAAACTATACAAATACAGTGTAAAATTTTAGGTACTTTGCATTACCCTACCAGATATGTCAGGAATATGTATAATTTCGCAGTTACTCCAATAGCCGTAACTTTGAAAACAATCTAGTTATGGAAAGAAAAATGTCTTAGGTGTGCCAACGAATCCGTTTAATACTTGAAAGAAAATAACCTAACAAGTGGAATTTTTTTTCACGTCCTTTGATATTGTACAATATATTCTGAAAGAAAAACTCCACAATGATAACCCCACAATAAAACCTCACCAAGAACAACCAGAAAGAATAAGTGATTGAATCCTCCACAGTTAGTCTCAAAGTTCATATCAACATTTGCATTCACGAAGGATACAATGTAATACGTCGTAAGGGATACATTCTAAATCCCGTAATAGGTCAAAGTACAGTCGGTAACAAAAGTATCCGAACACTAGCAAAAATCCCTATGTAAAAAAAGTAGAGTTAATACTGTTTTGTTAAATAAATCCTTGTCGAATCCTGTTTTTTGACTGACTAAGAAGATGATTCGACAAGGATTTATTTAACAAAACAGTATTAACTCTACTTTTTTTATACAGGAATTTTTGCTAGTGTTCGGATACTTTTGTTACCGATTGTACTTAAGAGCTATCTTCACCATGCCAAAAAAATTAAAGAAATCTAAAATCCTTTTGGATTATATCATTACCAAATCAAGAGTAGGCATATTACATTAACTAATGTACAATTGTTCCTTTTAGAGGAAGACAGACAGATGACACACAGTAGTTTTCTCCAACATCTTAAACATTTCTGTAATGCATGCATTTTGTGTATCAAAGTTTCATCATGGATGATGATTTCATTTCACGAGCGAACGTTCATTGTGAAGCTCGGCACGACTCTGGTTACTTATCACACTGAAAGAAGAAAATTTCATCCAAGAACAAAATATACATGAGAATTGGCAGGGAGTATTCGAAATTCAGGACAAGCTGAATCGCTAGCAATTACTGGCAAAAAGTGAATATGTCACTTCTTCTTGATAAAAAAAGTAACAATTGTATATAAACGGAAAAACTAAAAAACTAACGAATTAAAAAAAATTTCTATTATTTCCCTTTATTGTTTGTTGAGACGTACAAAATTTTATTCCTAGATGTAAGGTAAATATCTGAAATTTTTCTCCAATGTATAATTTTACTTTAAAAATTATACAAATGAGATCCGTAATGGGATCATCATTTTTCTATCAAATAAATGTAAAAATAAATATATTAAATAAATACCTAAAATATATGTTTTATGATATTTCATATATTCGTAATCCACTATGGTTATAAAATCTTACCTGTAAAACAACGTTACATAGCTTACAAATACAGAAAAGTGAGTATAATATGAAAATTAAATTAATATTTACATTACTAATGTTGATAAAATAGGACTATTTAAATAACATTAAAAAATACACCAAAGATAATTTTTGACCCGAACACCTTAGGTGTATGCTTCAATGCAACAACACGAGGGTTAATTCTAACCATTAAAAACAAATTTTTGCAGCACTGATAGAATTAAAATTAATTTATAATGAAATATTTATTACATAAAAATCCCTTAATTTCTAAATATGCTTTAAAATTTTGTAAAACTTTCTGGAAAATGAAAAAGCATTAAATTTGTATTTTTATACATCAAAATAGAACGATTTAAAGACAAATAAATCTATAACTGCAGAAGTACAAACTTAAATTGTCGACTAGATGCACTCAGGAAAACGGGTATTTTTTTATAAAAACTATTGAAAACCTATCAAAAGAAATGCAAATATATTGTTAAAAATAAATTATATTCCTTTTAACATAAATAAATTCTCGGTTATTGATTTTTCTTTTCTCAAATAATTCATTTCCGTTTTAAAATTCTATAATGCCATCTGTTGAAAAAATGATGAATGTTATTGATTTCAACTAAATTATATTGTGTTTTTAGCCTATTCTTATGAAAAAATAATTTCTTTATATAAAATAGTATCATATTAATAATGTTATGTAACAAAGTATTTGACACTTCAAGTTATTTTAGTATTGATTTAAATTTTAATTTCTATCAATTTTTTAATAGTGAATCTTCAACATTATAACTTCTTTGTCTTGTAATAACAAGTACAATTGTATAATCCCTTTGTCTTCGCATATTTTAAAAATTCCAATTTTCCAATTTTAAATGTAAGCAACTAGCACCAGTTTTAATATAGTATCCTCATTATCTTTAAAATTATTTTCCATGGCAGCTAGGTTTAGAATAATGATTTTTTTTTCATAGCGCTGACATATAACTAAGATTTATTTTACAGCCCGAGCCAAAAGTGCTAGGAGTTACTGGATATAAGGTGCTTGCTTCGAATCCAGGTCAAATTTCAGCCTAGCCGTTTGAACGTTTCCGTAGTTTTTCCCGAACCAATGTGATTACAGGATAGAAAAATTCAGAAGATCACCAAGGAAAGTTTTAAGCATTACCCCAGACGAAGGTCCTTAACGTAGGCAATTGGACACAAAAGGTACATCACACCACCATCCCGAGAATGTCTTTTCCGACATTAAAAAGCTATCTAACTAAGTAGCTATTCTTGTGAATATTCTCATGCTTTCTATTTTATGACGGTATACCATTTTACACTTTTTTTTTTTTATTCCTACCTATGCTTACAGTTATCGTCTCTAGAAATGTGAAATTGTTTATTATTTTTCATTAAAATATAATTACAAGTGTAAGTTATACTATTAAACTGCTATATTGTAAGTTAATAGTTACTATTTGTATCAAAGTTGACAACCTATTTCATACATTATACTTTCAAATCATGTCGCTACCGTATGGTGGACTGTTTTGACATAGTTAGGGAGAAAATGGGATAGTATTAAATTTTCTAACTATAATATCGGAAAGGTTTCATGCAGTGATTCTAAAAATTAGAGAAGATTTAGTAAAAAATAAAATTTAGTAAAAACATAAAAAATCACTTTAAAATTATGTTTTATTTATTTATTTTATTTTATTTATTTATTTTATTTATTTATTTTTATTTTTTTTTTATTTTATTTTTATTTTTATTTTTTTTTTTTGGGGGGGGGGGATATTTTTTAAGTGATGGAAACGAAATTTTAAATGTATATTACTGAATTTTTATAATCCGACAGTAACTGCCTGTTTTGATCACCACTAATCATAGATTCGTTGATTCAGAATTAAATGTAGACTAAACGAAAGCTATGTCAATTCAATTAAAATTAGCAGAAAAAAAAACTATTTTTGTAACGTGCCTACACAAATACTATATTCAAATCTTACACATAATTTCGATTACTCTTCTATAAATTGAATTTTAATTTTTTGTTAACGACACATAATCAAATTCGGTTAAATGCAAATTCCATACAAGATATGTGAGAAGTAGCAATTTTAAAATAAATTGTTCCACTTTTACTCAAACTTATACGATTTATGCCTTTAACCATAATTTTTACATTAAATGTTTTTAGAAATGCTAATTTAATAAATGCAGTTCTGATAAAAAAAAGAAAAAAATATATCAAATATATCTGTTACAAAATAAATAAATAAATAAAAATAAATAAATAATTTCAATCTTTGTATTTGAGCATATGTTTAAACGTCAATATGCATAAGATAAAATCAATCTTATTAAGCAGCGAAACAATTTTTCATGTCTCAAAAAAATCTGATATTTTTAAAAAATTTCCACAAAATGATGATATTTTAATTTTTTAAATGATTTGATTTTGTTTAAACTAACAAAATTAAAGAATATAATATCTTTTTTTACACTCTAAATCGAATTTATGTTTATCAAAAATATAGAGAGAAACTTTTATTTTTATAATTAAAAAAAAAAAAAAAAAAAAAAAAAAAAATAGCAATAACGTACAGTTAGCGTAAAACAAAGCTATGACAAGAATGTTTAACAATAGCCAAATTATTTTGAGTGGGATTTGAGCTAGATTTCTTTCAGTTGATGTTCTGATGGAATACAGTAAATTCTATAGTAGCAACCTCACTCACGACAAATATAAAGCAGACAAAATTCTCGAAACAAAATACAAACACTGTAATAGATATTAAAGCAAATGCATGCATAGATGTTTTATTCTTAGTGATACAAGTCGTAAAATAATATGAAATTTTGAAAAATTATTGTGGAAACTATTTATAAAGTAATGATTGGAAAACAATATTTACTATAACTTTAATTGAATTTTAAACGAAGCACAACATAATTATAAAACAAAATAACAGACCTTACTAAGGCTTCATCTTCTGCAATAAGCTTTTCTGGAGAGGATCCTCCCCCTTTATCAATTGCAAACAGCGTTTGTTGGTTCTGGCTATTTATAGCCTTACTTCTTCCTTGTAGCAGGTAGGGCCACTGCGGATCAATTTTGGCAGATTCGTGGTCATTAATGGCGCTGCTATCGCTGACGATCTCAACGCTCTCCCGGTAAAACGCGTAAGTATGATTATTATAATTGGCCAATTTTTCAACGTCATTAAATCCAATTTTTATTTCATTTTCGCAATATGTTCGGGCAAGCGCGGTAGTAGAGCGGGCAAATGTAATATCATTTTCGTGTTCCTTAAGGCGTGTTTTTATCTTTCTTTTAGTGACTCCTATGTAACTTCCAGCTTTTTATCGGGGTATTCAATAAGGATTTTATAATCTCCGGCGGTTTCAAGGGGGGGAATAATGTCTTTGTCATTTCTTATAATTTGGAAAATATTCGGGTTCGGTTTAATCGGAATGTTTAGATTGAATTTATTGGCAGTATTTTTTATTTTATTTGAGGTTCCTTGATTATATGGTATTGAGAATGTAAATTTTTGTTGCGTTTTTTGCTGGTTTGGAACTTGATTTAACTGCTTCATTCTTTTTTTATATAATTTTTCAACAAGAAATTTGGAATATCCGGCTTCAACGGTTATTTTTTTAATAAATTTGAGTTTTTTATTTAAGTTTTTTTTTATTATTGCATATTAATATTGCGCGATTAACGTAGCTTCGGATTGTGTTAATTATATATATATAAGGGGTTTTACTTCTATTGTTAACTATTTCGTTGCTGGCCATTGGTTTCCTGTAAACAGTGGTTCTTATTTTGTTATTTTCACGTTTAATTTTAACGTCTAAATAATTAATCTCGCTATCTTGTTCAGGTTCATAGGTAAATTTAATATTTTCGTCAAACAAATTTAATTCATCAAGTACTTCGTTTATATTTTGTTTTTTTTTTAATTACTGCAAAAACGTCATCCACATACCTAACCCAAAAAATAATTTTATCTTTCATTAATTTAAAAATATCTTTTTCAAGCGTTCTTAATTTAAACTCAGCTATTATCCCTGAAATGGGTGATCCCATTGGCACCCCCATATTTTGTTTATGTATAACGTTGTTGAATCTAAAATAACTTTCGCGTAGGATAAGATTACTGGCGGCTATTAATGTGTTCGCAACGGAAGTTTCATATTTATTTGCTATTGCTTGGTTAATAAGATCACAAATTTCATTAATATCGATAGACGGGAATAAGTTAATGACATCAAAACTGATAAATTTTTGGTTATTGTTAATTTCTAGTTCATTAATACGTTTGATAAAATCTTCAGTAGAATTAAGTCTATGATCAGAGGGGGGCAACAGGTTTTTTTTTTTTTTTTTTTTTTTTTTTTTTTTAATAATTATTTTATATTTTTGCACATTTTTACATTTTCTTTAATAAGAAAATATACGGGTTTACATAGGTGTTTTTACAATGTTAATGACACATAATATATATACATATATATATATATATATATATATATATATATATATATATATATATATATATATATCAGTTTCACTTTTAATATATTTAATCTAGCCGTAAAAGTAACCATATTTTATTTTTTATCTTCCTATTGTGTAAATAAATATTTCTATTATATTTTTCTTTTTAAAACATATGTTTTTTTTTTCTTTGTAATGTTTAAAATGTTGCTTTATGTCATACTCGATTTGTTTTCTTTGAATTGGGTTGTCGCTCAAAGGTCAGTGTCTCCACATTAAGGCACATTAAGATTGGGATACCCTGTCATATTGGGCAGAAAAGTGCATCAAAGTGCAGCAAATACAGTAATATATTTCATCAAGAGTTAGTCACATAATATCACTGTTTTACTACTTTTAATTTACATTTCATCTTATGCATATTATAATAAATTATTAATTATTCAAACATATATGTATTTGTGTTTTAGTTTACTTTATAAACAAATTTCGAAATTATTAAATGAATACATTTAATACATTAATTATTTAAATATTCAACTCTTAAACATTACCTGAAATTACATGCGTAAATAGAACTAAATGCAGCTAATATTCTATCTTTAAAGGGAAAAAAAATCTATGTACATTAAATTTTTAAAAGAATTATTTAAGCATTTAAATTATTTTTTAAAGCACTTTTTTTTATACATATATGCATAATGGAAAAGTTCTAAACAAAGGTTTGTTTCTCTATTTTAATGTTGATTTTTTATTATTTCATGATGAATGTGTTTTGATGATTAATGGAATTTTCAATTATCATGCAAGAAATAAACTACATTGTTTCTTTTCTCTTTTACATTTTTTACATGTATTAAGACACATATGCATTATTTAATGGAAATGAGTGAAAATTAAAAATATAATTTACAATCATTTGCGCAAATTTGCATGCATATATATACATATATTTTTTAAGCACGCTAAATTCAAGCTCTGATTATTCTATTTATTAATTTTAAATAATGAAGAATGATGCTGGTAATTTTTTATCTTAACCCAAAAATTAATCACGGAGAAAATGGCGAGAAATTGCGAGAAAAAAAAATCTACAAAAGTTAAAAATAGTCTGAAAGGATATTAAATTTCCTTTTAAATTTCAAAGCAAGCATCAATAATTTTTATTTATTTTTTTCTTAGTGTTTAAAATAAAATTAACAAAAAAATATAAAAATATCATTTTATTTTAGCCTTATACAAAGACAAATTTATCGGGGGATTTGTTTAAAGCTTGTGACATTTTTTTTCCCCTCAAATTAATATTCATATTGTTTTTGTGTATGATCTTTACTCAAATTGAAAAAAAAAAAAAAAAAGATAAGATAAGAAAAGAAGAGAAATGTTTAAATAAAATAAATTTCATTTAGAATATGTAGAAAAAAATAATTTACCTACAAAAATACATAAAATTTCAAAAGGTGTTTTATATTATTTATTCAGATAAAGAGTCTCGTTTTAAATAGTACTTAGAGAATTTCTTTTAATGTATTGGTCTGATACAGTCGGTAACAAAATTATCCGAACACTAGCAAAAATTCCTATATAAAAAAGTACACTTCATACGGTTTTGTTAAATAAATCCTTTGCGAATCATGTTCTTAGACCGACTAAGAACATGATTCAACAAGGATTTATTTAACAAAACAGTATTATGTGTACTTTTTTTATATAGGAATTTTCCTAGTGTTCGGATACTTTTGTTACCGACTGTACATTCGTTTATGAATGTTATCTTTATTTATTAATAAAATTTATTATATCAAAGTATAATGTAAACAAAAAATTCTAAACATTCTAAAATACAACCAAATACATGGAAAACAAGATCACTAAAAAACTATAAAAATGTGAATAAAATAAAGTCGATTTTTCTTTACAATAAAACATGTAAATTATACCTTTAATGATTCTTCTTGATTCTTCACATATAAATAATTAATGGCTCCACATTTGTAAATTATTTTCGATAAGTATTAGAATAGTGAATTAAAAGAATATTTAGGGTCTATTTAGATAAAAATTAAATACGCTTTTAAATTCATAAAATAATGCAATGTTTAAAAAAAATAAACTTTTTAAAATAAATACTTATCAAATTAATATTCAAATAAATGTTTTCGTGGACGGATTATTATCTCTCTTTTACAAAGTATTGGGAATACAAATGTTTTAGGATAGTAATTTTTTCAATTTTTTTTTTTTTAAATAGGAAGAAAAATTTCAGAAAAAAGAAAGAAAGAAAGAAAAAAAAGATTCAGGATTTTTCTTCACAATTAAATTTTTAAATTATATCCTTAATGATTTTTGTTGCTTCATTTATAAATAGTTTTCGCTAAGTGTTACAATAGTGGATTAAAAAATATATATATATATATTTAGATTAAAAAAATTAAATAAATAAAATACGCTTTTAAGTTCATATAATAATACAATGTGTTGCAAAATTAAACTTTTTCTAAAAACATATTTATCAAATTAATATTCAAATAAATGTTATCCCGAACAGATTCTTGTAACTTTTCCTATAGTATTATGAAAACAAATGTTTTAGGATAATAATTTACAAAACAGAACTTTGTTTACAATATTCAAATTTGATAGCAATTATTCAATTTTAGAAAAAAACGGTGATAGAAGTTTTTTTTCTCAGTTATTTATGGCAGCAAGACAATTTATTGTTTGTGAAGTAAATCACACTCATAACTTAAAATATTAACAAATTTGCATTGCTTTTTGCATTATGTTTAAGAATGTTAATAAACAAGTGTATTAAATAAATAAATAATAATAATAATGATAATAATAAATAGCTTACCGACCATGAATTTATTTAAAAAATAGAAAAACCTCTAATTTTCCTTTGAAAGGTCATTAGTTTACAACTTGTGAAATACCGGCTTTGAATTTAATAAAATATAATTTATTAAAGGCCGAAAAACTTATTTTAAGTTACTTAATATATATATATTAATTATTAATCCCTTTTTTTTTATCATATATAATTTATTTTTGCCTTTCAGGTCTGATTGGGAACATGACGATCTAGCATGTCCTTTTATTAAATTATTATTCTTATCACAAACATAGACTTTGTATTTTTTGGACTATTTAATTAATTCAGTTATGTTACTTTTAAGAAGAATTGATATTGTTATATCTAATTTCCAGTTATTTTACATTACTGTTGTTATATATAATTTACCAGCAATTTAATCTTGTTTTAGAATTTCATTGATTTTTGTTGGGAGTATGCTAGTTTCGCCATGTTTCCGAAACCTATGTTAGTCCTTTTTCAATTTACTTTATTGCCTGCTCTGCTGCTACCACCCACTGAAGAGGAAGCGGAAGGATGTTTTTAACATGTAGTGTTGTTTTTATAATTGTTCTTTGTTACTTTAATTCGTTACTTCATTGTTTTTATTAATGTTTTTTCTTCTTGTTGACCACGCCCACTTGCCTCCAAGTCTCTACATATTTTCAAAATTATATATATATATACAACGCCTAAATTTTAACTGAATTTAGACATATTTGGACTGTGAACATATAATTAATATTTATAGCCTATTTTAAATTTTTGTCAAATCAGTTAAAAATTAAGAAAAACATTTTTTATGCTCCAATATAAAATACCACCTGATTTATAATTTAGGTCACTTTTTCAGTTTAACATTGCCAGCTCGAAGCTTGTGTATAATAAGATTTGGAAATTGGAGAATTATCAGCTTGAAAATTTTAAAAGTGCCTAAAAAAAAAAAAAAAAAACTTTTAATTAGTTTAAAAATTCTATTAAACTGATTTTCATCAATCACATATAAGTTCTACGTAAAATGGTTATACCCCCGTTTCGCCGACACTAAAATTTCCTACCCCTTTTCGTTCACAAATTCCCCCAAAAAGGGAAAATCGTCGTTATCGGTTCAACGTTTCGCTGACATTGTGTCGGCGAAACGGGGGTATAACAAAAAATTTTCAAGCGCATTTAAGAATGTTGAACACCTGTAAGAAGTGCGTTGTTTGAAGGAAATAATCCTAAAAAACTTAGAAGCTAAGGTGCAGAAAAGATTGGGAAGTACACCCGGAGATAGAAATTAGAATGTGAAAAATAGGCGTCAATGGCACTTAATTTTTTTTTTTTTTTTTTTTTTAATTACCAAAATGGTCTACTCAGGCACAATTTTAAAAAATTTTAATAGGCTAAGACTTAGTTTATTATTATTATTTTTTACTTAAATAATAAATACAAGCACAAGCATATATAGTAAATATGAATATATTTATATTTAAAAAAAGTAAATAAATAAATAAAATAAAAACATCCGTAAAAATGAATGAATAGTATAATTTCTTTTTGATTACCTGCTGGCCAATTCATTTTTAAATTCAGCCGAATTACAAATATTACATCTTCAAGCAAAATGAGAATTGCTAGAAAACATTCATTTAAACTTTTTTTTTCTTCTTTTCGGTTATTTTAATTATTAATTTTTACTTTCAGTTTTATAAGTCCAAATTTGATTAAATTAATTCAATATTTCAGAAATTATCATGATGACAATTTTTTTTTATTATAAATTGGTAATAACAATTGGTAGAAAATTAAAAAATAAATTAATTAAAATATTACGATCATGATAGAACTTACTTCAGTGTTGTTATTTTAGAAATGGAATCTAATGAGATAAGGAAAGTTAATTTTAAGCAAGGTCTAGGTCTTGAAGATAAGTACCTAAATTATTTTAACCCAATAATATTTATGCTTAAACACACACACTTACACGCACACACACACACACACACACAGGCAGAGAGAGAAAAAAAAAGAATCTATAGACAATACTTTCTCTATATTACATGTTGAAGAAAGTAAAAAAAAAATATATATATATATATTGAGAATAAAATTGACTTTTTTGGGATATTTAGTGTTATACTACTTCTCTAACATAGAAATCGTCTGCATTATCATGGAAGATAATTTTTTTAAATAATAATGTTAATGAATTATATTTACTGAGTGAATTTGTATAGGAAAATATAGAAGAAAGCCATGTGGTGGCCACAACATACTGTTTTTTCTTTAATATTTCATAGATTTTCTGAGAGTGTCCTGTAAAGAGAGAAATTTTATGACAATAATCTAGGCGTAACAAATGACGAATGAATGAAGTATTTTGGTCGTTAAACTGTACTTCCTAATAGGTGCAAAATACATTTAATGACTGCTAATTTAGCACTTTGTCTATACCAATGTATGTATTTTATGCTAAATTATTATTTATAAAAGTATGTTGTAAATAAATATTCGTCTATAGAAAATTTATTTTTCCTAAAACAAGAAATATTTACGTAAATGAATAAAAAGGAAGCTACATAACAATGGTTATTAATCATACACATTTTTTATCATATTAAAATATTACATTTTTGTTTAACATTTAAGCACTTAGTTATTTAAATGAAGCAAAAATCCTACAGCATCAAAAAAAAAAAAAAAAAAATCAACCCAAAATCAAAAAATTCTAACTCATTATGTGTTTCTGCACCTGGGCCTGTCAGTCATATCAACCGATAAAAAGGAGTGGATTGGACACTAACTAATCTTCTTACGTAACTAGTACCCACCATTCCGTCGAATTGAAATTTCCTTTCCACTTGTTTTCCCTAGGGTGCCTAGAATGGATAGACACTCTAGTTTTTCCCATTCCTATAGAACAAATCCCTAAATAGCTCAAAAGGGAAGCTTGAATGGGAAAAATAAGGGGGTAGGAAATTTCTTGTCGGTGAAACGGGGGTTACACCCGTAAAATAAATCAGCATTCAGAAAAAAAAATAGCCGCATTCAATTGGTCTATTCATTTGGAAGCCCCTTTATATTTAAATGTATAGCATATATATTGGGGGGGGGGGTGATAAAAAAAAGGTATGCTCAAAATATTCCATTCGAGGAATGTAACATATAGTTTATGTCATTTTAAAATAATAATAATAATAATCAGAGACATTTTTACTTCCATTACCCGACTACCGTAGATAGTGGAAGTATTGTATTCGGTCCAAAAATTCGATATCTAGATTTGATCTGATTTACATGTTTTAAGGTCTCCTAGGTCCAAAAATGTGGTTTTTGGCAATTGGTCAGTGTGTGTGTGGGGGAGGGGGATCTTCTGACTATGATATCTCCTAAACTAATAAAAATACAGCTACGAAATTTTAAGACAGAACTGGTGTACATATGTATTTTTCAAATGTTGGTCAAAATTGGGAAACTGGAAGTGGAACATCCGAAACCGGAAGTGCGTAAGTCCGTATCTCAAAAACGGCTCTAATGATTTTCTTCAAATTTGGTATCTAAACACTCTATTAGATGTCCTTTCGAATGATATAAATGGTTTTTTCAGGAAAATTGATAGGCGTTTTGTATAAATAGCTCAATTTCAGGTCTCGCAAGTGCATTGCTTTAGAAACGGCTTTACGGATTTTTTTTTTTTTTCTAAACTCGTCATATTAATTCCTTTTTAAATATCCTTTTGTATGTAATTGTTGTTTTCCGGTCAACAACTGAATATACCAAGTTTTTGTAAAAATCGGTGTCTCAAAACTGGCTCGAACAATTTTCTTGAAAATTGTTACATAAACCCATTTTAGACATCCTTTTTCATGCTTTACGTGGTTATTACAGGAAAATTAATAGTCATCCTGATCAGATACATCAGTTTTAGATCTCGGAAAATGGTGTATCAAATAATAATAATAATAATAACGATAATAATAAATAAAAAAATAAAATAAAAAACTCTACTTTTTTTTTTTTTTTTTTTTTGCTTGCTATGTAAACTCTATTTTATGTTTTTACGTTTTCATGCGCTAACCGCAAACGTGTATTAACTTTCTCTTACTCAAAAAGTTTTAGTTGTCTATTTCATTAGCTCAAATCTATGTCTTCTGAACACATTATCTCCAAAACGTGCATATAATACGTGTAATAGTGGGTAATGGATGTCGTGTAGTTGTTTCACACCAGATTTATTTAATGATTAAAAGGGAATATAAAAACTTTTGTACAGATTTTTCCATGGCATACGTAAATTCGTTTGAAGTATCTAGATTACTATTTCTTCCCGTAGACTTTGAAAAAATATTTAGCAAAACCCTTGGAGAAATTCTACCTTTGTTGTATTATAGGGGGAAACATGCCTTATATATATATATGTATATATATATATAATAAAATGCTTTCGAAAATTTTTATTTTGATCCTAGATACACATAGGTGAACTGAATTATGAATTCTAAATTCAGTAAAAAATTACAAACCAATTCCTTTAAAGGACTTTTGTTGGAACAGTTTATGTTAGAGAAGAAAGAAACAAAAATGAGATGTAAAAATATATAACAAGATTGAGAGTAAGAAAGAAATGATAACTTAACGCTACTTTCCTTCAGAGATTTACAAAAGTATTAGAAATAATTGCGAAAGAAATAAATGAAGGAAACAAGTAAGATAAATCACAATTCCCCTTTCCCCTTAACCACTTCCCGAATATCTTTCGTAATTCAAATCTCACACCGTTTTAGTTACGCTTAGTTCGATATCAGAATTATTAATGATAGTTCTGCTTACACAGTTAATTTAACCAAAACAACTCAAAAATGAAATGCATAAATTAGAGTCAGTTCGGCTAATTACGAACACTTATTACATTTTTTTTAACTTTATATATTTTTTTTATAATTTTTTTCAAAGAAAAATAATTTTCTTTAAAATAAGTAGGGGGTAACTTTATCCTTTCATGAACACTTGACTTATTTTTTACTTCCATAGGTTTCTTTATTTGAAATTAATGGGGATAGTTATAATTATTTATTAAAAAAAAAAAAAAAAAAAAAAAAAAAAAACTCATAAATTACAAAAGAGCTGAGGCAACTGTGACCACCAATAGGAAAACTATACACTCTTTGGATTTCTCATTATACTGACTAACATAAATTTTGTTGTTGGTATTAAGACTACTATTGTTTTGATTTAGTGTTAAAATATTTCTAACTGTACATAATGCTAATAATTACATAGTTTTATTATACAGCATATATAAACTTCGATAAATAATATTTATTTATCAGAATAGAACTTCATTTTATTATATCATAATGAAACCAATCGATTCTGAAAATATAAAGTGCATAGGAATTTGATTTAACCTTAAAACAGAAATTCAGTTTTCTACTAATAAATCAAAATCAGTTGCAAACTATTACGGACATTTTCAAATTTTCACTTAAATAATCTGACAAATAAAATAAGATTTGGAAAGTTTTGGTATTTGAAATTAACGTCCTTCTTGTGAAGTCTCAAGTTCAGTTTCTAAAATTGTTTATATGTATTCAAAGAATTAGAAATTTAGAATTTCCAAAAGTATGCATCACGATAGTAAATTTAAGTTTCGGAATTTATATAGAGGATACAAAATGAAAGTAACGGTCTTTTTATTTTCTAAAAATTGCATTAATTTTTATTAGTACATAATTAAATAAAACAGAAATATTACATGAAACTAAGGTGCAACTCAAAATTTTGGAGCCATATGTATTCATGTTTTTGAAAATTGCTACGCCATGAATGAATTGTCAGAAACTAATGGAATTTGTGTATTACAAATGACTGTCCGGATTATTCTTAGGAGTGAGTCCCAGACAGTCGCCAATTTCGCATTGTGCAGTACTAGTACGACGTTAAAACCAACCAACCACAAACAACTGGTAATAATACAAATAAATAATTTAATTTTAAAAGCAAAAAACAATATAAAGTGTTTGAAAATGGTTTTTTGTGTAGCCGCTGCGTATTGTAATAAGTTATTCTTTACGACGTGTCATAGAGTTAAATTGATTGTGAATATCTGCCTGAGGAAGAGCATTCCAAATTGTTTGTATGCATAACCAAAGTTCGTCTAAGATCACGAGCAAGACGTCGACCAACGAAATTCTACACATGTTCAATAGGCGGCATATCTGTCGAATAAGTAGACTAAGGAACGAACTGTATGTTTTCTCCTGAAAAGAAGTCTTGAACATTCCTTGTAACATGTGGACGGGCATTATCCTGTTGAAAGATAGGTCCAAGAATGCCTTGAAGGAAAGGGACGACTTCCGGCTCCAGGACTTCGCAGATGAACCTGTTGCTGTTAAGATTACCCACAATTCGTGGCAGCTGAGATTGGCCATGATACGCAATCGCACTCCAGACCATAACATCAGAATTTCGAGCAGTATGGCGGAGGGTAACATTCACCGGCATAGCATCCAACGCATATACAGCCGTCATGGTACTATAAATTAAAATGGGATTCATCAGAAGGAACCACTTATTGCCGATCTGCGCGCAAGTAAAATGTGATACTCTTTTTTACAAAATAAAGTCTTAGACAACTTATTAGAAGAAGAATATCATAATGATTGGAACAATCAGAAAAAAATAAGCCATTGGGAAGGATCTGGAGAGGCGTAGTAGCAACAGGATACATAACAGAGAGAACCACAGCCTCTTCAGATCCTTTCCGATAAAGCTCCATACAAGTTCCTCGGTAATTATGATTCTCCATGGTATCCCTGTGAAATCTCAAATATGCAAGTTTTTCCATACATCAAGTTGTTCTATAGTGACCCTAAAAAGCTTCAACTAAAAATACTTTTGTAACTTAAGGACTGACTGATCGAAATTAACTGTAACTGTACTGTGACTTTATATTATATAATGAATGTGTCGTACTGCATTTGTCAAACTTCTGTTTTTAATCAGTCCTGATGATGCCCAGACAAGCTGGGAGAAAAGTTTTGACTAAATATATTTGTAAAATTTTTATAATGATTTCAATTAAAGTATAGTTTTTTAATAGACATATTTACGTGTTTAAAGTGTTATTTTTAACTAATTTAACTAATATATACTTAAATTTGAAAACCCATGTACTCACTATTGAGTATATTGACATGTCAAACATGGGGATATTGGGATTCTTATTGGTCAACCCCATTTTTAAGCATGTCAGTATACTTAAAAATGAGTACATGGGTTTTCAAATTTAATTACATATTGTTTCGGAGCTATTTTGAGACAATTTAGCTCATTTTTCAGAAACTATTTTTTACAGAGAAACCTGTATGAAACCGCCACGAAAGTTCTCGAGATTTGAAGGAATAAATTTCATGCTGAACTCTTTCTGTTTAACAATGTAAAAATTGTATTATAAAATTTTTATTAGTTCAGCATATTTTTAGTGAATTATGAAGTGAAGAGATATTGATTTAAAAAAGTGTGATATTTCATAAATGACACAAGTAAGTTTTCCTTTTAAGAAATAAAATTACTCATTTTCAAATGAATACGTTCATTTACTTAATTTTTAGCTCGTCATTTTTAACAGCGTTTTTACTTCCATTACCTGACTACCGTAGGTAATGGAAGTTTGTATTCAGTCCAAAAATTCAATGTCAAGTTTTCGCCTGATTTACACGTTTTAAAGCCTCCTGAGTCCAAAAAATGTAATTTTCAGCAATCGGTCAGTGTGTATGTATGTATGCATGTATGTCTGGAATCTTCTGGCTATCATATCTCCATAACTAGTGAAGACAGATACTACGAAACTTCAGAATTGAGACAGGACTGGTATACAGATGAATTTTCCAAATTTTGATAAAAATTGAAAAACCGGAAGTGGAACATCAGAAAGCGGAAATGGGACCGTAAGTCCATATCTTAAAAATAGCTCATACGATTTTCTTCAAAATTGCTATATAAACACTCTATTAGATGTTCTTTCGAATAATATACTTGGTTAGTTCAGAAAAATTGATAGACGCACTGTATAAGTAGCTCAATTTCAGTTTTCGCAACAGCGTTCCTTTAAAAACGGTTGTATAGAATTTTTTCAAACTCGACATATTAACTTTCTTTTAAATATTCTTTTGTATGTAATTATTGTTTTCCGGTCAATAATTGCGTATACCAGGTTTTGGTAAAAGTTTGCTATCTCAAAAACGTCACTAACGATTTTCTTGAAAATTGTTACATAAATTCATTTTAGATATCCGTTCTTGTGTATTATGAGCTTATTATAGGAAAATTAACAGTGATACGCTTAGGTAGGTAGGTTTTAGATCTCGGAAATTGGTGTTCCAAAAAATAACTGTTATTTTTCCCCCTTATTTTTTATTTTAACTCAGTAAACTCTGTTTTACTTGTAATGTAAACTCTGTAAATTTAACTATGTAAACTCTTTAACGTACACAAACATCAAACCGTGTCAATTATATATATTAAAAGCAAAAACTGTTTTATTTTAGAGACAAAAATTTAAGTTAAAATACATTTAAAAAACAAAAAATACATATAAAAACAATTAAAATCTAGACGTTTCGAAACCCGTCCGGGTTTCCTTATCAGTAATTACAACACAATATGCAAACATTACATGAACACTTTAGGATATATTCTGGTTTTCATTATTATAAATCGCGTATTTTCCTTGAGAGCTGGCACACTGCCAAGCATCTCCACACTATCAATGAAGCATGCGCACTGGCTCCTCAGTATTCGGTACTCCTTTAAATTCCTTGAGTGTTCATGTAATGTTTGCATATTGTGTTGTAATTACTGATGAGGAAACCCGGACGGGTTTTGAAACGTCTAAATTTTAATTGTTTTTATATGTATTTTTTGTTTTTTAAATGTATTTTAACTTAAATTTTTGTCTCTTAAATAAAACAGTCTTTGTTTTTAATATGTAAACTCTGTTTACATGTCTTTGTATCATCTTTCTCTCACAGAAAATTTTTAAGTGTCTACTTCGTTAGATCAATTTTATGTTTTCTGATCATATTATTTTTAAAAAATTAATATAAGTAATATCGGGTAATTGAAGTCGTGTGGTTGTTTCACACCAGATTTTTTTACTTGGGGTGTCGCCCAAAGTTCAGTTTTTGCACATTAAGGCCAATTAAAATCAGTACCTCTCCATGCCATATTAGGAAAAAATGAAGCAAATACAATAATGTATTTCCCGAAGCATTAGTCGTATCATATCATTGTTTTACAACTTTTCATTTACCTTTCACCTTTTGTCGATGCATATTATCATCGATTATTAATTATTCAAAAAAGGTATGTATTCGTATTTTAGTTTATTTTATAGACAAATTTTGAAAATTTTAAAGGAATATTTTTAATATAGATTTATTTAAATATTAATTTCTTAAACATTATTCAAAATTAAACAGGTAAGCGGCAAATAATATTCTATTTAAATATATATATCTGTCACTACAATAAATCTAAAACGAATTATTTATGCATTTATATTATTTATTAAAAAAAAAAAAACTGTTTTCTTCTGTACACAATGGAAAAGTTCTATACAAAGAAAATTGTTTCTCCATTTTAATATTGATTTATTATTAATTGATGATTAATGTATCTAAGGAGTTTTCAATTATCTCTCAAGAACTATTGTACATCGTTTCTTTTCTCTTTTGCATTTTTATATGTTTACGATGTATACACATGATTTGTTGGAAATGAGTGGAAAATAAAGTAAAATTCATAATCATTTGTGCAAATTTGCATGCATATATGCATTTTTCTATTTTATTTTAAGCAGGCTTAATTCAAATTCTGATTATCCTATTTATTTATATTTAAGTAATAAAGAACAATGATAGCAAATCATTATCTTAGCCTAAAAATCAATCACAGAGAAACTGGTGAAAAAAAAAATTACAGAAGTTAAAAATTGTCTAAAAGGAATTAAATTTCCTTTTCAATTTCGAAGCATGCATTTGTATTATTTTTTTTTTTTTCTTAGTATTTAAAATAAAAGTAACAGTAAAAAATAATAATAACAGATTGCATTTTGCTTTAGATTAGTACAAAGGAAAATTTATCAAGGGATTTGTTTAAGGGTTGCGACTTTATTTGCTTTTAATTATTATTATTTTGTTTGTTTGTTTATTTGTGTAGTTTCTGTTCAAGTTGAAAAAATGCTTAAATAAAAAAAAAAAAAAAAAAAAAAAAAACTTTTTAATATGCAGAAAAATGTAATTTATGTATAAAAAAATATAAATTTAAAGACTGAACCATACTATTTATTCAAATGAAAAGTTTTTTTTAAATAGAAATTTTACTCACGGTAGTACCTTTTTCAATGAATGTGTAATTAATTTGTCTGATACATTCTTTTATGAATGTTATTTGTATTTATTAACGGAATTTATTTTATCAAAATATAATGCAAACAGGAAATTTTAAACACTTTAAAATACAATCAAAGATTTTGATGCTTTACTTGGAATAAAATTAAATAATATTTTTTAGTATAAAAAACAAAATCACAAAAAAAAAAAAAAAAAAAAAGATATTACTGTTAATGATTCTTTTTGTTTCAATTATAAATAATTTTCGATAAGTGTTAGAATAGTGGATTAAAAATTAATATTTCGCGTCAATTTAGATTAAAAAAGAAGTACGTTTTTAAATTCATTTAATAATGCAATTTTTTTAGCAAAATTAAACATTTTTTTAAATAAATACTTACCAAATTAACATTTAAAAAAATGTTTTCGTGAACGGAATATTATCTCTTTTATACAGTATTGTAAAAACAAGTGTTTTAGGATTTTTTTTTTTTCTTTTTTTTTCTTTCTTTTCTTTTCTTTTTTTTTTTTTTTTTTTTTAAGAAGAACTTGTTAATAATATTCAAATTTGAGAGCCAGTCATTCAATTTTATGAAAAGAGATAGAGATTGCATCTTGTGAAAAAAAAAAAAAAAAGACGATGACACAATTTATTGTTTGTAAAGTAAATCACTCATAAAATATTAACAAATTTACGCCGAGGTAGCATTATACTTAACAATGTTAATAAACAAATGTATTTATTTTAAAGAATAATAAATAGACTTCAGACGTTGAATTTATTTAAATATTAGAAAATCTCTAATTTACCATTAGAAGAACGTTAGCTCGGAAACTGCAAAATGCCAACGCAAGGCAGGCTTTTAATTTAATAAAATATTATTTATATATAGCTTGGAAAAAAATTTATTTTAAATAACTAAAAAAACAATCTCTATAAAACATCTAAATTTTAACGAAATTTAGATAATTTTGGACGGTGAATTTGAAATCGCTATTTATAGCCTGTTTAAACTTTTGGGAAAATAGGCTTAAAATTCACGATTAAAAAAAAAAATAATTAAATAAAAAATAGAAAAACAATACGCTCAATCTAAAATACCCCCTATTTGTAATCTATCATAGTTTAATACGTGGAACAATACCAGATCGTATACATCATTTAACACAATTTTTAAATTGGAAGAATATCAACTCACAAAATTGTAAATGTCAGCGCAATGTTGTCTCAGATAAAACACATTTTACTTAATTATAAACAAGAAAGAAAAATCATGCAGTACGCATTGATTAGTAACACTTTCCAACTGTACGCAATTGTATCGAATAACTTTTAATATTCTTGGCCTACTTTATCACACAACAGACAGAACGACTGAAACACATGCAGATAGACTAATTGATTTTAAAATTACTCTTAGACATTTTGGGAAGTGTTAAAAAGGCTTAACGCAAAAGAAAACGCAGCCGTTAGATTATAATTACAGCTTTTAATCTCTCTGAATATTTTAGTGTAGCCCTGTAAATCTGAAAGTTAGTCATATCATGTTCTATAAAAAACAATATTTTAGAATATTAATAATGCATGTCAGCGTTTCTATGATTTTTAGAGTAGAAATATTTTTAAATATAACTTTTAAAAAATTCTGTCCTAAAACGTAATACATTGTTTGTTTTTTTACTGTTGTTGTTGTTGTCCCTGTAAACAAACTAGTTGTACAGGACCTATTAATGGCATTTTAAATAGAGAACATTCCATAAGGAACTTGAGTGTATAATTTTTTTAAAATTCTCAAAGTATTCACAGATGATAGGAGCCGTAGACAAACAGATAAGAAGGTAGACAATCGGATAGACAGATGCACAAATTGAAATCATATCCCCACTAAAATTATAAGAAAGTTTTAAAACGCTCATGTAAACAAAAGTGCAATTCCAGCAAATTTTTATTTATAGCAGCTCTTAATGTAACTGATTATTTTTGTGTGGCCCTATAAATCTAATGCTAACCATACTATATTACAGAGAAGGTACTCTTTTGTGCATACGAATAATATATTTCAATTGCGGAGAAAAAAATTATCAAAATTTGGTTTATAAAAATAACTCTCATGCAACACAATGCTTTGGAATAATTTCAAGTGCCCCTGTACACAAACCAGTAAGAAATGGGCTCTATTTTACACAGGAAACATCCGATAGGGAATTGAATAATATATTAAAATTTCATTGAAGTTTCTATACATTAAAGGTATTAAAATATGGTTTATAGAAACTCCTCCCATAGAACATAATGCTTTCGAATATTTTTGGGTGTCCCTGTACACAAACCAGAAGAGGTATTCACTCCATTTTCAATAGTAAACATCCGATAGTCAACTTGAATAAAATATGTCGGTTTAAAGAAATTCCATAAATATTTACGGGAATTAGAGCGCAGTAAAACAGACAGACACAGACAGACGGACAGAAGACCAGTCAGACAGATACAGAGATTGAAATTATATTCACACTAAAAAAATGATAGAAAGTTTCAAAAACGCATAAAGTAAACGAAAGTACAATTCTAGCAATTTTTTATTAATAGCTCTTAATATAACTGAATATTTTTGTGTCACCCTGTAAATCTAATGATAACCATTCTATATTCTATGCAAAGCATTCTTTTGTGCATATAAATAACATATTTTAATTTCCTAAAACTTCGTGGAAAGTAAAGTTATTAAAATTTGATTTATAGAAATATCTCGCATAGAACGCAATGCTTTGGAATACTTTTAAGTGTCCCTGTACATAAATTTGTAGAGGTATTTGCTCCATTTTATACAGGAAATATCCAATAGGGAATCTGAATAACATATTGAATTTAATTGAGATATGTCTACAGTAAAAGTAAGAAAATATGGTTTATCGAAATACCTCTCATAGAACATAATGTTTTGAAATACTTTCGGGTGTACCTGTACACAAACCAGTAGAGGTACAAACTCCATTTTCAATAGGGAACATCCGATCGTAAACTTCAATAACATATATCAGTTTCAAGAAATTCCATAAATATTTACGGGAGTTAGGACTCGGACAGACAGACAGGCAGACAGACTGACGGACAGGCAGATACACAAAACTGAAATCATATTCACACTTAAAAAATGTTAGAAATTGTTAAAAACGCTTAACGAAAACGAAAGTACAATTCTAGCAATTGTTTATTAATAGCTCTTAATGTAACTGGATGTTTTTGTGCCACCCTGTAAATCTAATGCTAATCATGCTATATTCTGTGCAAAACATTCTTTTCTGCATATGAATAACATATTTCAATTTCCAAAAACTTCGTGGAAAGTAAAGTTATTAAAATTTGATTTATAGAAATATCTCTCATAGAATGCAATGCTTTGGAATACTTTTGAGTATCCCTGTACATAAACCGATGGTGGTAATTCCTCCATTTTATACAGGAAACATCCAATAGTAAACTTGAATAACGTATTTCAATTTCATTCAGATATGTCTACAGTAAAGGTATGAAAATATGGTTTATAGAAATACCTCTCATAGAACACAATGCTTTGAAATACTTTCGGGTGTCTCTGTACACAAACTAGTAGAGGTATAAACTCCATTTTCAATAGGGAACGTCCGATACTGAACTTGAATAACATATATCATTTTCAAGAAATTCCATAAATATTTACGGGAGTTAGAGCGCGGACAGACAGACGGACAGACAAACAGACAGACAGACAAAAAGAAGTCATAAATACTTTTCAACCTTGTTGGAAAGTGTTAAAAATGTTAGATAGTGTTAAAAATGCTTAACGTAAACGAAAGTACACATCTAGCAATTTTTTATTAATAGCTCTTAATTTATCTGGATATTTTTGTGTCACCCTGTAAATATAATGCAGATCATGCTATATTCTATGTAAAGTATTCTTTTGTGCAGAAAAATAACATATTTCAATTTCCTAAAATTTCGTGGAAACTAAAGTTATTAAAATTTGATTTATAGAAATATCTCTCATAGTACGCAATGCTTTGGAAAACTTTTGAGTGTCCCTGTGTATAACCCGATGGTGGTATTCCCTCCATTTTATACAGGAAACATCCAATAGTGAACATCAATAACGTATTTCAATTTCATTAAGATATGTCTACAGTGAAGGTATTAAAATATGATTTATAGAATTACCTTTCGCAGAACACAATGCTTTGAAATACTTTCGGGTGTCCCTGTACACAAACCAGTAGAGGTACAAACTCCATTTTCAGTAGGGAACGTCCGATAGTGAACTTGAATAACATATATCAGTTTCAAGAAATTCCATAAATATTTACGGGAGTTAGAGCGCGGACAGACAGACAGACAGACAGACGGACAGACAGACAGACAGACAGACAGACAAACCGAAGTCATAAACACTTTTAAACCTTGTTGGAAAGTGTTAAAAATAGATTTTCACCAAACGTAGATAAGTACCGCTTGAATAAAAGCACCGTTGTAATAATAGTAATCATAAATCGCATTAAAACTGGTCTGTTCGTTTAGAAATACTTTTCCCCACTCAGAAAGACGGAAACTTTTAACTTATAACATCTCTTTTTTATGGTTGGGAATTAAAAAAGGAGACATTTATAATGTTCCATTCGAGGAATGAAAGAGATAAACTATAAATCTGTGGAAGAAATACGACAAAAATATCAATCAGAATTTCTCATCTAATGGAAATATAAAAAAATTTTGTACACTTTTTCCATTAATTCGTTTCAAATATCCAGATTATTATATTTCTTTAGACTCTGAGCAAATATCAGAAACTTGCGAAATATTATGCCTCTTTTGTAATGTAGATAGAAACATACCCTTTCTTTATAATAAAATGTTTAGAAAAATCTCAGTTGTAATCCTAGATACACATAGGTGAACTGAATTATTCATTTTGAATTCAGTAAAAAAATTTTCAAACCGATTTCTTTAAAGGAATTTTGTTGGAACTGTTTGTGTTAGAGAAGAAGGAAATAAGAAGGAGACATAAAAATACAAAACAAGATTTATAGTGAGAAAGAAATGGTAACTTAATTTTACTTTCCTTCAGAGAATTACAAAAGTATTAAAAGTAATTGTGAAAGAAACAAATGAAGGGAACAAGTAAGATAGATGACATTTTGCATTTACTCTTATCCACTTCCTGAACAATGCATGATTCAAATATCATACTGTTTTAGTTACGCTTAATTCGATATCAGGATTATTAATGATAGTTCTGTTTATACGGTTAATTAGAACCAAATGAATTAAAAAATAAAATACATAAATTGGTTCAGGGGTGGGTAATTATGACCAATAAACTTTGTAATTTTTCCCTCTATTTTTGTAATGAAAATAGGTTTGTTTAAAATAATTAGTAGGTAACTTTAATATTTCATGAACACTCAGTTAAATATTTACTTCCTGAGGTTTCGTTATTTGAAATTAATGGGGATATTTATAATTATCCCACAAAAAGCACAGAATTACAATTAGTTGGGAATAGAAAACCTAAAAAACTTTGGATTTACCCTTATACTGACTAATATAGATTTTGTTGAGAGCATTCAAACCACTACTGTTTTGATTTGGTGTTAAAGTATATCTAATTGCATATAATTCTAATATCTGTTGTTTGAAAAATTACCTTATAAAATGAATAAGAAATACAAACTGAATAACTTCTATTTATTAAATAAAATCAATGCAAAATGTTATTTTGCACTAGAGGTGTTATAAATTATTTTAACAAGTGAAAATAAATGTCTAAGTCAGCCGAAATAGCAGTTTTTCCTGAAAAAACGTACATAAATGTCTTGTTTATTCCCTCAATTATTTGTGACTCATCTCTATGCATTTCTAAAAACCAAAACACCTAGGAAACACATGTACAACCTGACCCAATAAATTACATTACAAATTATAGGAATTATCTACATTGTTTATGATATCTAAATTTAATGTTTCAGTCTATTTTCTTTCGATTCCATATTATAACGAACGCCATGGAAGTATCCTCAGAATGATTTTTTAACGACTAACATTACATAATTACAGAGGGTCATTTCATGAAAATCTAAACTTCAAAAGGAACATTAATGTACATATAAACTGTAACATCTATCAGTTTTTTCATACTCTTTACTTAAACAAAAAAGCAATACTGCAACTATTTGATATTATAAAATCATATGAAAATCATATAAAATATTACAATGTAAATAATACTGATAAATTATATTTAAATTATGCTGTCTCATGCATGAAGATAATTTAAAATCTCCTAAAGTGTAACACAGTGTTCAAGTAGCCTATTCATGATGATACTATACAATGGTTTTACTTTGCCCCTAACGAGGTTATTTTGGCCCGACTGCAGGAAAAAATGGGTTATTGTATATAAACATTATATTGAGGTATGACTGTATATAAAATAAATACCTACAAGATTTATTGTGTTTGAAAGCTTACAATCGTATTCTGAGGTGTATTATCAATCGAAGAATTTATTTAATAAATATAAAACAGTTCATTAAATTTGTAAACCATTACGGTTATAAAATCTTACCTGTGAGATAATATTAAGTGAGATACAAATCCAGAAAAAGTGCACATAAAATTGCAATTAGATAAATATTTGTATTACTAATGTTGATAATATAGAACAATATTCAATAACATTGAAAAATATACCAAGGGTCATTTATGACCCGAATACATTAAGTGTATGATGCAACTTAACAATGCAAGCAGATTAATTCTAATCATTAAAAAGACATTTTTACACCAAAATAGAATTTAAAATTAATTTCTAATCAAATATTTCATTATATAAAAACTCATCAATTTCTTAATTCGCATTTACTACAAAATGAAAACGCAATATATATATATATATATGTGTGTGTTATGTTTTAAAATAGAATAATTTACACGCAGACAAATCCATAACTGCAGAAATACAAACTTAAAAATGTCGACTAGGTGTACTTATTAAAACGAAACTTTTTATAAAACTATTGAAAACCTATCAAAAGAAATGCAAATATATTGTTAAAAGTAAATTATATTCCTTTAAACATAAATAAATTCTTGATATTGATTTTCCTTTCTCAAATAATTCATTTCCGTTTTAAAATTCTACAATGCCATCTGTTCAGAACATGATAAATCTTACTGATTTTAACTAAATTATATTGTGTTTTTAATCTATTATCAAGAAAAATTACTTTATACATATAACAAATAATAATTTAGTACCAGTGTTAATTACAAATCAATGTTAATTACAATGTTAAATAACAAATTATTTTACACTTAATGTCACTTTTGTATTGATTTAATGTTTAAATTTTATCTATTTATTTCCTAGTGAATCTTTTTTGTTTTTATTCCTTTGTCTTATAGTAATAGGTAGGGCAGTCCGGGGTAAAATGGACTATTTTTGTAAATTATAAGTGCTTACTCATAAAGTAATGATTTTTCGCAGCTGAAAATATGTGTGTATATTACCAATATATTGGGATTCGTATTGCATTACGTCAAAAGTAATAATTTTGCTTACTTTTTTAAATATTGTTTTTGATTGCAACTGACAAAGTGGACCATTTTACACCATGTCTAGGGCAAAATGGTCAATGGCATGGACCACAGGTAAAATTTAAAAAGTATATTGATGTAGTGTGTTTTTTAATAGTACAAAATGTAGAATACACTAGATTTGTTCATTTATGTCTTAGATTGAAACTAATAATGTAATATATGACATTAAAATTATAAAATGATAAATTAAAAGATTTTTGTGTCACTGAAAGTGTGCTGCATTCTTGTGAATTTGTAGGGTCTGGAAGACTCATCATTACAATATATCGAATATTTACAAAAGATTCATGAACACTTTCAAGAAAAATGTAAATATCTTAATTAGGTTTTCGTTGCATGAATCTCACAGAAACAGATTTTTTATCATTCATTTATGTGATTAAGCCAAGAAAAGTAAAACCGTCTTTTGACGAAAATTTATCTACACACTGTTATATCATTAGTATTAAAAATTGAAAATATAATTATTTGAAAATATAATTATTTGAAAATATAATTATTTAAAAGTAACTAAATGTTTATTAGAATTTATAGAAAAAAAAAAAAAAAAAAAACTCAAAGTAATTTGCTTGCTTATTTATTTTTGAAGATATAATATATTTAATTAAGTTTAACTCTGAAATTTGTAAGTATTGGGTGAATGCGAAAGTTCTACCCGATTTTAGATATGCAAATTTGCAATTGAATTGACGTCACACAAGGCATTGCAATGACGTAAATCGTCGGCCAATCAAACGTGTGGATGTCTCAGGTATAAATGCATCGTGTCTCACAAAGTAAATCATCTAAAATATATATATATATCAGAGGGTGCAACATGGAAAGCGAGAAGGAGCATATAAGACATTTTTTGTTATACGAGTTCGATAAAATGAGTAGGGCAGCCGCAGCTTGTCGCAATGTTTGTCAAGTTTATGGGGTGGATGCAATAGACGAAAGCACATGTCTTTGATGGTTTCGTAAATTTGGGGAAGGAGACAGAAACTGTTATGGTCAGGCTAAGAGTGGACAAACATTACACGTTTGAGATGACGATATTGACCAAGCGATAAGGAATAACCCGAACCCAGCCATGCAAGAATTAGCGGAGACCTTCATCGTACACCGGACAATGGTCGGAATGGCTGGTTAAGTTGTCTTTTACGAAAAAGTTGGATCGTTGGGTTCTACATAACCTGACAGCTAATACACGGGATGACTGAATCGCCACCTGTGTTTCCTTGCTTTCCCATTCTTGACACAAAATGACACATTCTTGACACAAATTGTGACAAGAGATGAGAAGTGGGTTATGTACCGTAACATAAAGCGTCGTAGGACTGTGTATCGCCCTCTTGATCCGCCTGCATCGACTTCAAATGCTGAACTTCATCCCGAAAAGATACTATTGGGTGTGTGATAGGATGTGCAGCGAATAATTCACTGGGAAGTCCTGCCACTCAACCAAACCATCAATGCCTTCTACTGTTTACACTTAGACAGGCTGCATTCAAATTTAGTAGCAAAGCGCCCAGGTCTCACAATCGTCGTAGTGTGTTATTCTTCATCACGATAACGCCTGGCCACATGCTGCTGTCATCACTCGCCAAAAGTTACTGGGCTTTGGTTGGGAGGTTTTACCCCACCTTCCCTATTCTCCTGACTTGGCACCAAGTGGCTATAACGTATTTCGTGCGGTGAACTTCAGTCAGAAAATCTTTGAGGAGCTTGATGCTACGAAAACTGCCATCCAAGACTTTTTTGACTCGAAACCACCGGAATATTATCGCCGTGGGATTGATCTCCTACCAGAAATATGGCAAGAGGTCATAGATAGCAATGGGGAATATGCGCAATAATCGGTACAGTTCATTTTGCGTTTATGTCCTCTTCGTTATGGGCAATAAAAACGGGTAAAGCTTTTGCATTATAATTTATATGTAACACTTCAAAAATGTAGATTTTGCTAATCAGTTTATTAATTCTTAATTCGACATATACTTTTCAACTTAAAAAAATGTATATGAGAGAGAATTTGGCTAAAATTGACCATGGTCTATTGTACCCCAGTTCCTGCTGGTCCATTTTACCCCATGTGGAACTCTGACAACAAATGCTTAAAAAAAAATAACAAATCCTTCAAAAAATATATTTTAATGAGATTAACTATAATCATAGATTACCTTAGCTCTTTATTGTGCTAAATAACCTCTTGAATAATGAAATAATTCTTGAATAATGAAAAGAAAATTTTTTTTTAACTGGAAATATTTGCTTTTGGCTACTGCAAACTAAATTTCATGAATAAAATGGCTAAATTGTCAGTTAGGCATGAAGTCGCTATATAAATTTCATCACTGCAATGCTGTTATCTATGTGCCAAAATACAAAGCATAGAAATAAATTAATAAAATAAATAATAGGGTTGGTCCATTTTACTCCATGGTCTATTGTACCCCGGTCATCCCTACATTTTAATAATTATAATTTGTGAATTTTAATTGCAAACAATTATCATCAACTTAAATAATATAATACTCTATTATATTATCTTTATTATCATTAGAATTATGTTCCATGATAGCTAGGTCTAGTATAAAAGTTCCTTACAGCACTGTCACGTGACTAATTTTTTTTTTTTTTTTTTTTTTACAGCAATCATCTATGGCTAAAGAAGTTTTGCTGTGGAAGCTGTAAGATACGAGGTGTTTGATTCAAATACAATTTCGTCCTAGCCATCCTGTCCAGTCACACAGCCACCTAGCCGCCTTCGTCCTGTTCAGTCACACTTCGACCTAGCGTTTTGATGGTTTCCTTGGTTTTCTCCAAATACCCGTGAATACAGTGTAGAACCGTGCAGAAGATCGTCACATGAAGCACTACCCCAGACAAAGGTCTTTCACGAAAACAATTGGACATAAAATATACACCACACCACCAGCGCAGGATTTTTTTTTTTTTTTTACATTTTGTTCATTTATTCAATTCTTATCTATCATTGCATTTATCTTATTTAGAAATGTGGAATTTTTTTTTAATTAGAATATTATTGCAAGTGTAATTGATACTATTAAATTGCTACACTGTAAATTAATAATTACTAACTGTGATAAAATTGACAGCCTATTTCATTCTTTTTGCTTAGAATTATGTCGCTAGTTACGACGCATTGTTTAGATTAATTAGTAAGAAGATGAGGGAGTGTTGTATTTATCAACAATGGAACAGGAAAAGTCTCATGCAGGGATTCAGTAATTGTTGTAGAATATTCAATAAAAAATAAAATCGAATAACCCCCCCCTAAAAATATATGTTTTGTTTTTGGTTCTGTTTGGAATAACTATTTTTATGTAATGTAAATGAAATTTTATGATATATATTATTGAATTTTAAAATCCGGCAGTTACTGCCTGTTTTGTTCACTATTAAGCATAGATTCTTTAATTCCGAATAAAATGCAGACGTAGCTTTATCTAAACACTCAGAGTCTAAATGAAAGTTATACCAGTTTACTTAAAATTAGCTAAAAGCTAGACAGACCCTCGTGTGAGACTAGAAAATCCGTGTTCTGTTATGCCTGAAAACGACTGCAGATGGCGCCACAGTTCAGAACAAATATTCTGATTTTTCCCTTTAATTACATTAATAATGTGTTATGTTTTTACCTAAGTTTTACTCTAGACCCACATGTGATACTAATATTAATAAATATTATATCATCATATCAACCGCATGCTATCCCATACAACGCGTTCTGATAATACCGGTTTGTTTGTTCTACTCACGAGCACGTGGGACAGCAAACATCCTCTGAGAATTCACACGGTGAAATTCGACGAATGAACAGGTATTTACATGTGGGTCTAGCTAAAAGCAAAATATAGTTCTATAAATAGAGTTTTAGTTTTGATTAACTACAAACAATCGAATTTGGTGAAAAGCATGTTTATTAAAATATATACGTCAAATAACAATTTTAGTACAGTTATTTGCAATGATAGCTATTTTATTCACATTTACTTTATTTAAGCCTTAAAATATAGTTTTTACATTAAATATATTTACAAATGTTATTTTAATAATACAGTTCTGATAAAAGTATGTAAAAATTATTGAATTCATTTATTACAAAAAAGAAATTTAAATCCTCACATTTGAGTATACGTTTTAATTTTAATCCATCTTTTCTGTCGGTAATACAAGACTGGGTAAGCATGCATGAGATAAAATCAATCTTATTAGGTACAAAAACCATTTGTGTTGCCCGAAAAAAATCTCTGTTGCTTTTAAAAATTTTATATAAGTACGATAACATTTTAATGTATAAAACGTTTCGCATTTGTTCAAACTAACAAAATTAAGATATATAATGTATATTTCACAATTTATAATATTGCACTTGTCTATATTAAATATGTAGAGAGTAGCTGTTACATAAAAAAAAAAAATTACAAAACTAATAAATGCACAAATTGAGTGTATAAATAATAACATGTAACGCTAGGAGAAGAATGATTACTAACAGTAAAAAAATTTAACAAAATTGTTTTGAGTCGAAGTTGAAGTAGTTTTTTTAGCAGATGTTCCGATGGGATAAGGTAAACTTTATCGTAGCAGTTTCTTCCCATATAAAAATCATAGATTAGTATTAAGACATAGATTGATCAGCGAGAGGGAAAAAGTGATACATTTTTTTCGGGAAAAGTCACTCTAATGGCTGCCTTTCCCCGAGTAAATCACACACAGGAATACACACGGATAATTTAGTAAATAAAATTTATGAGTAATTTATTTATTAAAAGTGAATGAAAAACTCCAGATACAGTTTCAAATTCATTTTTCTGTTTATTCTTTTTTTTTGTTTTTTTTTTTTAATACTCTCTAATGGCTAATTTTAGAACTTTTTTTCGGCATCAAAATTTTTTGCTCGATAACATGGGGATGATAGATTTATATATATTACTATATCTATGATAAAAATAAAGCCGACAAAATTCGCGATATAACATAACACTATAATAGATATCTATACAAAGGAATGCATACTACAGGTGTCCCTTAAGTATGCAGACATTTTAAAAATTGATAAATGTTGAAGGGATTAATAGAATTAAACACGGTTTACAAAACTGTTATTCTCGTAAAGGGATATCATATTTTTGACAGTACTAAAAATATTATGATAGGATTCAGTGAAATCAGTAATTTTTTTTATGTATTAAGAGGTGAATCGGGTTTCAAAAGCTTTAAAAAAAAAAAAAAAAAAAAAAATTTCTTTTTCTTTCTTTCCTTGATTTTTCTTTATTTTTTTTTAATAAATAATTTTTTTTAATTTAAAATCTTGAGCAATAACAGAGTAATACAAGAACAATATTTTACAATTTTTTTCTTAATATTTGGAGAATTCGACCGTTGGGCTCTGGTTCCTGGGCATCCTTCAGAAAAACGGTGAATATGATTTAAAAAAAACTAATACACCTATCTTATTGAATTTTTTGTACTTTTCTTCGAAATAGAATCGATTAGTGTTTGTATAATGGATAAAACTGAGTTGAAATTTGAAATTTTGACAGAGTTGTATTAAAAACAGTATGATTTTTGGTACATTTTACGTATAGGTTTTTAAAACTAGCTGTAATCGAAAAAAAGAAAAATCCTTTGTTCCAGCTCTAGTCAATTCTATTTTAACGAATTGTGAAAAATTTAAATAATATTGGCATTTTATTTTTTGAGAAATTGTGTCCTTCTCTTTTCTGAAGGGCTTTAGGAAATTGCGACCCATCGGTTGAATTTTCCAAACTTTTTAATGAAAATTTTACAAAATATTGTTTAAATGCTGCTCTTTTGCTTAAATTGCTCTTATTGATTAAATTTTACTTTTATGTGCTCAAAATTTTTAATAAAAAATTGTATTTCTTACAGTAAAAAAATAGAGGAAATATCCTTTCTCTTTCCCTCTTTCGAAACCAACGTCTCCCCTTAACGTAAATGTACAGTTTTAGTTAGGTGTGTTAACAATGTTAATTTCAGATAAATCAATTTTATTTTTAATATATAATCTAATCTTAAATGTAGCCGGTTTATATTGTTTATCTCTTCGTTTTGTCAATCAATATTTCTATTATATTTTTCTTTTTATAGGATAGTTTTTCTTTTTAAAGCTTAAAATGTTGTTTCATGCCATGCCAGATTTCTTTGGCTCTGACCTAGAGTGCCGCTGAACGGCCAGGTTTTGCAAATTAAGGCTTATTAAGACTAGGACTACCATGTCATAGTTTAAAAAAAAAGTGAAGCAAATACAATAATATATTACATCAAGCGTTAGTATCAATCTGCCTGCCTCATACTTAATGAAGTAGTGAATGTAAGTTTCAGAGACATATAAAATTGGATACTATATTTAATTAGACTTCAAATAAAGAAGCATGGAAATACCTTACTAAACAACCTTTTGAAAACGCTTCTATGCACAAACTTACTTGTGAAATTATAAAAGCTGAATACTTTCAATAATTTAATAAACGTAGGTGTCCTTATAATCTCACCTCAACTTAATGATTGAAACTATATCTGTACTGATAAGTATAAAGGATTTAAGTTCAAAAATGTCGATTTTGAGTTAAGTACATAGTCAGACTGAGAAAAAAATTCTCTATCGATTGATATAAAGGATCCATGTCATTTAGTCTTTGAGAAAATCCATTGGTAAAAAAAGATTCAAGTCAGAAATTTAGCATTAATCTTTAGTATAAAAAATTTAATTCAATTTTTCCCTTTATTAAATGAAGATTGACAATCACAGAATGGTATAAAGCGTATAAACCAATATATAATTCCTTTTTCCTAATCGATTCTTCTGATTAGTTTTTAGTTAGTTTAACTTTATTTTTCGTCTCCTGAAAAATCAAGAATATGGACTTAAATCCTTTATACATATCAGTACAAATATTATCTCATAAAATATGAAAGTTCTCTTTTTTTGATTTTGCAACGCCTTAATAGAGTGCTTTAGTAGGCAGAGTAAAACCCATATACAGTTTCACGACTCGTACTTTGCGAAACTGCTTCCTACTTTACAAAATTACTCTTTTATTACTTTTAATTTACCTTTCACCTTTTAAAGATGCTTATTATAATTAATTATTAATTATTAAAAAATACACGTATATGTATTTTAGTTCATTTTATAAACAAATTTCGGAAATATTAAATGAACACTTTTAATAAATTAATTATTTAAATAATTAATTCTTAAACATAATACAAAATTACACGCGTAAATGAAGTAAGATGTAGCTAATAATTTATTTTTAGGGGAAAACGCTAACTACATTCAATATTAAAAAGCAAGATTTATGTATTTATACTATATTTTTTTTTAAACCATCTTTTTTTCTTATATACACAATGGAAAATTTCGATACAAAGAAACTTGTTTCTCCATTTTAATACTGTTTTAATATTATTCGTTGATTAATGTGTTTACGTAATTTTAATTATCTCGCTAGAACTAAAATACATTGTTTCTTTTCTCTTTTACATTTCAAGGCATATATACATTATTTAATGGAAATGAGGGGAAAATAAAAATATAATTTATAATCATTTGTGCAAATTTGCAAGATATTTATATATTTCTTACGCACGCTTAATTCAAGGTCTGATCATCCAATTTATTAAAATTTAAATAATGAAGAATGATGGTAGTAAATATTTATCTTAACCCAAAAATCAATTACTGAGAAAAAAGAGAGAATTTACAAAAAAAATCTTTAAAATTTATAAAATAGTCTGTAAGGATATTAAATTTCCTTTTTAATTTTGAAGCAAGCATCTATATTTCTTTTTTCTTTTTTCTTGGCGTTTAAAATAAAAGTAACAGACAAAAATATATATATATATATAAAAAATTGTATTTTCCTTTAGCTTAATAAAAATTTATCGGTCGATTTGTTTTTGGCTTAAAGCTTTATTTGTTTCTAAATAATATAATTATTGTTTTTATTGGGTGATCTTTACTCAAATTGAAAAAAAAAAAATGTTTAAATAGAATCAATCTCATTTTGAAAATGTAGAAAAAAATCTGGTGTGAAAGAACTACACGACTTCAATTACCCACTATTACACGTAATATATGCATTTTTTGCAGATATTATATGCATTTTTTTTCCAGTAAGAGAAACTTGATACACGTGTAAAGATTTATAAAACAGAATTTACACAACGAGTTAAAAAATAAGGAAAAAAAAAATATGATAGAGTTGTTTTTTTAAACACCAACTTCCGACATCTAAAACTGAACTATCTAATCAGATAGACCATTAATGTTTCGGTAATAACCACATAATGCATGAAAAAGGGTATTTAAAATGGATTTATGTAACAATTTTCAGGAAAATCGTTAGAGCCATTTTTGAGACACCAACTTTTACTAAATCTTAGCATACTCAATTACTGACCGGAAAATAATAATTACATACAAAGGGATATTTAAAAGAGGTAATATGGCGAGTTTGAAAAAGATACGTACAGCCATTTTTAAAGGAACGCACTTGCAAGACCTGAAATTGAGCTATTTATACAGGACGCCTATAATCAATTTTCCTGAACTAACCAACTATATCAATTGAAAGGACATCTAATAGAGTGTTTACATAACTATATATATATATATATATATATATATATATATATATATATATATTACTGCAAAACAAAACCACTAAAAGAAAAAAAATGGTGATTTTTCTTCACATTTAAACTTTTTAAATTACACCCTTAATGATTCTTGTTGCTTCATTTATAAAACAAATTTCTATAAGTCTTAGAGTAGTGGATTAAAAAAAATAATTCGCGTCAATTTAGATGAAAAATGTATATGTTTTTGAATTCATATAATAATACAATGCGTTAACAAAATAAAAGATTTGAAATATCGTGTAATCAAATTAATATTCAAATAAATGTTATCGTGAACGGATTATCTTATCACTTTATCGGTATTCTGAAAACATACGTTTAAGGATAGTAATTTTTAAAGCGAAAAATTTCTTTATAATATTCAAATTTAATAGCAATCATTCAGTATTATAAAAAGAGACGGTGATAGACCTTTATTTATGTTCTATGCTCTTGTAAAAAAAAAAAAAAAAAGTTATTTATGGCGATAAGACAATTTATTGTTTGTTAAGTAATCACACTTATAATTGAAAAAATCTTATTTTAAATAACTTTAAAACATCTCTATAAAACACATAAATGTCAACTTAATTAAATATTTTTGAACTGTGAACTCATCTATATAAATAAAGAGAAGTGTCTGTGTGTCTTTGTGTCTGTGTGTGTATCTGTCTGCGCTCTGGTGCTCACACTACTTATCGCAGAGCCTCCAAATTTGGCGTATAGGTACCTGGGACCGTGCAAGTGTGCACCTCATCGAGATTTTTTCAATTTTCGAATTTGAATTTTTTAAATTAATGTTTTTTCGATTTTAAATATTGGCTTCAATGTTTCATTTTTCAGAAATTTCTTTCGTTTCAAAAGTCTTAGCAACGGCTATTAAACTATTTATTTATTTAAATTCATTTGAGGAAGAAATTATTTTTATTATATTTATTGAAATCAAATAGTTATACACATACAGTAGAAAAAATTAAACATTTTAGATTTTGGCATATAGGTACCTGGGACTCTGCAAGTGTTCACCTCAGCGAGATGTTTTCGAATTTCAAATTTGAATTTTTTAAATTAATATTTTTCTGATTTTAAATATTGGCTTCTTTGTTTTATTTTTCATAGATTTATTCTTTTGCTTCAATCGTCTGCGTATCTTAGCAACGGTTATTACGCAACTTATTTTTATTTAACACATTCATTTGAAGGCGAATTTTTTTTTTTTTTTTCTTAATTTGTTATATTTACTGAAAATAAAATCGTAATGCAGTAGAAAAAATTAAGTAAAATTAGTTCTAAATTAAAAAACGTATTATAGTAGAACAACTTCCTATTTTTCATTAATTATTTCCTTTAAAAGAAAAAAAAATTATTCATTATTTTATTTTATTTATTTTTATTTATTTATTTATTTATTTATTTATTTATTTATTTTTGCAGTATTTATCGGGAAAAATGGTTGTATATACATAGTAAAAAGGATTAAAATTTATTTGTTTATATATATATATATATATGAATCTACTTTTTATTTTATTTTATTTTATTACATTGGTCGGAATCAAATCGTAATATAGTGTAAATAGCATGGGCTATAAAATACATGGTTCAAAACTAAAATATTTAATAGATGCTGAGATACAGTCATCTTTAAAATCATAGTTCTTAAATAGTAGCAGATCCCTGTCGTCGATAAATATCCAGATTGAAGTGCCCGGGAAAGATCTTTCTGCAGGCATGGGAAACCTAGACCTGAGGCAGTGCGGGCAGGAAAAGAGCTGCCATAGACAGCGGGTACCCAAAGCAAGGTTTAAAGCGATTTCAGTTTCTTTTTTTTTTTTTTTTAGTTTTTTTCTATAACGTGGTGTAAAAAAATAAATATTAATTCAATTCTTTCGAAAATTCATTGGAATATAGTGACCAGCGAAGCGGGCGTAGCCTGCTAGTAATTAATATTTACATCCTGTTTTTAACTTTTGCCAAAATCGTTTCAAAATTCGAAAAATAAAAATAAAATTAACTTTGCTTTAACCTAATATACCACCTGGTTTATAATCGAGTACGATTTAATAGTTTGAACATTGCCAACGTTCAGATTTCATATAATAAGATTTGGAAATTGGAAAATATCCAGCTTGCAAAATTTAAAATAATAATTACAAAGTGGCTTTAAAAAAACACATTTTTATTAATTAAAAATATATATATTAAAGTATTTCATCAATCATAGCTAAGTACCATCTCAATTAAATCAGCCCTCTAATTAAAAAAAAAAAAAAAAAAAAAAAAAAAAAAAAAAAAGAGAGAGAGAGAGAGAGAGAGAAAAGAAACGCATTTAATTGGTCTATTCATTTGGAAGGTACCTCTACCCAACGAAATCTTCAAACTTATAACACTTCTCTTTTTTAATTTGCGATTAAAGAAGAAGATATTGAAAATAGTCCATTAGAGAATGAGACAGATAGTTTATGAATTTCTTAATAAATAAATAAAAGAGGAGAAGAAGAATCAGATATATATATATATATATATATATATATATATATTTAATCATTAAATAGAAAAAAAAAAAAAATATATATATATATACAAATTTTTCCATGTCATACATAAATTCGTTTGAGATATCTAGATTATTAATTTTTCCTTTAGACTTTAAACAAATAGCAAAACACTTCGAGAAATTCTAGTTCTTTTGTACTGTAAACGGAAACATGCATTATTATTATTATATATATATATTTATACATATATATATTCATAAATGTTTGGGGAATTTTTATTCCGAACCTAGATACACATAAAAGAGCAGAATTATTCATTCTGAATTCAGTGAAAAATTTCCAACTTATTTCTTTAAAAGAATTTTGTTGGAACAGTTTGTGTTTGAGAAAAAAAAAAAAAAAAGTAGAAGAAGAAGAATGAGAATGAGATGTAAAAATATAAAACAAGATTAATAGCAAGAAAGAAATGGTAACTTAACTTTACTTTCCTTCAGAGATTTACAAAAGTATTAAAAGTAATTGCGAAAGAAACAAATGAAGGGAACAAGTAAGATAAATGACAGTTTTCGTTCCGTCTAAACCACTTCCTGAAATAGACATGATTCAAACCACATATTATTTTAGTTAGCTTAATTTTGTATTAGTATTATTAATGAGAGTTATGTTTATACAGTTAATGAGAATCAAAAGAACTCAAAAATAAAAAGCATAAATTAAAGCCATGGGGGGGAGGGGATTATGACCAATTATTACATTTTTCAACTTTATCTTTTTTTTTTTTTTTTTTTTTTTTTTTTTAATGTTTTTTCTAATGAAAATAGTTTTATTTTAAGTAATTGGGAGGTAACTTTAATATTTAATGAATACCCGATTAAATGTTAACTTCCCGTGAAAATGACGGGCTCTCTCTTCCTCTCTCTTGCCCGTGATATTTCCGGGCTGAAGTATTGAAAAGTAACGCACTAAAAAGATTTAAAAACAAACCATTTCTGATACCCAGAAATTTTTTTATTTCTCATTTTACACTCTACATGGAAGTAACAGAATCTTTAAAATGCAATTGGAGATAGCAGGGATTTTTTAAACACTTAGTACTATCCAATTTTAAATATTTGTAACAGGTTGGGTAAAAAGTCCGGAAAAACTTAAAAAAATTATAAAACCGGAAAAAATAACCAAAATATAAAACGGTTTGCAGATTTAACATTGATAAGTCACGGGATTTTTTTTTTTTTTTTTTTTTTTTTTTAGATAAGAAAAAAATAATAATTCAAAAAACAGCCGATAGGTGGGGTTCCGTACATAAGTGAAAGAAAAGAAAAAACAAAAATAATAATAGTATTAAATCATTTATTATAGCAATATGTGTTCCACTTGTCCACTATCACAGTGATAATACATTGCAGGCGAGTCACAAATCCAGCAACGGCAGGGTCCAGCATGTCCGGCTATATACATGACAGCTCTTGGCGGATTGCATCTTTCAATTACGACAGATTCGATGGACGGGATCCTTATTCACTTACATGGGATGCAATGGAGAACTGGTTCTGGATTAAGAAAGTACGTATTTATAATCGCCATTTGCATATTTCCAACTAAGTCAATCGTTCCAGCGCCATCTGTCGGCTGTTTTTTTTTTATTTTTTTTTTTCCTTATCTTTAAAAAAAAAAAAAAAAAAAAAAAAAAAAACGTGACCTATTATGCTAAACCTGCAAACCGTTTTTTATTTCGGTTATTTTTTCGGGTTTTATAAATTTTTAAATTTTTACGAACTTTTTCCCCACCCTGTATTACTTATTTTGTAATCTTAGATCAGTTAGGCTTTTAAATGCACATGTCTTTATGCCTCTGCGGCAAATTATATTTTATTTTATATTGTGTACATTACGTAGTCTGAATCACAATGTAACTCGGATTCTAATTTTAGTATAAATGCTTCTGAGAGTGAGTCGGAAATATATTATATTTATGAAAGTTCGGATAGCGAATCTAAGAACAATGTGCTATACGTATAGTGAACTATTTTCATAAAATTCTGTTTTAAATTTTAAAACAGATATCTGTTATTTTTTCTACTTACTGGAAAACCAACATTTAGTAATAATAACCCTGAGTGTTAGTTTTTCTGCAAAATTAAATTTTCTTGATTTCAAGCTAAAGAAAAAATTCCAAAAATAAAAAACGAATATATATACTGTTCATACACTTTATATTATACAATTTTATTGAATAAAAAAAATAAGAACTTTTTTTACCGTTTTCTTGAAAATTATTAGATCATTAAGTCAGAATAACGCTGAGTATTGTTTTTTCTGTTAAATTAAATTTTCTCGATTTCAAGCTAAAGAAAATTCCAAAAATTAAAAATTATTATTTGTATTGTTCATACACTTTATTTTATAAAATTTTCTGGAATGAAAAAAAAGTCACATTTTTTACCATTTTCTAGAAAATTATTAGAAGGTTAAGGGTTAAATTATACAAATGAAATTTTTTATTTAGTAAAACTGCACATATTTTGTAAGATATTTAACATTTTTACATTCTGATTGCAGTATATAGTGCCTAATATAATATGCCAAGTTTTCTAAAATTGGCTTTTCACTGTGTCTAATACACTGTTAAAAATGGTTTCTTAAAAATGAGCAAAATTGTCTCAAAATAGCTCCGAAACAATATATACTTGAATATGAAAACCCATAAACCCATGTACTCATTTTTCAGTATATTAGCATGTCAAACATGGGAATATTGGGATTCTTATTGGTCAATCCCATTTTTGAGCGTGTCAATATACTCAAAAATGAGTATATGGGTATTCAAATTTAAGTATATATTGTTTCGGAGCTATTTTGAGAGAATTCAGTTCTTTTTTAAGAAACCGTTTTTAACAGTGTACCTACCCTATGCGTTATAATTTAAAAAGTAGTTTCTGCTTCTTCTTCTTTTTTTTTTTTTTTTTTTTTTTTTTTTTAATAAACCGATGTATCTTCATGAATGTATGTAGTTGCCTGATAAAAACTTTTACAGATACAAAGGAGAATTCTCATAATCACATGTTAGAGCAAAATTGCATTTCAAGCATTGCTTTTTTTTTTTTTTTTTTTTTTTTAATAGGGTGGTCCAAAATATTTCTATTTTTGTTTATTTTTTTACTGGTCGCTTTTTCCTCTTCAGGACAAATCATTTGCTGAAATATATGAGCGCTCCAACTACTCTATAGCTTGACACAAGCAATGTATACTTGTTGCGATAGCAGTCCAGCTCAGTACAACCATCTATACCTTCCCTATTTTTTTAACGAGGTGTGGTGGTGTCTGGTGCTCATTAATCTGTGGTGCACCATCAAGTGCTCGATGTGGTCGTCAGTAGTTCGTCGAGCTACCAACGCGGGGCACGATTCTCCCGTGGTGGATCAAAACGGTGATGGCCCCTCTTTCTCTCTTTCCGGCAATACCTGTGCATAACTCCCGCTGTAATCAGGCCACGCTCTCCAACTGATGTCATGTAGTAATCAGCCCGCCAAATTGCGTATGCCCTTTAAATTTTTCCTAGACCCACCATTGGCACCTAATTATTTTTTTTTTTCTCGCACATTTGCAATAGGCCAACGCATTGTTAATTTCGTTCATCTTCTATTCTCAAGTGGTGTCGTCGCAGTCTTCCCCTCCCCCCTCCCTTTTTCCTAACTTTTAATCTCTATTCTGGCTATTAAAATTGTGTGCACAGCTACCGTCTGTGGCTTCCCTGACCTATTCCTCCCTCAAAATTATTTTTTTCATCTTAACTTTATCAAGCTAGTTGTGCACTTAACTCAAAATTAGCATCCGGATGCGTGTCTGTGCGCCCATATTGTACTTTCTTGAAGGTGCGGATGTGCCGATCGAGCAGTGCGTCCAAGAGGACAACGTTTGGGCGGTAACATAGAAGATCAGCCTAAAACGTAGCGGCTGAGGACGTCTAAGAAGACAGAAGTCTGACGTCAAGACGTCTGAACGAAGATTCGAACACAGCTCACTAGAGCGTTGCAGGAGTAAGTGACCTGGGGACCATTCACTCCGGAGGGCAGCATCAAAACTGTTAAGTTTAGCCATGACCAGGCAGGTAGGGCTGTCCAGCGATTTTCGAGTTTTCGAGTTATAACATGCTCTTTATACTCCTAAAGTTTCAAGCTAATTCCTGGAGAACTTTTCTAGATACTTGACAAAACGTCTAAATTCAAAAGTATCCAAATACTTATTAGTACGTAGTGTATTAGCCGGCCAATCGGGTGTGGCAGTTTTATTATCTTCCAAACTACTTTTTTCTGCATTTTGTATAATTGAACGATGCATTATTTCCTCGAAAATTATAATTAAAATATCCATTTTTTTCTCTCTTTGTTCAAAAATTGCTTTCTAACTAATCCATATGAATATGTGTTTTTTGTGACCTCCTATAAAAGCAATATTCATCTAAACTCTACAGTTCAAATCACAAGAAAGGCACATTGTTGACGTTTGAAAAGTAAGTCTTTTCTTTTTAGCAGCTCATGCCAATATGAAATTTGTCACAAAACTGCATTAAATTGACATTTGTGTGACCGATGATTTTCATTTTAATCAAGAATTGTCTTAAAGACTATCAGTTATCCCGAGTAAATTTCAATGCAAACGTAGAGAGAAAAATACGCGGCACTCCCAGCTAAAGGAGGAAGTGAAACTGTCCAGTCATCATTTTATAAAACTCTCTTCTGCTCGATTTCAATCTCCGATGTATATGTAATGTTGTCTTTCTGTGAATATGTAGCAGCAACTAAGCAGGGCGTTTGAAAACGCTCTTATATATTTTATATTACCCTTTTATTATAAAAGATCTGTATCTAATCCAGAGTATTAAAGTTGCATAAAAAAAGAAAAAAAGGTTCCCAAAATCAATCATCATAATATACACAAATAATAGTTTAATATGTTCACAAGTTTATTTTTCAGCCCGTTGGTGAATCAAGAATGTGGCTTTAAAATGGATTAAATAATTAATTGGACGCATGCTGTACCAGTGCTGTTTGTCTTATCCAGGTAAGTGAAATCTTACCTATTCATTGTCAATATTATTTAATATAAATATAATATAATACAAGCGCTCTATATTAAAAATTATATATATATAATTTTTATAAGAGATACTAATGATTAAGAAAGCGCAATAATTTGCACTACCGAGGAGGATCTAATATCAAATATAGTTATTTAAAAAAGATTACGAGACCGATTCTCTTAATTAAAGAGGTCTCTTAAATAAAAGAGCGCAAAATAAAATTACAGCACTGGGACTTAAAAGGAAAGAAATTATAAAATATAATTAATATATGTGTTTGAAGAAATTCAATATTAAGCATATTATATATATATACAAATAGTATAAGTGTGTGTGAAATTATTATATACTGAAATCAACTGGTATGTGTTCATAACTAAACATAAAATTTTTATAACTGATAGACATTGATAAACACTCAGTAAATACTCTCTCTCCAAATATTATTTGAACTTTTCAAAGAATTAAATATACGTGATATATAAAAATATGTTTTGATAAAAATAAAAATAAAAATAATAAATAAACAAAATGGCAGCTTCCGCAAAAGAAATAACATTAGTTGAGAAATTGAACTCCAGTAATTATGATAACTGGAAATTCAAGATAGAGATGCTCCTCACGAAGGAGGATCTCTTCCAGGTTATTATAGAAGCGCCCCCAAACCCATTAACTGATGAATGGCGATCTAAAGATCGAAAGGCGCGTGCCATAATTAATTTAGCTATAGAAGATACACAAATAGTATATGTTAAGCATTTGTCCACAGCCAGGGAGACATGGGATGCACTTAAAAATATACATGAGAGGGCTAATCTGAGCAGCAAATTATTCTTACTCAGAAAATTATATTCCACCAAACTAACAGAAGGGGGAAATCTGATAGAACACATAACTAGTATTTATAAGTTAAGGGACAAATTGTTAGCTATAGGAGAAGAAATAAATGAACAGCACTTATCAGCGTTGATGTTGTGCTCGCTACCTCCTAGTTATGATACCCTGATAACGGCTATCGAAGCCAGAAATGACGATGAACTTACACCAGAGTACATTAAAAGTAAATTGTTTGACGAATACATTAAAAGGACAGAAAATCACCAAACAAAAGGTGAAAACGCGTATAAAACTCAAATTAAGCGTAAAACACCACCAAGTAAACATTGCAATTTTTGCGGAAAGAATTCACACACCCGTAACGAATGCTGGCATTTAAACGCCAGACCAAATCATAACCAAAGGAATTATAATAATTTTCATAACAGCGGTAACAATCCCAGCAAGTACAAAAACAAAAACAAAACACAACTCATAAGGGAAACTGAGAATAAATTAAAGAATCTTACATTTATCATTGATAAAACTGAGCATAACTCATGGATAGTCGACAGTGGGAGTAGCAGGCATATCTGCAACGACATAAACCAATTTACAAATCTGAAAGACAACGAAAAGGTTAGTGTTATGCTAGCGAACGGGCACTCCGTAGTCTCACAGGGTTGCGGCGACGTAAATCTTAAAGTAATTAACTCGGATAAGGAAATAAACAATGTTACTTTAAAAGAGGTTTTATACATACCCAATATAGCCACAAATCTAATATCGGTAAAGAAAGCAACAGAGAATGGTTGTGTTGCCATATTTAAAAATCATGAATGTAAAATCAAATTCGGGAATAAAACTTATATAGAGGCGAATTTGACAGATAATTTATATGAACTACAAACGAGCGAAAAATTTTCCGAAAGTGTAAATATTGTAGAAGCGTGCGAAAACAGGAATTGTACTAAATTGTGGCATGAAAGATTAGGGCATAAAAATCTACAACAAATAAAAGAACTCGTCGACAAAAATATGGCAACCGGAATAGAGCTAAATAAATGTAAACACAACACAGAATGCGAAATCTGTATCATTTCAAAATTGGAGGATGACACATATCCGAAAAAGGCAACTTTTAGGGCAGAAAAACCATTAGATCTAGTTGTTTCAGATGTTTGCGGACCCTTTCAAACTTCCACAATAGGAGGGAAAAATTATTTTTTAACGTTTATAGATGACTACAGTCGTTTCACATTTACATACTTATTGCGAAATAAAAGTGAGGTGTTTGATAAATTTAAACAATATTATGCGTTGACTTTAAACAAGTTCGGCAGGAAAATAAAAATATTGCGTACCGATAACGGCGGAGAGTATACAAGCAATGAATTTGAAAACTTTCTCGCGAATGAAGGAATCGAACACCAATTAACAGTACCGCATTGTTCTCCTCAAAATGGCGTGGCGGAGAGAAAAAATAGAACATTGGTTGAAATGACCAGATGTTTGTTAAGACAAAGCAGCTTGCCAAATAAATTTTGGGGTGAAGCCCTTATGACCGCTAATTATCTGCAGAATAGATTGCCAACGAGTGCATGCGATAAAACACCATATGAAAAATGGAATGGAAATAAACCAAATCTCTCGCATATAAAATCATTTGGTTGTAAGGCATATGTGTATACTCACAAAAACACAAGAGGGAAGCTAGACAACAGGGCAAAGGAAGGAATACTTGTTGGTTATGACCTTAGAAGTAAAGGTTATAGAGTATTTATAGATAATAATGTTAGGATATGTAGAACCGTAAAGTTCGTTGAAACAAAAACAAAGGATAATAATTTTGAGTCTATCGATAATGAACTGTTAGAGACAAACAATAATACAAATGAAGGGAATTCTAGCGAAACAAACGATCATAAAAATAACTTCCCGGTGATACTAAATGAAATAAATCAAAATTCGGACCAAACTGAGGATGTTAATCGTGACATAACAGATCGAACAATTCCGAGAAGGTCGGAAAGAGCTAACAAAGGTGTTCCACCTGACAGATTTGCTTTAATGACAAATACTATGAACGTAAACGAACCCAAAACCTTCAATGAAATATTGCAGATACAAAATTCCATAGAAAGGGAAAATTGGCTAAAAGCAGCCAAAGATGAAATTGCTTCTTTAAACGAAAATAATACATGGGAATTGGTAGACCCTCCCCCTAACACACACATAGTAGGCTCAAAATGGGCATTCAAGGCGAAATATAATGATAAGGGTGAAATCCAAAAATATAAAGCCAGGCTTGTCGCCAAAGGCTTTAGCCAAAAGTATGGGGTAGATTATGACGAGACGTTCGCCCCGGTGGCGTCTCATACGACAATTAGATCTTTTCTTGTAATGGCCCTATATAAAAACTTAGAGTTAAACAACTTGGATGTAAAAACCGCGTTTTTACACGGTGAGCTCGAAGAAACAATTTACATGCAACAACCGGAGGGATTCATAAATCCCGGTGAAGAACATAAAGTTTGTAAATTACACAAAGCCATCTACGGGCTGAAACAGTCAGCCAGGGCTTGGAATTCAAAAATAAACGAAACATTAACAAAGTTGAATTTCACACAAAGTTCCACTGACAAATGCCTTTACAAAAGAAACACAAATAACAAAACCGTCTACATACTAGTGTATGTAGACGATATATTAATTGCTGGAACCAAACATGATATAAACAAAATAATAGAAGAACTTAGGCGTGAATATAGTATTACCAACCTTGGGAGCGTTACTAATTATCTGGGAATAAATATAACACGACCAGACAGCAATACTTTGCTAATAGATCAGTCAAACAAGATTAAACAATTAGTAAATAAATTTAATTTAGAAAATGCGAAACCCACTAATACTCCCATAGATACAAATTACTTAAAGGATTATAACAATGAAAATTATTTAACTGACAATACTGATTATAGAAAGGCAGTAGGGGCACTTCTATATATAGCCACTGTCAGCAGACCTGATATCAGTGCTGCCGTCAACCTTTTATCTCGTCACAACGAAAGACCTAGAGTGTGTGACTGGGAAAGTACCAAGAAAGTCATCAAGTACCTAAAAACTACAATTAATTTAAAATTAAAATATGACAACGAGAATCCTGCTATACTAACCGCATATGCGGACGCAGACTATGCGAATGACCCCCAGGACAGAAAGTCCATTACAGGAAACGTATTCTTTATTGGGAATAATCCCATCTATTGGTACTCAAAAAAACAAAAATGCGTCAGCCAATCCACCGCAGAAGCGGAATATATAGCAGCAGGATGCGCTGCTCAGGAAAGCATGTGGATCATTAGACTTTTAAACGACTTAGATCTAGATCAAATAAAACCAATCACAATTTATGAAGATAACCAATCAGCGATTAAATTAATTGAGTCTGACAAATATCAAGCGCGGACTAAACACGTGGATGTTAAATTTCATCTAATAAAACATTTGTATGAAGAAGGAACCATCAGATTACAATATATCCCCAGCAACGAAATGATTGCCGACATCTTTACTAAACCCCTACCAGGGCCGGCTTTTAAAACTTTAAAAAATAAACTAAATTTAGTAGAACATTGAAAATACCGGTCAAGTAGGGGTGTCACAAAACTGCATTAAATTGACATTTGTGTGACCGATGATTTTCATTTTAATCAAGAATTGTCTTAAAGACTATCAGTTATCCCGAGTAAATTTCAATGCAAACGTAGAGAGAAAAATACGCGGCACTCCCAGCTAAAGGAGGAAGTGAAACTGTCCAGTCATCATTTTATAAAACTCTCTTCTGCTCGATTTCAATCTCCGATGTATATGTAATGTTGTCTTTCTGTGAATATGTAGCAGCAACTAAGCAGGGCGTTTGAAAACGCTCTTATATATTTTATATTACCCTTTTATTATAAAAGATCTGTATCTAATCCAGAGTATTAAAGTTGTATAAAAAAAGAAAAAAAAGATTCCCAAAATCAATCATCATAATATACACAAATAATAGTTTAATATGTTCACAAGTTTATTTTTCAGCCCGTTGGTGAATCAAGAATGTGGCTTTAAAATGGATTAAATAATTAATTGGACGCATGCTGTACCAGTGCTGTTTGTCTTATCCAGGTAAGTGAAATCTTACCTATTCATTGTCAATATTATTTAATATAAATATAATATAATACAAGCGCTCTATATTAAAAATTATATATATATAATTTTTATAAGAGATACTAATGATTAAGAAAGCGCAATAATTTGCACTACCGAGGAGGATCTAATATCAAATATAGTTATTTAAAAAAAAATTATGCCGTCGAGACCATTCAAATTAAATTTCATACTATAAATGAAAATAATTTAAGACCATTCTTTTTTATTTTTCGAGATGTTTCTCTGCCAGCTGAATGCAAGCTTATTTACGGCTAAATCCGAAGGTTTTTATATATCTAACTATTTCTTATTTTTAATTTAACTTTCAAGGCTCATGCTGAAGCTGACATCTTTATCTGACTTCTAATTTATTTTGCTGTCTTTTTTTTTTTTTTTTTTTTTTTTTAATTTCCTATCGTTCGAAAAGTTAAACGTCTGGGTCACTTCAAATTAATTTTCGCTTTCTTATTGATTTTGAAGTGACTTGTGTAGTCGGATTTTGTAGGAAAATAAAAATGTTAGTCTTCTAAAGTGTTATTTTATCAGCAAGTCTTTGAAGAGATTATTCATTGTTATTATTAATTAAAATTTGGCCTGTTTTGATAACCGAATATATTTATCATCTTCTCTCATCCAAATGTTTTCTGAACAATGTGAACAATGCAATCACAATGTGTTTAAAATGCTTTGCAGAATGATATAAAAATATTCACCAATCACAAGCGGAAGTATTAAAATAACTGCAAAGTTCTTATTATATTGCTGCTGCGTAAATTAAACAATATATACACTGAAAATTATATTTAAACATATATATGAATTTTTTATAAAATATTGTTATAATATTATTTGTCTTATCTTGTATTAAATTAAAAAAAAAATATGTATTTGCATACGACAGTTATTTGTTTTCTGTTGCTTTTCTGTCGTTCCTATCTTATTGCACTCCAATCCCTGTACATAGCTGTCAATCGCTCAATCTTTTTAACAACTGAATGATTTTGTAGAAAATTTTATTTTATTTAATCATAGAAATTTGCTACAAAAGTTTATACAGTTTTTAAAAGAATTATAAACCATTTTTAGATAAGAGGATACACCATTTTTAGATAACATGACAAATTTCTAATATTAGAACAAAATAAAAAAGTAAGATAATTAATCGTAATATATATATTTCTTTCTTTTTTCTTCTGTTCTGGAGTTAAACAATAAAAAATGAAAATTGAAAATTGACAAGTCAAATGTTTATATAATAATAAAAAAAGCATTTTTTTTTTTTCTTTTAAGACTTCACTATCGCGATAAGGATCTTTTCTTAATTTATCGTGCTACGTTAATGAAATTTTTTTTGTGTGTCTCTCTTGTTTGAACTAATATACTGTGATATCATTCAACCTTGTTGAATACACTTACCTTTTGTTCTTTCTTTTTCATAAAAAAGCGAGATTTATTTATAAAACAGCTTTATATTCAAAATTAAGCTATAGAATATGCTTCAAAAAACTAAAAAACAAAAAGAGAAACAACAAAGAAATTAAACAAAATAAGCATAAAATTGAAAAATAATTGCTATTTTTATGTAACAAAGTTTGAATACTAATTAAATAAATAATTACGTTTTAAACAATAAATTTTAATTTCCTCTTTTTGCTTGAATAAATTTTTATAACATTACGTGCTGCATTTTGTTAAATATAGGAATGTTCATCCCTTAAAAAAAACAAAAAAAAAAAAAAAAAAAAATCTATGCTTAATTGCATTCGCATATTAAAATTAGAGACAGATAACGTAAAATAATAAAAACAATATGCATGTTTATCTTAGTTATTATCTTCTATTTTATTCTATTTTTTTCCTAAAGGGAGGTATTAATTAGAATGCAAAAGTCTTTAAATATTTTAGCTGTAAATTTGAACTGGAAAAGTTTTATATGATTTCTAAAAAAACTACATTTAAAGTCCTTTTTGCCGAGAAGACTAACTTATAGGAATTAAAGAAATGTGGGCGGGGTTTACTTTGCTATGTTAAGTAGAAAATTTGAAAAAAAAAAAAAAATCGGTAGATTTGTCTTTTCAGACAATCACTGAAGAGATGTAAATCAATCTGCCTAAACAGGATGACTATCAATTTTCTTGTCATTACTAACGGATACATAATTAAAGACATATAGAATATTCGAAGAAAATCCTTAGAGCAGTTTTTGGTATCCCGAGTTTCACTATCACTTCTGATTTTCATAAAAACGCAACAAACTAAATTATACATCAGATAACAGCATATAAGAAAGGACATAAAAAAGCGCGTTAATACAGGGTGGGCAAAAAGTACGTAAAAACTTTAAAAATTCATAAAACCCGAAAAAATAACCAAAACAAGGAACAGTTTGCTAGTTCACCATTGACAGATCACGGGATTTCTTTTATGATAAGGAAAAATAATAAAAAAAAAACAGCCGACAGATGGCGCTGGTACTAACGACTTAGTTGGAAATATGCAAATGAGACAGGCTCTTATAAATACTTACGCTCTCGATCCTTAACCAGTTCTCCGTTGCATCCCATGTAAGTGAATAAGGATGCTGAATGGGAAAGATAAAGCTTTGTTGGTGAAGCTGTTTTACATGAACCAGGAATCAGCGACTGATTTCACTCGACTGGTTTCATATCGTTTCCCACTCAGCACCCTTACTCACTTACATGAGATGCACCAGAAAACTGGTTCTGGATCAAGAGCGTAAGTATTTATAATCGCCTGTCTCATTTGCATATTTACAACTAAGTCGTTCGTACCAGCGGCATCTGTTGGCTGTTTTTTAATTTTTTTTTTTTTTTCTTATCTTAAAAAAATCCCGTGACCTATCAATGCTAAACCTGCAAACTGTTTTTTATTTCGGTTATTTTTTCGGGTCTTATGAATTTTAAAAGTTTTTACGGACTTTTTGCCCACCCTGTGGTTGGGCAAAGTCGGTAGAAACAAAGTCGGAAAAAGTTGAAACAAAGTTGAAACAAAGTCGGTAAAGCCATTTTTCAATACACTCAATTATATTTAAATTGACCTACCTAACTGATATATCTGTTGTTACGAAAAATTATCTTTTTTTTTTTTTTGGTGTGTGCGTGTGTGAGAAAAATCGGAATCTATTCGATGAAAGAACTTTATTCAGCGTAATTTCTCGAAAAGGTACAGAGTGGCCATAATTAAACTTGGTCAATTCAGAGCACAATGTAGTTGTAACTAAAATAAGGATTGAGTCGAAAATTTGTATACATATAGACATTTCAAAGGATAAGCTCAAAGATTCTGCAGAAAAAAATAAAATAAATAAATAAAATTAAATATTAAAAATTTAAAATTCCCCCTCTGAAGGGACAAAAATCAAAATACAAACAAGTTGCAAATTTTAATACAAACAACTTTATTTCTTAGAGGTTTAATTGTTATATGTTATAAGTTACAGACTATTTATATAATGGAGATCATACTGTTCAATGTGGCCCCCATCATTAAGATGTAAAATCTGCACCCGATAAATAGTGTCTTACTAAGTTGATCGCAGCTGATCGTCAGTGATCCTCCGCACATGCAACGTTATACGTTCCTTCAAGTCAACCAAAGTTACAACATTTCTTTTAAAACCCAAACTCTTTAAATGACCCCATAACTAAAGATTCCACATATTAAGATCGGGGGAACGGACTGGACAAGGATTAGAAAAGGAACGGGTGATCACTCTGTCATCTGTAAAATTGTGCATCAAAAATCTTTTAAAAATGTAAGAATAACAGTTTTAAATGTCGTATGGTTTGAAAACGTTAAAATAGACCACATTTATTTCTTACATAACTTTTCAAGCATTTTGAGGTTAATGCTTGTTTGTATTTTCATGTATGTTCCCTCAGAGTGGAATTTTTTTTAATTTAATTTAATTTATTTATTTATTTATTTGCAGAAACTTTGAGGTTGGTTGGTTGGGTTTAACGTCGCACTAGTGCTGCGCAGATGGGCATTGGCGACGGTCTGGGACACACCCCAAGAGGTTGTCCGGAGACATGCCATCAGAATTTTGATCCTCCACGGAAGGGATGGCTCTCCCGCTTCGGTGACCCCCAGAGGTATAATTTTTGATGGGAACATGTAGGACATTGCGGCCACGACAGATTTTACGTGCACCAGCCACCATTAGTTTACACGACGGTCTTTGGCCGGCTCGAGTACCGAACCCGCAATCTTCCAATTACGAGGCCGGCGCTCAACCGACTGGGCTACCGCAGCCCCAGAACCTTTGAGAGCATACTTTGAAATGTCTATATACACATTTTTCGACTCCATTTGCATTTTACTTACAGCTACAGTGTGCTCTGAATAGGCCAAATTTAATTATGGCCACCCTATACATCAAGACTGTGATTTTAAGGAATTTTCTCGAAACAGTATAATAGTATTGTCAATTTAACGAATATTCTCGAAGCAGTCCAATATAGTTGTCGCTCATATAACAAAAATCACTATTCGACAAATATTCTGGAAACAGTCCAAGTAAACAATTACATGTTCCACAAGAATAACCAAACAGAGAAAAGTACTCGACAGAACAGGAATTTTGATGATTTAACAACAAAGGTCAGACTCAAAAATGCAATTAGTTTCAAAAATGCTATCGCATTTGTAGGCTGTAATTTGGCGCAATTTTCGTGAATTCCGTAAAAGAATCTAATGAAAAGTTCCCTGAAATGGGCGTCTAACTATCATAAATCTAGAAACTACGTAAACCTCATTCTTCGCCAAGTTTGTCGCTAAGATAGACTTTAGTGGAAGTGAATGGAAATGCCATTTAGTTTCACTTTGACTATAAAACTACTTTTACTGCAGCAGCCCAACTGAAACTGAAAAGAGACTTAATTCGTTGCAACTATATTCATGTTACACGTATTAACCAATTATTACATACAAAAGGACATCTGAAAGGGAGTTTATAGAGAAAATTTCAAGAAAATCGTTAAAGCAGTTTTTAAAACATCAAATTTTCGTCTCAGATTCGGCTTTCCATTTATGTTTTTTCCAGTTTCATCCAAAATTTAACAAAGGCATTTACACTCCTGATCCCCCTTAATTTTAAATTTTTATTTGTGTACTTTATTCTGTTTTGGAGATACGACTTTCAGAAAATTCTCCCTTTCGTTATGTTCACACGTATGCAATGATCAATTGCCAATATATATATATATTTACGTGCACTGAGAAAAAATTCTGTAACTGACATCTAGAATCTAAATTGTGGCTCTAGAAAAAATAGTTCCATGTCATCCTTATAAATTACAGTCCCTTTGGAAAGCGAGTTCTAGAAGCCCCTAATAGAATTCTTGTGCGTTTGCCTATATTCTCGAGGGCAAAGTTATTTAAAAATTTCTGCAAATAAATGAGACTACAAGAGGCGGGTTTCTGCAACTATAATCTTCGTTTATTACAATATTCTAGAAAATCAAGCGAGAATTTCTCGCAATATAAATGATTCAGAATATTTAGAGTATTCAGAGTACTGTTTCACCATCTAGAAATGTGTACACTAGAAATTCTCGATCATTTCGTCTGTTCAGTTTATTGGCGAGCCTTATGAGCATAGCTCGGAAATCTATATTTCTAGTTAAGGGATTTAGAAAATGGCCACTTATTTATTCTAGAGAAAGGCAGTATATTTTTTTTCTCAGTGTGGGACGTCTCAAAACAGGTACGTCAGAAAAGGTGCGATGCGATGTATGGAATTAACGTGACACTATAGTTAACAAAGGGGTAGTCTAGGATTCACCTCCTAGAGGTGTTCCGAAACGTGCCATTACAGTTTACTTTGGTAATTGGTACTATTTTAGTACACGGAGGGTATTCCAACAATGAATGTTTTACGTGAACCAGCCACCATTTGTGTACACGATTATCTCCGGAGAGCTCGAGTATGGAATCTGCAATATTCCAGTTCTGAGTTCGGCGCAACTAACATGCTGCCACAACCCGTAAATCAAAAGATAAAGTAATATTTGAAAGATTTGACTAAATATATTACTGCCATTACCTAAGATATTCCAGCAGTGGTTGTAATACGTATATATTCTTAATCTACATTCCTTTCTGGATAAATAAATAAAATTACAAAGATAGATTTTGAAAAAAAAAATTAATTCATTCTAACTCAAGGATTTTTTTTAATTTCAAGTGTTATTAATGTCTATTACAGGTTTTTAAATTCCTATTTCCACAAGATCCTGCATTCTTCAAATTATGTAAATTTTGATTCACATAAAAAGCGCTGACTTCATTAAATCTTTGATGCGCCAATAGACTCTCCATTTCCCCGTAACATGCTTGTCACCAATTGCCCATCGCACAGCACTAGTGCGTAAACCCAACCAACCAACCATAACACGCCCGCAAAATCTAGTGTGTGAGTGGCACGAAATCAATACATTATATCGATACACTGAATTACTTAAAAAAAATATTATAAACTTATTTTTTATTTCTTAAAAATTTAGAACTTGAATACCGCTTGGTTTTGAAATTTCCTGAAACATTTCTCTTGCACAATAAAAAGCATATGGATCTTCTTATGTTATCAATTTAATTTCATTTTCGTATGTTGTAAATTTTATTTTAACTTCTAATAAAAATATATTTATTAAGGAATAAAAATGCACACTTATTTGTCTTAAAAATATATAAAACGATTACATAATATTGAAGACTTTGTTATTCACACATATAATTTGCGAATTTTCTTTATTAAGTAACTAAAGTCCGTATTTTCAATATAAAACACAATTTTTCTTTTTATTGTTATTTGACTGGCCTTTTTAATAGCTTTTTAAATGCAGACATCATCCAATTTTACGCCATTGTTTATTTCTTTTTAAACATATGGTGCTGTAATAGATTTGGCCTTATATCGAGCAATAATTCTTGCTTAAAAGATAAAATCGAATTAAATATCCACTTAACTTTTGGGTGAACAACAACACATTTATAAATAAGCTTGTTTTCGTTTCTGCTATAGTAATTTTTTTAATGACTTTTCCGATACACAATAAATTATTCTTGTTTAAAACAAATAAATAAATAAAATGTGTTTCTTATTGTAGTGCTAAATGTGGATAGAAATAATGTTTGTCGCCTCTTTACACTTTACTTCATCGTGAGACGATTTTTAAATTTAGTTGTATTTGTTAATTCAAAAATCTTTTTCATGTTTTATTTATTATGACATTTTTTAATTTTAAAGCATCTATTTTCGCATTAACGTATCCAATTGTAGTAAAAGGATGCCGCAAACAGTTATTTTATTTAAACCTTTCTTAATATTTTTATGCACTATTTGATCCATAAATACATTACTTCGCCATTAATTAATGCAATATGCTTTTATCAATAAATTATACTGGCATGTAAAAATTATTTGAATAATTTTGAAATGTTACATTTTTATAAGCATCCAATATATCTTAAAAATTAATTTAATTTTTGATGTTAAGTATCTAAAATGAAATACTTTAGAGAATATTTTTAACACTTTCTGATAAATTTCAAAGGTGTTTATTACTCCCATTCTTCGATCTGTTTATCTGCGTTTTAATTTCCATAAACAGTTTTAAAAATCCATAAAACCGATATATGTTAATCAGGTTTTCATATATGCAGTAGGATGCTTTCCATCAAAAGTCGTACATGAAGCATAATTGCTTGTATACAAAGACTAACAAAATAATTCGGATGCATTATATGTAAGAGACCAAATCCTTAAAAAACATTTCTGTGATTTTATACTGCATTACACTTTCGAAAGCAACATAGATTCTTCTGATACAATAAAGTATACTTTCTATAGAAAAAATTTTAATTAATATTCGTAATTCATTTACAGAGCTATAAAAAAAAAAAAAAAAAAAAACAGATTCATTACTGGAAGTTTTGGGACATGCATTTTCAATAGTCTTATGCATTTTCAGTTGTCCAAATTCCAGTGATATAAAAAATTACTTAAAATATTTATAATTTACAAGTAAATTCTTTCAAGCGCTAATCGTCAGTTTTCCTTAAATAAATAAATAAACAGTTATTACTGCGTTGCAATAGAAAAGCTGTAAGAAATTACTAAATTGCTAAAACTGAGTTAATGTCAGTCATATCTCCAAATAATAATTAAAAAAAAAAAAAAAAAAACGGCAAGATCCGATATTTTTGATAACATTATTTAATATCTCAGTAAATTAAGTTTCAGCAACAACAGTTTCGAGTCCGCCTATGTTCATTAGTTTTTAATGATGACATTTGTACCAACAAAAAATCTCTGTGTTCAGACCTTTATAAGGGAAATAAAAGTCGTTCTTTTTTGCATCTTTTGTCTTTGTAGTCATAAACACATTATTATAATTGGGAAACTGCAAGATTATCAAATTATCAAGCAATATTATCAAAATTGCAAAATTGCGCAGTTGAACAACTATGGCGTTCTAGTACTCTTTTTTTTTTTTTTTTTTTTTTTTTTACAAAATGTACAGAATATTTGTTGATAGAGTTAAATAAAATATTATGCTGGAACTATTATGCACGAAAATATATTAATTGTACAGTCGGTAACAAAAGTGTCCGAATACTAGCAAAAATTTCTATGTAAAAAAAGTACACTTTATACTGTTTTGTTAAATAAATCCTTGTCGAATCCAGTTCTTAGTCAGTGTAAGACCATGATTCGATAAGTATTTATTTAACAAAACCGTATGAAGTGTACTTTTTTTACATAGAAATTTTTGCTAGTGTTCAGACACTTTTGTAACCGACTGTACATACATGCTTCCTGTTTTAAATATTTCTATTTTGATTTATTTATTTTCGTGTTAGTTTCAATTAACCCATTTTAGGCCAAGCATAGAAATTTTATAAAATGTGGTATTATTTTCATTGAAATATGCTTAAATTACAGTCATTAAGAAACAAAAAAAGTTCCGTGCATGAAAAATGATATTTTAGTTAAGAAAAAAAAATGGTGCGTGTTTAAATAAAAATTTTAAATAAAAAATAAGTTTGAAGGAAAATTTCTAAAAATTTTATGACATTTGTTTTAATTTTATCCTATTCACAGAATTTGCAATATTACTCCATTGTAAAAGCATATGCTTAATCTCAATTGGAATAATTATACATTTTCAAAAAGTCGAATTTGTCAATAATCGTTTCAAGATAGAACACTAGCGTATTTTGAAAATTTCTCAAGAGAAAGTGTTTACTCCAATTGAATTACGAATATTTTAGAGATGACTCCAGAACCCTTAAAAATAGCAGAAAAATAAAATTAGTGAAAATTATACGTCATAGTGTCAATAAAAAAATATTTATTGAAATGGTTCGTTTACGCACCTTTGGCTGAAAATGGGTTAATCAAATACTGTAATTCATTTTAATTTTTTTAGTGTCTGAAAAGTAATGTAAATGCACATGCTGAGTAAATTTATCATTATCTAATTGTAATGTGGGTGTAATGTAGTGTGAAAGTAAATATATAATTTACTTTTCAGTATTTTAAAATTATGAAATATTGAGAAATTATTCGAAATAAATGAAAATGATAAATGTAACACAAAAACGTGACGTCACATTTGCTGATGGAAAATTACTATATTTTAGAAGCTGTGTTAGACTGCTATATTTAATTACTTTTGCCATAAACAAAGGTGGTTAATGTAATTTATATACGAACTTCTCGTATTTGGGGTTCAAACCGTAAAATTTAACAATTTCTTGTAGCTTTTCTGTCGTGATTTAGCAGCTAAAATTTTTACTCTTCAATTAAGTACAATGTAAATAAATTTATCAAATTTTAAAAGGAAATCGGATATCAGAACTTGTAAGGTTAAATTGTTAGTATTTATCTTGGGACAATAAATAGTGTTAAATTTAAAAAAAAAATATTTTGTATACTGAAAGGTGAGCAGACATTCAGATGAACAGAAATTATAAACACTTTCAAAATGTATGGTAAGTGTTTAAAATATATTAAAAATTATTGTTAAAGAATTAAAAATAAATTATATCAACAAGCTAATATACATATAATATGTGGTAGCAATTATCAGGAAAAGATAAGTAAAATGAGCTTTCTTAATACGTTTAATACTGTATGTGACATTAATCGGTAGAAAAAATGATTTCCTTGATCTAATAATTGTAAAACGCCTTTGCAAATACGAGATAGGAAATCAATGCAGAATTACCAACTAAAATTTTCTTACAGCTTTAATAATACCAATTACACCTTATTTCTATACTATAAATATATTTTTAAATAATTCCTTCTTAGCCTAAAACTTGAGAAAATCATGTGTTATTGTAATGTTCGAAAATAGGTAATGTAAAGAATATCTTACACTACAGACAATTGTATAGTGTGTTAACACTATACATTTGTCTCTTTTTTGTAATTTTTTATCTTTTTTTTTTTTTTTTTTTAATAGTATTAATCAAGGCATATTTCAGTGCCAGTATATTATATATACACTTAATATATAAATAGCATTTATATATAAATATAATTTATATATAATAGCTATATATATAAATAGCATTTTCAATAAAAAATATTGTTACCGTTATAAAAGTTTTCTACTCAAAAAAAAAAAAATCCTTTTTGGAAACTTTCAGTGTCACTTCATGCTTATTTTAAGTATCAAACTCTACTGACATTTATTACATTTTTAAAGATAGACTTGAAAAATCAAATATCAACATGAGAATATAAAGTGATTCGCACGGATCATGTATTTTTAAAACGTTTCTATATTTGATTTTTCTAAAATGACAAAATGTAAAAAAGAATCTGAAAGTGCTATCTCGTGAACTTCTCTTTTCTGACAGCTTTAATATTCCATTCTCCATTTCATTTAAAAATGCCATGAAAGTCCGTTAAATCGATACTTCACATTCTTTACATGGACATCAAATGACTAAATGAAATTGGCATGTAAAATTAGAAGTTCTCTAGAAGGTACAATCTGTCAACAATCCCTGCTACATTGAATTGATAACTATTTGAATTTAAAACAACTTAATGTAGGCTTTCAAGAAATTGTTTTAGAAAGTATTCAATATTCACACATAAAATCCTCGTTCAGCAAAGGCATCATCATTTTTCTTTCTTCGCTGTTAGAAAATTTCAACTCAAATGCAACAAAAAAAAAGTGCGGGGGATAACAAAGGCTGCAACACAGACTATTTAGAAGAAACAAAAATCGATTTCAATAGATTTTAGTACAAAGTAAATTGGATGCACCTTTATTTTTTATTATTATTATTGCAAAATTTGTTTGTTTGTGATGGATGGAAGTGTATATTTTTTCTCTTTGTTATATTCCAAAATTTGCAGTTAGCAGAATTTAACTATATTAAGCGTTACGTAAATTCAATGTTTGGAGTGTACAAAATGCTGAAATGTTTGCATAAAGAGTCCTGGTCAGTGAGTAAAGAATTTTGTATTTATGGATGTAAATATGTTAGTATTTATCTAACAATCTAACTTAAGATATCTAACTAGAAAATCAAAATTTTCGGATTATGTTTTTTCTTGTTTCCATCTAATGTTTGTTTATATATATATATACACTGACACACACACACACACAAATATATACATATGTGTGTTATATTACAGGATTTACTTTTTTGTGTCTAAAATATGTATTTATATGCTTTGTAAGGGGATACAATTTTATAGTGAAATTTAGCACGTAATAAAGCATACCAATATATAAAAAAAAATAAATGTAAGACGCGGCAAACAAAATCAGGCTTTCGTAGGGAAACACAAACAATAGGAATAGAAATTTCTGATTTTTCTTGTTAGATATCGTTAAAATATGATCATGTCTTAAGCTCATCCATTTAACATTTACAGGAAGAAAATTTGCTGCTGATTGACCACGACCAGGTCTCTTAACATTTCGGTTAATAATTTCGAAAATGAGCGGAAAGTGGCAATATCGGAAAAATAAATTTCTGTATAAGAGGGTATTTTTTTATATCTGTACTCCCAAGGTAGAGGACACTATGTCACGAAAATGTAATTTTTAAGAAATGATGTTAATGATGTTATAATTAAATACATTTGTCATGAATAAAGAAAATGAACACAGTTTTATTTTCTGCTGTCCTGTCTTCTTTATAGTAACTGGATATTGTAATTAATGGCTCTATATAAAGCAAATTATGCATATTACGCAAAGAGTGCACATTATGCAGTTAACAAATTATGCTAACTACTTTCATAAAATGGACATGGTTTGTTTTACCTCCAAGATACAGACCTATATTTGTCGACTTCTTAATGTTTTATTCGTCCAAATAACTAGACTGATTTCACTAAAATTTGGTTTATTTATTACTTACTGTAATAATAATAACAAAAAAAAAATCGCTTTTGAACGTTGTTGAACATTCTTATATCTTTATGATATGGCAACGCGATTATTATTTAATAATTCAAGTACTTGCATTTCAAAAATGTATTGAAAATTTAACCTGTTTGTCAAAAATTGACAATATTAAGTATGATGAAGTGTCAGAGTTAATTATTATAAAATGAATTAAATTGAAAGTTCAGTTTAACGGATATCTTTAAACTTTTCAATATTAATGAGCTTTTTTTTTTTTTTTTTTTTTTTTTTTTTTTTTGTCTATTATTAGGTGTTATTTAATATTTTATCTATATGATCGATAAGCTTCGTATTTTTAACTTCAGTTTGACATTTAAATCATTTGCAACGTTCAATTTTCGATCGATATCCATTTGAATCTTTTTTCATAAATTTTATTCATGACAATCATTTGACAGTTTCCTTTTCTAAAGGGAATATTTTTTTCGAATATCGTTTTCGAATATCACTTTGGAAAAGACCTCAAAATAATTTTATTACTTATACTTTTTGCTTGATTCTTTTTTCGTTAGTGTTCGAAGATTTTTTGAGTGGGAAATAATAACGATTAATATACAGAATGTTTAAAAATTCGACCGACAAAATGAACGGAGTGATAGAAAGCATCAAGAGGGTCAAAACGTACCATCGTACATGGGATACCAAACCACATTGTGAGGGTGAAAATCGCGAAAACACATGCTAGTTTCGACATTACTCAGGTACGACAAAAGTGCGTTACTATCTACAAATATTTTATTAATTATTACAAGAGTTGCTGGAAGTGGCACCCGAGGACATTATTGTTTATGTCACAGTTTAGAACAACGTGAAAAGGGTTCCCAGATGCACTCGAAGATGCCAGGTATGATTTTGATGCCTGCCACAGCATGATAATCAGCACTATAAAATCATCCGTTGTGTCCACAGGCGTCCCATAATCAAGTGATTTTAGGTAACCTTAAAGGGAAAAAACAACACGGATTTATATCCAGTGAACTCGGAAGTCATACAACAAATTCCGTGCGTCCAATCTACCTCCACGGTTTTTCTCGATTTTTGCCCTCTCAACGTAGTTTGCGACCTCCATGTTCTGTGATAAGATTTATTCCGCTTAATGCCTTCTTCTGCTCCTCTGAATTTTTCGGTCGAATTTTGAAACACCCTACATCATAGGGAATTAAAAAGTACATAAAATTATTAGTAAATAAAAAATATCCCATGACATCTATTAATATTCAGTTTCGTATATTAATATTCAATATATGAACTTTTTTGTTTAAAAATTAAGTTCTATCATTTACTTCTAACGTCTAATATGGAATGTATTCCTTTTCTTCCAAAATGTAATTTTACCTTTTCTAGGCTCAAATAATTATTTAAAATAAAAAGAGAAATATCTATGTTATTTTATTCTTTTTATTTATAAACAACGTATTTCCATGAGAAACCAGCAAGCGGGTTTTATAACGCATCGTTTATAAAGTAACATAACGTTTTATGAAGAAATTTATGACGTTAGTTTTCCTTTAAAAATTGTATACATTTAACTGATAAATGACAACATTAATGCTACAGTCATTAATTTTTATCGTTTGTTAAACATTTCTCTGCAGTGAATCAGTTATAAATTAGAATTTTTTTTTAAATAATTTCATTATGTTCTAATTATTTATTAATATTTTGCATAATCGGCTTATTACATTATTTGCATTTTAGAAAATATAATAAGCTTATATATATAGAGAGAGAGAGATTGATATATAGAGAGAGCAGAGATTGTGTGTTATATGTGTGTGTGTGTGTATAATAAGGTGAATTTCTATAGAAAAACCAAGCTAGGATTTTTGACTTTACTCTATTAAATTTTTATTGAATAATAAATAGAATTTAATTATCACATAAATCTTTATAGTAATGTTTTTCTTTAGTATTTTAAATTAATTTTAGTTTATTATTTAAATATCTTGTGATAATATCAAAATTATTCATTTATAAAAATCATGACGTACTTAATTAAACGCAAAATCAATGTGTATTAAATGCGATGAAATGTTGCATAATTATGACACTACAATATAGAGGCGATCACACACTTTATAATCGTAAAACAAAATTTAAAAACTAGTTAAGTTTTTACGAGCTTTTACTTTTAATTAACCAATATATATAGCGGGGAATATATGCTCAAAAAATGAGCAATAAATGAGCAATTAATTAAACATTAAAGCAAATGCTTTACTTTTTAATACAGTATAATACAGTGTATGTCATTCAATAATGTATTAAAATATTTATGAGGCAATAGAGTGAAAATGTCATCTTATGAATAATTAATTATTGAAGATATATGCACTAATATAATAACATGTATTTATCTTTTTTATTTTTTTAACTAAACTACGATTATATATATATATACACATATATGTTTTAGAAAAGGCCATTATTTAACCATCGTTACAGACAAAGGCATTAGAGTGCCTATGCATGTTTGCTATAACTTATTGTAAAAGACCAAATGATATATGAAGGGATTTATGTTTGATATGACTTACTGCAAAAGACCAAATGCAATATGAGTACATATATTAAATTTAACCGATTTTTAATAATTATTAATATTATTATTAAAATTTTTTAAGAAAAAGCATTTTTCTTTTAATCTTTTATAGAATTTTTATAGCTAAAATCATAATAACACAAGCATTCTATTAACTTTAATTATAAGAAGTAGAAATGTTAAGCCAATGTTTAGGTTATATATTTTAAAAGTAAATTGAAGATGTATTTCTGTAACGATTTCACTTTTATTGCAATTACGACTTAAGAAAAAAAATTTATATTCTTATTTTAATCCATGTAACGATTTTTTTAAATATTTATACAAGACGAAATATACAATATAATCAATACCTTTTGTATGTATATATACCACATACCAAGATTTCCACATTTATACGCTATAAAAGCATGATATAACCTTCCCCAAATGGGACTAAATTGGTACTTAGCGGTGCTACCTACACTCAGCCTACATCAACAGCTTTTTATCTAATTTATATATATATATCTCTTATACTAAATTTGGCAAACTGTAGATGCTGAACTTGCCCTGAAATGAGAGGAAATCTCAGCGTTGTCTAGTAGCACTAGCTGTGGGGTTGATATATCCTAAAAGTTAATGGAGCACTAATTCAAGCCAAGGTTCAACTAAATATAAATTTTGGTTAGATTAAATATATTGGTTCCTGTGGTAAAAAGTTCATACAGTTTTGTTAATTCAAAAATTCAGATATTTTCTAAAAATGGCGAATTGTGTTTAGGAAATCTCAAAACGTGTAAATTCATAGAAAACCCTAAATCGAAACTTTTTACGTACTTTATACTATACAAAACATTACACCATACAAATCATAGTCTATACAAAACATTATTTTAGCCTATTAACAATAAATATCGATTTCTTTATAATTTTTATAGTACAAAATTACTTAAATGTGACTTACAAAAATATCTGACCCAAACTACAATGCATTGAAATTGTTTCGTATGTTCTTAGACTCAAACCACTTGTACATGACCTAATAATGCCATTTTAAATAAGAAACATTCCATAGTCAGCTTGAATAACATATATCTATTTTTTAAAAATCTAAACATATTTAAGGACGCTACACTGTAATAAATATGTCCTATTTGATGCCAAAAATTCTCTGTAATTTGAGAAAATACGTTCTGACAACATAATTTCTTGGTAAATTACGCGTATTTTCTCAAATTACAGAGAATTTCTGGCAGCAAACAGGACATATTTTTACAGTGTAAGGGCAAGCAGACGAACAGATAGAAAGATGGATTGTTGGACAAGCAGCTACAAAAGATTGAAACCATATTTACAGTTAAAATTTGTTAGAAAGTGCTAAAAACGTTTAATATAAATGAAAATGCAATTTCAGCAAATTTCCAATAATAGAACTTAATGTAACTGACGATTTTTGTGTGGCCCTGTAAATCTAATTCTAATCATACTACATATTCTTAGAAAGCATTATTTTGTGCAGATCAACAACATATTTCAATTTCATTAAGACTTGTGGGTAGTAAAGTTTCTAAAATTTAGTTTATGGAAATACCTCTCATAGAATGCAATGCTTTGGAATACTTTGGGTGGCCCTGTACACAAGCCAGTGATTACATTTGCTGCATTTTCTATAGAAAACATTAGATGGTGAATTTAAATAACATATTTCACTTTCATTACGATTTGCGTAAAATAAAGGTTTAAAATATGGTTTATAGAAATATCTCTCACGGAACACAGTGGTTTGGAATACTTTCGGGTATCCCTGTACACAAACCAGTAGAGGTGTTCACTCTATTTTCAATAGGGATCATACGATAGTGAACTTGAATAACATATTTCAATTTCATTAAGCTTTGTGCAAGGGAAAGTTATTAAAATATGGTTTGTGGAAATACCTCTCATAGAACACAATGCTTTGGAATACTTTCGGGTGTCCCTGTACGCAATTGAGTATAGGTATTCACTCCATTTTCAATGGGAAACATCCGATAGGGAACTTGAATAACATATTTCAATTTCATTTTGTATAAAGTTATTAAAATATGGTTTCTAGAAATCTCTGTCATAGAACACAATGCTTTGAAACACTTTCAGGTGTCCCTGTACACAAACCAGTAAAGGTGTTCACTCCATTTTCAATAGGGAACATCCGATAGTGAACTTGAATAACATACACCAGTTCAAGAAATTCCATGAATATTTACGGGAGTTAGAGCGCGCACAAACAGACAGACAGACAATTAAACAGACAGACAGACAAACCGAAATCATTACCACTTTGTTGGAAAGTGTTAAAAACCTACGAATATAACATATAATTATATTATTAATATTATTTATTAATAAACCTTCCTTTTTTATGTAACATATAGTATTTTACTAATATAAATTTTTACAACTTGCTTTCATGTCATTATGCTATCTAATACTTTGCTATTTTCAGTGTTTAGTATAAATATTTATCCTACAATGCAAGGTTCAAAGTTCTCAAATGTCATTATTCTCAGTAGAGAAGTGACATAATTTGATATCATGTTACGACATTTTGAACCTAGGTTATGGAAAATGAATTTATACATTTTAATAGCTAAAATAAGTATATCAGAAGTATGCGTGCGTTTTGAAACTTTAAAAAAATTCTTTCATAAAACTAAAACATATTTTAATATTTTCAATGTGCCAAAGTATATAATCGAAATAATATGCAAATAATAGAAATAAAGAAAAACCTATCATCATCGCTTTAAAAACATTTTTATAGGTTCAACAAAACCTACAAAACTTTGTTAAATGAACTAAAAATGCTGAATTATGATGAAAAGAAACCACTAAAAAAGTATTCCAAAACATGCAAAAGATCCCTTATAGTAAACTTTAGATTATTATAAATAAATATTTAAATACACTGATGCTCATTGTCCATAATTTTCTTCAGATTTCTTTATGAATTTAGGGAGATGCTTAAGAAACAATGAAATGAAAACAATGGCATTTTTTTTACAATTATTCTTTTTTTGAATAATTTGTTAGCAACATTATAGAACAGATTTCGTTTTCTGGATAAAATTTGATTTTTGGAATTCTAATGTATAAGTTTTCAGTTTTCGTTTACCTTTATAATAAAAATAAATCGTTATTTCAAATATATTATTGTGTATTTTTATTAGATCGATCGAGTACCTTTAGTGGATAGACAACTATACTTAATCTTTTTAATCAAATTAGGTCTTTTTAATCAAATACTTAATCGAATGAGTGTTCTTCCTAAATCATGGGATTATTTGATTTCGAATTAATTTTAGCTTTATGATTGAACGTTTTTCCTTAGATTTGTGATTTTTGTAGATTTTTCATTTGCTTTCAGACTTCAGTATTTCTTTGCCGGTAGGAAAAAAAAATATTAAGATATAAACTTATTCGAGCATGATATTTAGGATAAACAAACTTCTAAATATGACGCTACAAACATTCATAAGAATTTTATTAGATTGCTATAACTTTTTATGGTGAAATTCATGACGGTCACTTCTACCCGTTCTGTACTTTCAATCGATAGACAATAAAATTAAAGTTCTTTCATTTCTTTTCCTTTGTAACTAGTTCTCCAGAATAAATTTGTTATTAATTAGAATATTTTTTATCTTTAATAACTTTTTTTTTTTTTTTTTTCAGTTTTTTTACTTTCTCTTACCCATAAGGTAGAGAAAGTATTGTTTTTGGGTCAAATTTTCGAACGCGAGATTTTGTTATATTTACACGTTTTGAGGTCCCCTGAATACGAAAATCATGTTTTTAGCAAATGGTCTGTGTGTGTGTGTGTGTGTCTGTGTGTGTGTCTCTGTGTGTGTCTGTGTGTGTGTGTGTCTGTGTGTGTGTCTGTGTGTCTGTCTGTTATCAGCATATCTCAAAAACAAATTATGGCAGAAAGTTCAAACTTGGTATTCTCAATGTGTATCGAATAGGGATGCTACAGTAAGCTTTTCGTTAAGATCAAGCAAATGGTTCGTGTACAGGGACAATCAAGAGAATTCTAATACATTAGGTCTATGGGGGAAAATTGCAGGTAAGTAGAGTTAAACGTCTATAGACTGCACTAAACAAATGAAACGAATATATATATATATTGTAATAGAGATAGTCAACGGGGAAAAAATTTTTGTGTATGTAGGAGCCTCGCCTCCCCCCCTGGGGGGGAAGTCCCCCCTCGAGGGGAGTAAATTTTCATGATGGGTATCTTTCAAAAGAGCTCGCCAATACCTTTAAAATGAATGGTTGAACCATCGATCTGCGATAATTTAAAACAAAGTTATCGATATTTTTCACTTTTAACGAAAAAAAAAAAAACAGAAAAAAAATCGTACTTTTTTTTTTTTTTTAAATATCGTTGGGTTTTTTTTTTTTTTTTTTTTAATATTGAGAATAAAATGGACTTTTTTTGGATATTTAGTGTCATACTACTTCTCTAATATGGAAATCGTCTGCATTATTATAAAAGATAATTTTTTTTAATATTAATTTTAATAAATTATTTAAAAAAAAAACAGGATTATTTTTTAATAACCGAATTAAATTATATATAAATGTAGGTGTGGTAATGAAACAGGGGGTTGAGGGGGGGCGGTAGCCCCCCTCACACAGAATTTATTATCATACAAAACTCTTCCGAAGCCTATTTTGAATTGTTTAACATAGGTTTACATAACATCTTTATCTTACATCTTAATCTCCAACCTGTATTTATAGTATTAAATTCCAGGGTAAGAGAAAGTCGTGTGAGTGACACACCAGATTATTTACTTTCTCTTACCCATAAGGTAGAGAAAGTATTGTTTTTTTACTTTCTCTTACCCATAAGGTAGAGAAAGTATTGTTCTTGGGTAAAATTTTCGAACTCGAGATTTTGTTATATTTACATGTTCTGAGGTCCCCTGAATAAGAAAATCATGTGTTTAGCAAATTGTATGTGTGTATGTCTGTGTGTATGTCTGTGTGTATGTCTGTGTGTCTGCATGTGTGTCTGCGTGTGTGTCTGTCTGTTATCAGCATATCTCAAAAACAAATTATGTCAGAAAGTTCAAACTGGTATTCTAAATGTGTATCATACAAGGATGCTACAGTAAGCTTTTCGTTAAGATCAAGCAAATGATTCGTGTACAGGGGCAATTAAGAGAATTCTAATACATTACGTCCATGGGGGAAATTGCAGGTAAGTAGAGTTTAACGTCTACAGACTGCACTAAAAAAATGAAACGAATATATATTTTTTGTAATAAAGATAGTCAACAGGAAAAAAATTGTGTATGTAGGAGCCACGCTTCCCCCCCCCCCCCCTGGGGGGGAAGTCCCCCCTCGATGGGAGTAATTTTTCATGATGGGTATCTTTCAAAAGAGCTCGCCAATGCCTTTAAAACGAATGGTTGAACCATCGATCTGCTATAATTTAAAACAAAGTTATCGATTTTTTTTTACTTTTAACGAAAAAAAAACGGAAAAAAATCCTTTTTTTTTTTTTTTTTTTTTTTTTTTTTAATATCGTTGGGTTTTTTTTTTTTTTTTTTTTTTATATTGAGAATAAAATGGACTTTGTTTGTATATTTAGTCTTATATTACTTCTGTAATATAGAAATCGTCTGCATTATCATAAAAGATAATTTTTTTAAATAATAATTTTAATAAATTATTTTTTAAAAACAGAATTATTTTTTAACAGCCGAATTAAATTCTATATAAATGTAGGTGCATTAATGAAACGGGGGGTTGAGAAGGGCAGTAGCCCCATTCACATAGAAATAATTATCATATAAAACTCTTCCGAAGCCAAATTTGAATTGTTTAACACAGGTTTACATAATAGTACTCGTTATCTTACTTATTAATCTGCAATCTGTATTTATAGTATTAAATTTCAGGATAAGAGAATGTCGTGTGAGTGACACACCAGATTATTTCTTTTACTTTTTTTATAATTAATTTGATATGATATTAGCATTAAAAAAAATTAATAAACTTAATAAAATATATTTAAATGAAAAAGTCAAATTTATGGTTCATAACATCAATCAATAAAATTTTTATGCAACAATGTTTGAACAGGAAATTATTATATAAAATAATTTTTGTATTAAACATTTTCCATCACTTTTAATTTCTTAAGTGTAACTCTTCTGATTATGTTAAAATTGCTTATTTTAAAAAATCATGTAGTATTTAATTGAAAACAAAATCAATTCCTATTATACGTTACGAAATATTGCACCTTTGTGGTTATGACATCCAATAGTTTTATAACCGTAAAATAAAATTTAGAAACTAATTAAAACTTAATTAGATTTTTCCTTTAATTTAACCATACCTACAATAGAAAATATATACTCAAAAATCTTAATTTATATTTCAATGAGCAATAAATTAAACGGTTAACCAATTAACTTATTTTTTAATACCGTGTAATATAGTGTAAATGATTCAATAATGTATAAAATATTTATACAGCAACATAGTTAAAATATTATAATCTATGGATTGTTAATTACTCAAGAAATATCCTCTGAAAAACATAAATTTGTTTTTTTTTTCTTTTTCGACTAAGCAGAAAATGTAAAAATATAAGGAACAATTTTTGGAAAAACCATTATCTTACCATGATAACAGATAAGATAATTTTACAATGATTAGTAATAGCATTAATTGACAAAAATATTATTAAAGTAGTTATGTATTTAATTTTGTATGTTTTGTATGGTATATTAGGAAAGATCATTTAAAATACTTGTGTACATGTTAAATTTAACAGGTTTTTGGTATTGATTAATAATTGGATTATTAAAAATTGTCTAGAAGAAGCATTTTTTAAAGCTTCTTTAGAATCAGCGCATGGTTGAAATTCTACAAATCAATTATTCTATTGAGTATTATTGGCGAGACGTAGCGAAAACCTTCAGGGCCCCGAGCCCGATTCTTTCCCGATCTTCGATCAATTTTACTAGTCAGTTCTGACCTTTTATTCCTTCCAGTGTTGCCCCTTTTTTTCACCCGCATACTTAACATTGTGGGGTTTTTTCCTTCTCGTCCCATGCTTTTCTTCTATGGATTTTTAGCCTTTTTTTTTTCCTTGAATTTCTTATTCTAAAGTGCGGTGGCTTCAGAGTCCTTTTTTTTTTTTTTTTTTTTTTTTTTTTAAATTATTATACTGGTTTACGATTAAAATCGGAAATAAAATAACTTAGATATTGTAGTCTGTTTCGATTTTGAAGATGAGATATTATGCTATTTTTACTCGGCATCTTTACCTTTACTTATCCAAAACACAGTTGTTCACGCATTTTTAAACATAAACATTGCCCTCTCTTCAGTATTTACGCTAGCTGTTTAGTCTAATTCTCATATTTCAATAAAATTTATTTTAGCATTTTTAAATATTTATTTGTATAAAACAAAGTAATTTTGTTTTCAGACTACGACGTCACAGTTCCTAAAAGAAAAAAAAATATATTATTATTATTATTATCTGTAGTGTAAAACAGAAAAGGAAAAGAAAGGAAAAGAAAATTTTAAAAATGTGATATTTAGGAATAAAAGGAAAAATTAAATATTAAGTGAAAAAATGCTTTTTGAAAACGGTAGATGGTAAAAGAAAGTGATGCGTTTTTGAAAATGTTGAATTATTGCACTTAAACTGAGTGTTAGGTGAATAAAATGAAATAAATAATTAAATAAATAAAGTTTTATTAAACCTACAAAATTAAGTAAGTGAATTCAACTGAAATTTTAAAGCAAGGAATGTAAAAATAAAATGGTATTTATCCTAAGGCATGTTATTTCATCCATCATTTTAAGAGTAATATTACAAGATAATAATAATAAAAAAAAAGGTAATATACAAAAATGTTTGGCTATAGGAGTCTAGTATACTTTACTGTACTGTTATTATCTAGTAGCATTATTGTACTTATGTACAAAATAAATTATTTTATCATAAATTATGTTTACTACAATAAATCTTTATTCTGTATTTATGATAGTTAAATAAATAAAAAAATCAGTCATTTTTAAAATGTGAAATATTTCTCAAACTTACGTTTGAGTTCAGTCTTAGAAAAATAAATGCCTTCGTTTTTCGTAGTATTCAAATAGAAATAAATGTGTCTAAAATTTTGATGTCATTTGTATTTAATAAAACAAATTTAACATTTGTCTTGTTTTAAAACATATTTTATTTTGAAATTACTTAAGTCTTATAAATAACAAAGGTAGATTTTTTGTATAAGTAATATATTTGGTAAATATATTTTCTTGATTAAAAAAAAAAAAAAAAAAAAAAATTAAGTGTCGACATAGTAATTTTTTTTAATACCACTATTTTTATAAAGGGATTTCCGTATTATTCAATCGAGGATAAACACTGCAAACTATTACTAAATATTTATTTTGAAAAAAAAAAAAAAAAAAAAAAAGTAGAATTAAATAAAAAGAATTTGATCGCGCCGACTCTTGAATATTAAATCTTAAACAGAAATTGTTTTTTAATTAATAAATTTCCAGACGTTTCTTTAGAATAATTTTACACGAACAGTTTTTTAAACTTTTACTTTGCTTATGTAACATTTAAAGTAAACGTTTCTTAATAAAATCTGACACTAATACTGGAATAATTTTATATACTTACATTTATTTTTCACCAGAATGCTAAATAGAACTTAATACACCTTTAAGTAAAATGACCGTTTCAAATTTATAATCATCGTCTAAAATTAGCTCCAATAATAATAAAAAACGTTTTTACATTTTTTTTTTTTTTTTTTTTTTCGAATTGACCTCATTTTAATAACTGTTATTGCATTTCCTTAGAAAGGAAGAAGCTGAAGGATTATTCATTCTTAATGCACTTTATTTTCTTCTGGAAAATTAAATAAAACGTAATGATTTTTTATACTTTTTTCATGCGAGTAATTTTTACTTATATAATACTGCTACTATTAAGTAATAATAATATAATTTATAATAATAATAACAACGACGACAATGTATTAAATTTTGTAATGTTTGCTTTTTCATTAAAATCACTCATACTTTTTTAATCGTTAATTATACATCAATAAAAATGGATAATAAAAGATAAAAGATAATTTACTGATAAAAATTGAATTGTATCTAATCAGTATTGTTTTTTATTCTGAACATAAATGAGGATCTAATACATGTGTCGTGTAGTTGCAAAATCGGTTAATTCCTTAAAATTAAAAAATGCGTTTATTTTCAGTTTTTTTTTTTTTAAGTTGCAAGTAAACATTTTCACCATCTGGAAACAAGAAACCGTGCCAAAGTCGCCACATGCTTGTGTTATTTACGTTTGAAAATCACGATGCGATGTAAAACCTTTAAAATCCTGATGCTCCTATTACTCACAACTAGGTTTCACGCAACATTAATTTGAGCCAATTTTTGCTCCAATTTTTGGAAGCCGAAATCCGAAAGAGGGTTACCATAGTTGAGACAAAAAATGTTCAAAAAACTGGTTTGTGCGGTGTACAGTACAGTCAAGGCACACCTACTTATCGTTCTTTTAACGGGAACGACGTGGGAGAGTGAAGAGAATAACAGTAAATGGGAATTCCCACCGGCGCTGTTTTCTCGGCGCGTAAGGAGCTTTCTTCTCATTGACTTATCACAGTAAGAAAAGTTGCCGATACGAACGCCTTTTTATGACTAGTCAGAAAAAAATATTCGTATTCCCAATTCCTATTACACTGGGTGTTGAGGTGATTGGAGGCTACAAAATTGGCTCAAAAGTTGTGCGAAAACTCGTTGTGTGTGATAGAAGCATAAGACTAGTGAGATTCAAAACCGGTCATCTCCATATCCGCGAGATCACGACTCTGCTCTACCCGACTACAGAAGCACCCTTGTTGATAAGGTTAGAGTTATCGTGTTTTCTCTCACCTTTCACTGCTTTTTCTTGGTGCACATAAAATTTCTAATAATGGAACTTTGTGTTTCCTTCGACTATAAAGGAATTTATAGAAGTATCTTCTAACCAATCAAGGAAGATTAAAAGTGACCAAAGCCAAAGCTCAAAGATAATGAACTATCACTTTGTAATAATATTAATTGATAACAAAATAGCATCATAATTAGCATATTATAATTTATTAATCATATGTTATTAATTTAATAACATAACTATGATGATTCATCAGGTTATAGCGACATATTTATGCAAGTTTGTTTGCAGCTCGAATGTTTTCCAACTGTACTAAAGTGATTAACGAATTTGAGACTATTTGTCATACATTCTCATAAATTTAGAGTTATTTTTTATTATGAATTTCAGTTATTTTTTATCAGGTTATTTTTTAAAATTTTTATCAGTTATTTTATTTATCAGATAGCAAAAATCAATTATTTTTAAATAATATTTAATTGATCAAAATATTTTGTATATTTGCAACCTTAAAAATCCAATAGATTCACATTAAATTTAGCGAAGATTAATTTTGTTGCAAAACCAACCTGTTTTTTTAACAATGCGACCCTCATATTTTGCATACTCTTCCTCTAGAGCCAGCACTAGTTCGCATTATTTAATTTATATATCAGTTGAAAAATCTACTGTGAATCTTAGAAAATATATAAAATACATAAAATATTCCAAGATTTTTTACACTTTTTTGGGGGGGTTATCTGTTTTCCAACCTCAATATATCAATGGTACACAAAAGGGCCTAATCACTAAAAACTCATTAAATCCTATAGTGAGGTGATATCTATAATGAAATATTGCTTATATCTTTATAAATTATTCTTAAGTGACTAAAAAATTGGATTACAAATAAATTTTTATCTAAGGTAAAACTAGGCGAGATTGCGCACATAGGGGATCGGATGGAAACATAAGAGTGGGTGAATTGAAATTCTTGGTGGTTGTACAACACCAATCGTGAAGTAATGATTAGAATTTGCATATTGATTGCTTCAAGAGATTAAGATAAAACGTGGTTATTTTGTCTCGTTCTCAAAAATAAATGCTTGAATTTTCATAACCCTTCCTATGAATATCAATACAATGGTAGTAGTACAAAATATTTTTAAATTAAACAATTTCTCATAACATACTGACCTAGACTAACGGTACACGCACCATGATTTCCTCTAATGGTGAGTAATTATTTAATAAAACAAGGCGCAATCTCTCCTACCAAAATAGGAGAGTTTGCGCTTTTGCTGTTTAGGAGAGATTGCGCATTTAAAATTCTATACTAACAGAGATTTCGCAGTTTATTGGTGATAACAAGACAATGATGATGAATTTGTTCTATGCCTAGGACTGTACAAAACCTAACTTCCTGAAATTGAACTTTATTCAGGAGTGGCACAATAGACAAAAGCCACACCTCTGATGGGATTTACCTGATTTTCTGATTTTTTTTTTTTTTTTTTTTTTTTTTTTTAATTATTGAATTGAAATAGCTACTTCCAATGCAAAAATATTTGTTTACAAATACATTACAACAATGTTATTTAAATGAATTATCATTATTGATAATGTAATTTTAGTTTAATCACAATTACAATCGGTAACAAAAGTCTCTGAACATTAGCAAAAATTCCTATATAAAAAAAGTACACTTAATGCAGTTTTGTCTAATAAATCCTTGTCGAATCCTATTCTTAGTCAGTCTAAAAACAGGATTCGACAAGGATTTATTTAACAAAATTGTATTAAGTGTACTTTTTTTACACAGGAATTTTTGCTAATGTTCGGAGACTTTTGTTACCGACTGTACTCCTACCCTATAAGGAGAGATTGCGAAAAATAGTTCTCGGTTTTATTACTACTGTTGTTTTAAATTACAATAGAGCAATAAGATAGCAATGGAGATGCATAGAATAAGGATCAATTCAAAGTTATGCACGAAAAGTTTAGTAAAAAGTTAATATTTGGATTTTTTTATATCATTTTGAATAAATTATATTACATATTTATATTGTTGAATTGTGCACAAACTCGTCTAGCTTTACCTTATATAACAATGCATTAAACAAATGACTTAATGAAAAGAAATAAAAATAACAACTTCTTTTTTTTTTTTTTTTTTTATCTCAAACGTTTTGATAAAACAAAAAACGAAGGTAATAATCATAATGTTTGAGCATGTTATGCTGGAATATCATAAGTATTATAGAAAAATATGCATTATAAACAAAAATTCCATGTTACGATGCTAGAAATCTTTGCGTAGTCTACACAAATATTATAGCTGAATTTTTAATATAATTAATATTTATGATTAAAAACGTTATTAGGAAAATGTTTTCTGAGACGGAAAACAAATACTTCTTTCCATGTTTATAGCATTTCAAATTTGGTTCGTTGAAAATATTTCGTCAGGTTTTCCGTATAACTTTAACAAAAGCGAAAGTGTTATAGCTAAAGTTTTAACTAACGTATATTACTTTGCAAAGTGTGATAGCATCATAAAATATGTATTTCATAATAATAATATTTCATATTTTCTTTGAAGTTCACTTCATCACGTTTTCAGGATGTAATAAACATAACGATTCACAAGACGTTTTCTCTATATTCATTTTCAAAACTTCAGGGAAGTTATTCGTGCAAGAACGATGTATCTTGTAAATAGTTGTTTTTGTGAGTAAAAACTCATTTCATTTTATTTTAAAAACATAAGTACATTTTTTTCATTGAAAAATGTAGAATAAAACACTTTTACAATTTTTCTATAAAAGGAAATTGAATTCTTTTTCCTTGAGTGCTTATGAGGAAAGTTTAAAGTATTAAAAACCCTTTTTTCTTTATCGTACTGAATGCGTCAGTTTCTAATTCACTGTAGTGTTTTGTATATATTTAACGTAACATTTATATTTTAAATATTTACAAAAGTACATTTAAAATATTCAGAGATTTTATTTCTAGCTTTGTAAATATTCAAATTTTTCATACAACTTTCAAATTATTATGCGAATTTCACTGATTTTTAAAACAGAGAATTATTATTTTGGAAATGAATATTTCGTTTTTTATTCTAATAAATGCACTAAAAAGTAAACTTAGCACAATTACTTGATTCATCAGATGAATCCCAAAAGCATTGAAAAATTGGCCACTTATTTACATATAGTATTAGTAAAACGCACACACACACAGGGAAATAATGTAAAATATATTGGTTACATAACGAAAGGAATCAGCATTCCATAATGTTTGTCAGTATGTTCTTTTCTCTGTGATATTCACTTATAATTACAACAGTTTTTATTACGCATATACATGTGTATATCTATGTACACCCCGCGACAAAAAGAAAGGTACAAAGTGTTTTTTCTTTGATTTTTCATAAAATAACATTATCTAAATTGTGTTTATCATTTATTATTATCATACAATAGCGCTATTCCCGGACTAATTTTTGTTTTAAGACTAATTTAGAAAACTTTTAAGACTACACTACGACACTACGCGACAACTACTTCGCGACTTCTACTCCGCGACAAAAAGATAGGAACAAAGGTTTTTTTTTTTGTTTTTTAATTTTCATAAAATAACATTATCTAAATTGTGCTGATCATTTATTATCATTACAAAATATTATCATATCAAAAACGCATTAAATATTTGAATAATATTCAAAATATTCAAATTCAAAGTAATCATAGGCAAAAATAAAAAAAAAACCCTTTGTTCCTATCTTTTGTCGTGGTGTGTAGTCTTAAATTAGAAAATTTTAGTCTTAAAACTTTCTAAATTAGTCTTAAAGCAAAATTTAGTCCGGGAATAGTGTTATATTATGATAATAATAAATGATAAGCACAATTTAGATAATGTTGTTTTATGAAAAATCAAAGAAAAAACCCTTTGTAACTATCTTTTTGTCACGGGGTGTACCTGTATTCAGATTTACATCATTTAGATCTACATTCCATCTCGGTAGTTCGATTTATTTATCTAAATCATGCATTCTATAATAATCCATTTATGAGACTCACTTTTTTTTTTTTTTTTTTTTTTTTTTTTTTTTTTTTTTTTTTTTTAGAAACCATAATTTAATACACAAATTAAATCTTAGCTGCTTTGTATATTTTTATTTCTAATAATCTGGTGTGTCACTCACACGACTTTCTCTTACCCTGAAATTTTATACTATAAATACAGCTTGCAGATTAATAGGTAAGATAACGAGTACTGTTATGTAAACCTATGTTAAACAATTCATATTAGGCTTCTGAAGAGTTTTATATGATAATTAGTTCTGTGTGAGGGGGCCCCTCAACCCCCCGTTTCATTAATGCACCTACATTTATATAGAATTTAATTCGGTTATTAAAAAATAATTCTCTTTTTAAAAAATAATTTATTAAAATTATTATTAAAAAAATTATCTTTTATGATAAGACAGACGATTTCCATATTAGATAAGTAGTATAACACCAAATATAAAAAAAAAAAAGTCCATTTTATTCTCAATATTTAAAAAAAAAAAAAAAAAAAAAAGTACGATTTTTTTTTTCTAAGTTTTTTTTCGTTAAAAAAAAAAATAAAATAAATAAAAAAAAAAATCGATAACTTTGCTTTAAATTATCGCAGATCGATGGTTCAACCATTCTTTTTAAAGGTATTGGCGAGCTCTTTTGAAAGATACCCATCATGAAAATTTACTCCCCTCGAGGGGGGACTTCCCCCCAGGGGGGGAGGCGAGGCTCCTACATACACAAAAAAAATTTTTCCAGTTAACTATCTCTATTACAAAAAATATATATTCGTTTCATTTGGTTTAGTGCAGTCTATAGACGTTAAACTCTACTTTCCTGCAATTTCCCCCATAGACGTAATGTATTAGAATTTTCTTGATTGTCCCTGTACACGAACCATTTGCTTGATCTTAACGAAAAGCCTACTGTAGCGTCCCTATATGATACACGTTTAGAATACCAAGTTTGAACTTTCTGCCATAATTTGTTTTTGAGATATGCTGATAACAGACAGACACACAGACACACAGACACACAGACCATTTGCTAAAAACATGATTTTCGTATTCAGGGGACCTCGAAACGTGTAAATATAACAAAATCTCGCGTTCGAAAATTTGACCCAAAAACAATACTTTCTCTACCTTATGGGTAAGAGAAAGTAAAAAAGAAATTATCAAAACACAAATTACGAAAATAATTTTTAAAACATTAACACCAATGGTCAAGTTTAATTTCAAATGTTTCACCATTTTCAAGATAAGATATTTAGTGCAACAGCAGTTTACTTTTAATTTGTCAACTTCCTGGCGCATACTTTAATTAAATGCATGTAGTATTTCATTATAAGGTACACATCTACAATGAAATAAAATAGTTTATATCGATAAAAGTTTTATTTTTGGGGTAGCTGGAATAGTTTTAATTTCACACTAAAGATATTTGGACTGTCTTGTTTATTTTTCTTATTTCTTTTATTTTTTTATACGTGTACATATGTAATATTAATTTGAAAAAAATCAATAAAAAACAATAAGTAACAATTTGTATTATATTATGGATTACTAATAATATTTATTCTATTACAATAAAATGTACTCAAAAACAAGTCAATAACTTTTAACGTTATCAAAATATATTAGATTTGTTAGCAGTTGTTATATTTTAATTTAAGTATTTATACACTTTCATAATCATCTTTATTTATGACATTTATTAGGTTAAGTAACTTTAATTAAAATAAAATAAATAAACATTTTAACGCATTATTTTCCTGTTATATATAATAACTACTGTGACATTATTAATTTAGATTAAGTAAGATATTTCTGTAAAGCAAAATTAAATAGCAAGTTGTATAGTTATAGAATACATTTTTACTTTTACTCTGATGATTTTGTATATATACATTATATTTAGCATCTAGTATTCTTATTATGAAATATGTTTGTATATGTACTATATACTATGTATTGTAATAATATATATTGTATATAAATCTACATAATATACTTATATCTATAAAAAAAATATTATCATGTAAATTATTTTTTATATGTTACATAATAAATGTTTATTAAATTAGGGTGAATTATCATATATCACAAGCATTTTACTTGTTTAAAATTTAGTGAAACAAAAATGACAGTTTTCAAAAAATACCTTGTCTGCATCAAAAATTTATCTTAGTTTATTTTGAAAATTCACGTATTTTCCTACAGGAAAATTTATGGCATAAAAAAATACAATACATTTTACAGGTAAAAAGTACACTGTTACGGGATAAATTTTAGATAAAAAGATTTATCTGGATTTTCTTATTTCAAAAATAGAAAAAAAAAACTGAAAAAAGTTTTTGGAAAAACGAATGTGAAGAGATGTTACATGCAATACATATTGCTTTATTTTATAAAAATGTTAGATTTGTTACGTGTTGGTCAGGAGATGTTTAAAATTGACTTTTGAAAAAAAAAAAATATATATAAAAAAATACTATGGGATATATGTGTTTTAGATATTTTACCTTCATATCTCAAAAATATCTTTTAAAGTGAAGTTTCAAATAAGCAACAAAGCGACATTGGGGCTTATTAATTTTTATTTAAAAAAATTTCAACATCCATTCTTGTTGATAGAGTAGATAGTAAATGTTTCTCTTTCATTAAAGAAACGCGGCAAAGAACAGCAATGACAACAAAATTGTCTGATGGAGCAGTCATACTAATTTCTCTTGCCTTACATTACTATTAACACTTGATTACTATTTAAGATAGAATATAAGAGGTCGGAATATATGAATATTTGAAAAGCATTTTCAGTAGCAATTAGGAACATCTTTAGAGTGCTTTATTTGAAATATATTTCTGTGTGAGGGGGCTAAAGCACTTTAACCTCTGTTTGAATATTGTTGCTATATTTTTTAAACAATTAAAGATGTTATATTAAAAAAAGTATTTCAAACATTTCTGACAATTCCCGATCACATAACACTTAAAAATTATTCAACTAATTTTAAGTATACCCGTATATTAGCTTTTGGGAGGTTTGAATAATTGTAATAACACACCTGGTTGTCGGACCACCGCCTGTATGTTATCTATAAATTGACATTTAACATACAGTTTAAACTATAGTTTGTGCCACTTACAAACATATAATTCAAATATGTGATTTTTTTATGTGGCCCTGTATAAAGGGATTTATATATACTTTTTACACCATATTTCATATGAAACATATGCTATTGTGTGTATATAATTAATGTCAATTTCATTTTGTTTAGTGCAATCTAAATATGTAAGACGGTACGTACTTCAAATTTCGCCTGTAAACATACTGTATTATAATATTTTTCTATTTCCCTGTATATGAACAATTTGTGCGATCTCATTGAAAAGTTTCAAGTAGTATTCGCATATGATACATATTTAAAATGTCGATTTTTGACTTCCTGTGTTTAATTCTTTTTGAGTAAAGCTGAATTAAAGAACACACACACCAAGATGGAGACAGACACACTAATTTACCGCTAAAAATCTGACATTAGAATTCAGGAGACCTCAAAGCTTGGAAATATACTATCTTCGAAAATTCAATCCAAAAACAGTACTTTCTTTACCATTACATGGAGAAGATAGAAAATGGCTAAAAGAAAGAAAAACACTGAGAAACAATATACTTTTCTAAATCCCTTAACTAGAAATATTGATTTCCGAGCTATGCGCATAAGGCATGCCAATAAACTTAATAGACGAAATGATAGAGAACTTCTAGTCTACACATTTCTAGATAGTCAAACAATATTCTGATTATTCTGAATCATTTGTATTGCGAGAAAGTCTCGCTTGATTTTCTAGAATTTCGTAATAAACCAAGATTACAGTTGCAGAAACCCGTCTCTTGTATTCGCATTTATTTGCAGATATTTTTAAATAACTTTGCCTTCGAGAATATAGGTAAACGCTCTTGAATTCTAATAGAGGTTTCTAGAAATCACTTCCAAAGGGGACTAGAATTTATAAGGATGTCATGGAACTATTTTTTCTAGAGCCACAATTTAGATTCTAGATGTCAGTTACAGAATTCTTTCTTAGTGAAAGAGAAAGAAAAGCAGGAAGGGTAGAGTATAAAAGAAAAGCAACTAATTTTAATACTTATATCTATTTTTTTTCTCTTTTTATTTCTGACTTTTGACTGAAATCGGACAACTAATCAGTGTAGAGTGATGTACAAAAGAATTGAAATGCACTACTTCTAACGGCAGAATTTCTCGTAGGTAGCTTTTAAAATTAAACTTAGTAATAAGTTAACATCTACAACTTATAAAATATAATAATTAACAGCACCAAATCATGTTTCCTATAGAAAAATGGTATGCAAATCCTTTATCATTCGGTTATATAATCACATAAGAGAATTCAGATAAATTAAGGAATTATTTCAAAGTGCTGGAAGTCACTTTAGGTGGTGTTCTGTCTCTTACTCTATATGGCAGATATAGTAGTGCTCTAGGGGGTTGAGTTTTTGTCCCTGATTTCTTAATATAATTGCTCGTGATTTAAGCTCCTCTAAATTTTGAAATCAAGTTTTTAGCGGTTGGTATCTATGTGACTATTATCAGTAAAATGAAAAAAAAAAAAAAAACAGATGCTGAGAGAACATCGAAATTCATTATTTTGAATCTGTATTAGTCGATAATTTTACTGGAAACTTTTGACTGAAATCGGACAACTAATCAGTGTAGAGTGATGTACAAAAGAATTGAAATGCACTACTTCTAACGGCAGAATTTCTCGTAGGTAGCTTTTTAAATTAAACTTAGTAATAAGTTAACATCTACAACTTATAAAATATAATAATTAACAGCACCAAATCATGTTTTCTATAGAAAAATGGTATGCAAATCCTTTATCATTCGGTTATAGAATCACATAAGAGAATTCAGATAAATTAAGGAATTATTTCAAAGTGCTGGAAGTCACTTTAGGTGGTGTTATGAATTTTATTTTACTGTAACAAATTTAAGTGCATGATATAGAGGGTAAATAATTTATTCAGAAGATAAAGGACTACACAATATTAGTCGAATGTAATTCAAAAAGAATTGTGGGCAAAAATACTTCAAATAGTTTGACTTCTTTTAATTATTAATAAAAATTTTAAATGACTTCTGAATGTAGCTACAATATTGAAAATAGGTTTGGGACGTGTAGATTCCTCTCTTTACAACTTAATATTTGTTAAATAATATTGTTTCTAAAACTATCTTTAAAACACGTCGAAAATGTTTATATACAGTATCTCTTATCATACATCATACAATGTAAAAACATGTCTTTATTATACTAAAAGTGTTATCTTCTATTATACTATGAAATTATTAATATACAACTCTGACAAAATAAATAATAATAATAATAATAAAAATATTGGATTATTGTTTAAAACGTATAATCTACTCACATAATCGACTACATCAAATGCATGTGAATGGAGGATTCGGATTGCAAAATTTCTTTGTAAAAAAAAAAAAAAAAAAGAAGAAGAAGAAGAAGCGGAATAGCCATTTCCTCCGTGGAAAGTCAAAATTGTGATGGATTGTCTCCGGAAATCCTTAAGAATGAGTTCCAGACCTTCACCAACTGCCCAATGCGCTGCACTAGGACATTAAACCCAACATTCTATAGAAATCTTCACAACATTACATTCTATAGAAATATTTTATTATTTATTTATTTATTTATTCTGCCAAATTCTGCAACTTTTACATATATTTTATTTATAAGCATATGATTTAATTTATTACTAGCTTAAATACACATTGATAGAAAATTAAAAAAAGAAGAAGAAGAAGAAGAAAGAAAAAAAATAGAAAGTAGAAAATTTATAACATTGAAAATAAAGCTACTCCGTGCAATTTTACATTTCTTATTTGATAAACTATTTGACGATTTTATCACAAAACTATCATAATTTGATTTATTTAAAACGAAAAATTGCTTTTCGCACCTTCAATTCAACACCTTCTTTTGACAAATGCATACACATTAATAAAAATATTAATCAACTATAAATAATACATAAAACAAATGTGATTATAATATATATATATATATATCCTATTTAAAAATAAAATTAACTACATACTCATATTTAAACATAAAATTCAAGAATAAAACAAGTCAACAAATACTTAACGAAATTAATAAGCAAACTAAAACCAAATAATGTACGAAATATATCTTTAACATAAACCAAAACTAAAAATTAAACAGAGCGAATTTTATATTAATATGGAGACAGGCGGCACGGCTTACAACATGCACTGCAGGGTTAAACTAGTTCTACGCATGCAACGTTCCCCTCACCTGTCCAGACCAAATGAAAATAACTCATGAAACCAATTCTCTAAACCATCCTTTCTTTCCAACAACATTTTCAGCACAGTACTCCTTTTAAACTGATTTACGAATTGGTACATCATACTTTTCACTAAACCTCTATGGAAACCCTGCGCTATGCTCAACGACACCATTCTACCATATCCTCAAACATCTCTTCCAAGTGATCTATATATATATATATATATATATATATATATCACTTATGCTTTTTCTTAACTCATTATTTTCTAACGTGATAAATTTAGAAATGCATACCTAAAAAATATTTAGTCATTTAGAATTTGGAAAGATTAAAGTCTAAAATATCCGTAAACATGTTTAACAAAATATGCTTAAATGACTCTTCTACTACTCTATTCAAATTTTAATACAGAATTTATTATTTTTCTGTTAACCTTTAAATGTCTGATATTTAAAAAAAAAAAAAAAAAAAAAAAAAAAACTTAATGTTTTTGAAATGTGAAAAAGTAAATGTATTTTGCTCTCATTCATTACTTGTAATTCCATCTACAACATAAAAATAATTTAACAGTTGCAATACGTACCTTATGCTAATAATAAGCATTTGATTATATTATTTTGCAAGACTAAACTGTGTATTTGCCGAGAGGCAACCATCGGCATTTTAGATTTAAGTTTTCCGTGTAATATAATGGTTGTTTATTTTCTTTTATCGTACCACAAACTCCCTATTGAATTAAATAAATTTTAAATACAATCACATGTTTTAAAGAAAATGTAAGAATTTTGCTTTATTTGCATATTAATGAAAAACGGGAAGAAGGAAAATAGGTTTAGGAAACAAAAATAATAAAATGAATGCAAATGGAAACACACATGCTCTTCTACGGAGCTAACTATTTTGTTGCAACATTGCTAGTTAGTATTTATTACTAAGATTAACTAACTAAAGAAATTCTCTGTTTGTTCCAAATTTAATACGTTTGCTAATTTTCTAATTAGTAAATTACTGTAAATATAAAGTTTCTGTAAATGCATGAATCAGTATACAGATAATAACAATAAATCCAGTTATTTATTTCTTTGAGTTAGATAAGATTAAAATATTTACTTAATGTAGAAAAAGCATTTCCATAGCGAGTTATTACTCGTCTCCAATAAGATGGGTATGTTTAAAAAAAAAAAAAAAAAATAGATTCAATTAAATCAAATTAAGTAATTAAAGAATATGTATCAACAGCATAATAATAACATTTAAAATCTACCTTACGTTTAAAAATAATACAACGTATCAAAAATCCGTATATATATATATATATATATATATAATCATTAATTATTTTTAGGTAATATTCGCTACGTAAAATAAATTAACTTTTTATTAAAATTGCTTCAAAGCGTGATTTAAAAAAGGATTGAAGAAAAAAGAAATCGACTGCTGCAAATTGTTGTAAATCATTGTTTTACAATAGTGTTTATAATATAAAAATGTACTGACTTACGAACATATGTAAAGCTAATAGTCATTTACGGGAACTTTGCAAGTAATTAAACGAATGCATTTAAAAGCACTGTACAGCTTTGTGAAATAAACTTGGCAGGTTGGCTGATACCGATGCAGAAGGAAACATTTTCTCAGCAACAACATTCTACATTGTCATTATACGGGGCTGTTGTCTTTGAAGTTGACATCTCAAATTCAAGTAAATGACAATATAGTCAAGTCTACTCTCATAATTACAAGCACCAAAATTACTTACTTTTAAATTTTGCTTAGAAGATGCAACTTAAAAAAGATTTAATCATTTATTTATGACTTTATTATAATACTAAAGCAATGGTGTATTTTCAAAGTTGTAAAATTATCTAAAAATTTAATATTTCAATTTTACTACAATATGAAACTACATAACAGTGGTAATGTGTGGCTTTCAATTTTTATACTTCTATGCGTAATTATAAGTGTTTACTTGAAAAGTAATATTGAATCTGTTGTAAAATGGAAGCTTCATACATCGTTTTCCAAAAATTATTTTATATGTAGTTATGACAAGTGTAAAATGATCTATGTGTCTTATGTTTCGTTGAGATTTCATGAAACTTCATTTAATATATATATATATATATATATATATATATCTTAGACCAAAACTTACTAACAATTTTCTTTTTTAATTTTTTAAAGCTTTAAAATGTTTAAATTAAAAGAAAATATTAATGCAATTTTGAACAAGAAATTAATGAGAATGGATTGAATGTTTAATGACATTTTTTTTGGATTTTTTTTTTTTTTTTTTTTTTTTAGGTATCTTTTGTTGATTTTAACAAAAGTCATTTGACGTTATTTATTTACAATTATAATTATGAAAAAAGAAATGGATGTTAAAAATTTATGCGCAAGGAGCATAATAAATTAATAACATTAATTAATATCTTAATTAATTAAAATATTAATTTTAATTTTAATATATAATTTCTCAACTATAAATAACGCTATATAAAATTGTGACTTTTGCAGGAACAGATTAAAAATTGTAATTTTCATTATTATTATTATACATAGTCCACTGTCGCTAGAGGATAAAAAGAAATGGTATATAATGATAGTGAATAAAACATTCTTACCAGGAAACGAAAGTAATAAATCTTTACAGATCTATCACCGTACCTACAAGCAAAAAAGATTGAAAATTGTTTTCAAGATTGTTTCTCTGGTGATACAACTATATAACAGGTAGTAACGAGGGCTAATAGAAATGTAGATTACTATAGCAATTTTCCTTCATGATGAGAAAATGATAAACAGAAAGGCAATTTTTATATTTTTTATATTGAAATAATAAATCAAGTTATGTAATCTTCAATTGTGGATTTTTAACAATTTAAGCATTGTGTACTACAAATAATATTTTAAACATTACAATAGATTTGCATTCAGTTAGAGGCAGGGATACACATAGAAAAATAGCATTTAATATGAAAAAAAGAGTATCTAATATTTATACAACTGTATTTCACCTTTCATATTTACAAAGAACGCGTAGTTGAAATATTCTTACATTTGTTTCCTTTTCGTATAGGCTCACGTCTGTTAGTTTTTAAGAGAAAAATCAAGACGTTGTTTATAAAATATGATTCATGAATGAATACGATTCCTTTAATTCTCGAAAGTAACACAATATAAAACAAAATAAAGATTGTAAATTAAATAGAATTGCATATCTATATATATATTTAACTCATAATGTGTAAAATACAAGAAATTTCCTCAGTTAATTTTCTCGTTTACTTCTGGTGTTCCATGAATCTCTCAATTTATTTTTAAAATCGTATAGATTTACATTTTAAATATCTAGATGTAGACATCTCCTTTTAATTACCCGACTGCCATACGTAATGAAAGTATTGTATTCGGTTTAAAAAAAATCTTTACGCAGTTTTCATTTATGTTTTTTTTTTTTTTTATTGGTCAAGGCATGTATGCTTGAGTATATTTGTGTGTGATAGGAAATCTCCTAATTAGCAAATTTTCAAAGCGGACAAAGATGGTACAATGGAACTTTAAAATTATGACATGTTTGTTGTTGGGCAAGTTGGGTTTGCAAACTTTTGTAGGCAAATTCTTTCGAAATCCTTATTTAAGCAAGTTTTAAGATGTCTTAATGTATATGTATGTTTTGTTACGAGATAATTTTTGTCTTCTCATTTTGCTTTATCGCTATACATATATGTAATATGGATGTTATTGTCTAATGAAAATCGTGTGATTGTTACACGCCAGAATTTTTCTCCTATATTTTATGCAAGAAATTCTAAATTGCCAATGAGATTTTCTTTTCTTTTTTTTTTTTCTTTCTTTGCTTTCTGTAACATTTTATAAAATAGATGTTTTATGTTAGCAGATAAATTAATTTATTCCAATTATTTTAAACAATATTCTCCTCTAAATTTTTGAAAAGTTCAGCTTTATATTGTGATGTACTAAAGTAAATGAAGATTTTCCACCATTTTCTAATAATAATTTCTAAAGTTAGATATAATTGAAAAAGAGAATATAAATATGGAAAAATTGATAGGGGAGAGTGGGGTACAATGGCCCGCTCCTATAATTTTTTTATTTTTTTATTTTTATGGTTCGTGTTTTGGTACATACAGTGGGTTGCCAAATTAATGTGGACACCTGACATTTTTTTTATATTTTTGCGTTTTTATGCCCCTTATACTTCTTAAAGGTCTTTCTTATCATACTGGAACGCATTTATAGTAAACTTTATTATGCTACGCATTATTTTAAGTGTTTTAAAGAAAAAATATTGAGCTTAGGGACATTTGTGTGACAGTCAGTTCAATATATGCTCTAGAGTGCTCCCAACGTATAATATTGAACGTGCACTTTGGATCCTAAGAACTGAGATTTAGTGTGCATTCTGTCGCATATTTAATAATGTAAGTAAAGTTTCATTATTGAGTTACAATTATATTCATCTGGACTACATTTTTATAATGAAATTTTAAAAAAATTAATTATGGTCACAGGAATTGACATTTCCCCAAGAAACAAATTCGAAATTAAAACTCTCCAGCAGCATACACAACATTCCCAGATGAAAGTCGCAGATATTGTTGGGATTTCTGAATCTGCTGTAAATAAAATAAAAGTGATTTTTGAGAAAAACCTGTCCCTTTCACCGAAAAGAACAGGGAAGTGTGGTAGAAAACGTATAATACGCCCAGAACAGACAGAAATATTAGGGACATTTGCTTACAAAACAAGATAAAAAGTGCTGTTACACTGACTCAGATTGTTCAGGAGTCAGGTATTGCCATTTTGAAAAGACCTGTGCAGCGAAGATTGGCAGAAAAAGGTCTGACAGGCTATCGTTCAGTTCGCAATCCTAAGCTCATAGAGACTATTAAAAAGTAATGACTCGCTTCGACTCGAGACCACAGAAACATGACTATGGAAGATTGGAATAAGGCAATATATGATATTTATTAATAGTTTTAATGATTCCTAAGTCTTTTTTTGCAATTAAACCGTAATGTATTTCAATTTGAGGTATGTTTCACAGATGAGTCAACTTTTGAAATTTTAGCCGATAAAAACAGTTTTGCGTGGCAATTTTCCTGGAGATCAGTTTTTTCCTGAAGGCATAATATAGATAGTTAAACATCCGCTGAAGGTCCTGGTTTGGTTTATTATAAATGCCAAGGGTGTAGGACGTTTACACATTGTACAAGGAACCATAAAACAAGACCAATGTAAGGGAATCTTTCGAACTCGCCTTCTTTCTCAGCTTGGAAGAATGGTTCCTGGAAGGTGAAGATAGTGTTTTTAAGCAAGATTATAGCCCTTGCATTAAAGCAAAATTGTTACCGAATTATTACGGGCCAAGAATATCGAAGTATTATCTCCTCCTGGCAATTCGCCCGATATGAATCTCATGGAAAACTTATAGGATATTACAAAACGGAAATTTGCTAAGAAAATGATTTTAACCAAGAGGCAACTGATCGAAAAAGTTATAAATACCTGGCATCACAATCTTTTTATTAAAAGAAGTGCAAAATCCAGCATAAAAATCATGTCGTAACGCATTGAAACACAAATATTAGCCAAAGGAAATGTCACCAAATATTATTTTCTTACATAATGTTATATTTCTTTTTCGTTTCCATTATATTTTGTTATTATATTGCTATTAAATATGTATATTAACATTAAATAAAGTAATAAACATCAATTGTCACATATGATTTATTTTTATTTAGAACAAAATCCACGATAACTTGATTTTTATGAGTGTCCACATTAATTTGGCAACCCACTGTAGGTAGCAGTACTGCATTGATGAAACTTAGCCAGAAAATTCATGCCTAACTAACAATTTAGCCATTTTATTTGTGAAGTTTAGTTTGCGGTAGCTAAAAGTATATATTTTTAGTTAAAACTTTTTCCTTTTCATGATTCAAGAATTATAATCTGGAAGAGGCTATTTAGCACAATAAAGAGCTAAGCTAATCTATTATTATATTTAATCTCATTAAAATATTTTTAAGTGGATTTTTTTTTTTTTTTTTTTCGTTTACTGTCAGAGGACCAGACGGGGTACAATGGACCATGGTCCATTTACCTCAGTTTTCTGTCTTAATAAACTGATTTACGAAATCTGCATTTTTGAAGTCTTAGCTATAAATTATATATAAAAATTTCAGATTTAACCTTAATTAGATCTATTATATCTTCAAAGATAAATAAGAAAACAATTTACTTTGAGATTTCTTCTTATTTATTTTTAATAACAATTCAGTTACTTTTGTATTCTTATATATAATGCAGCTATAACAAATATCATACAGCTATAACAAACTAAATTAAATAATGTAATTAAATAATAATAATACAAATAAATTTGACGAAAAAGACGGTTTTACATTTTGTAGGTTTAATCACAGAAATAAAAGATAAAGAATCTGTTTTTGTGAGATTCATGCAACGAAAACTTAATTAAGATCTCTACATTTATTCCTAAGAGTGTTGCTACATCTTTTATAAATTTTCAAGCTGTGAGTTTTCCAGACCCTACAACTTCACAAGAAAACAGCAGATTTTCAGTCACACAAAAATTGTTTGGCGTATCATTTTCTAATTTTAATGTTCATTAAATTACATTATTTGTATGAATTGAAGACATAAATAAACAAATATAATATATTCTACATTTTATACTACTAGACAACATACTACATTAGTATGCTTTTTAAATTTGACCTGTGGTCCATAATACCCCATGTCATGGACCATTGTACTCCGCGGTCGGGGTACAATGGTCCATTTTGTCCGTTTTTATTAAAAAAATTACATTAAAAAAAGTAAACGTAATTATTGCTTTTGATTGAATGCCACATAATACGCAATATATAGGTAATATGGGCACATGTTTTCAATAGCGAGAAATTATTACTTTGTGAGTAAACACTTAAAATTTCCAAAATTGGTCCATGGTACCCCACTCTCCCCTAACTGAAATTAAAGTAAACAGCAGTTATTGCTCAAACAGAATTTTTTTCTTTTATATAAAATTTATTGAAAAGAGATTTTTTTTTCCATTTCTGTAAAGCAATTGTAAAACTTTTTGATTTTATCGTACTTTTTATAAATTTATATTTCTTGAAATACAAAAGAATAATGCACTTCATTCCAATTACTGACATTCCTGAAACTCAAATTATCTAAATAAAACCTTCTGGGATTGAGCTAATAAAACTTTATGGCAGCTTTCGTAACAAAACCACAAAGTACCAAGTCACAATTTATTTTCATACCCTTGAAAGTATCTCTTCTCGTTTATATGAGAAGCAATATTTTTGTAATTGGTACTCATTTTTGTAATAAAACGTTATTTTAATTATTAATTTCACAATTTAAAATTATTTGTTAATTAAAATCGGTGTATTAATTATATTTAAACTAAAAAACTTAAAAAAACATTTTATGTTATAGAAAATTTCTAACTTAAATTTATCTATTTATTAATTATTATTATTATTATTATTGTATCACTATTTATCAGATTTTTTTTAATAATTAAATATATTAGATAACGCACATTAAATTTAATATAAACATATATTAATTGCATCTTTCTGGATTCACCGAAATTAGATTTTTGTCTCATAATTTATTAAGTCTTCTGGATGATTCTGTACTTTATAATTAAAATGAATATTTTTTAAACTTGTGTCAAAAAATGGAGTAAAACTGGTTTTAAAATATCGAATAAAAATTTTCATTTTAAGTACATATAAATATATCAGGGAAAACAAAGATAAACAATATTAAAATGTGAACAATAAAAAATTGAAGAGAAAGAAAAACCAATGTTTATATGCAGCTGAATCTCATTACATCAAACTTAAATTCAAACTTAGCTTTATTTTCTACAAAAGCCTTTTGAAAACTGAATTAGCTGGATTTAATAAAACGTGAACCTAATACCGCAAATTACTAAAAGACGCTAATAGGAAATTTACATCTAATGATAATTACTAAATACTGTAAAGGAAACATTTTAATAATAGAGCGTAAAAAAAAAATTCTGTTTTTATTAAAAATTAATGAGTTTTTTTACTAAAAAACTTGAGATAATGGAAACTAAAATATTTTCTTCGGTAATTTATGAATAGTAGATAGTTTCACTCCTTTCCAATTTTCAAGGTTTTTTTTTTTTTTTTTTTTTTTTTTCCATTAGCCGTCTACTATAGGTAATAAAAGTGTTGGTGAACATTTACGATATCGAGTTAATTTACATGTTTTAATGCCTCCTGTCTCAAAAAAAAAAAGGATTTTTGGCTATTGTTTAGTGTATTTGTAAGTGTGTATGTAAATGGAAAATTTTTAACAATCATATCTATAAAAACGAAATAGAATAGAACAGCGTTACTTCAGAATTAAGACAGATCTAGTGTACAGATGATTTTTTTTTTTTTTTTAACTTTTAGTGAAAATTTTAAAACTGGAAAGAAGAGTTTGAAAACGGAAATAAGATTGTAAGTCAGTATCTCAAAAATGGCTCTACCGATTTTCTCTAAAGCTTCTATATAAGCACCTATATAGAAGTTTTACACCTAAAGCTTCTGCATAAAATATCTTTTTTTATGTATTAGTTGGTTACTTCAAGAAAAGTGGTTGGTATCTTGTATAAGTAAGTTAATCATAGTTCTCAACTGCGTTTCTTTATAAAGAGCTCAATGAAAATTATTTTCAAACATGCCATATTTGCCCCATTTCAGATATCCTTTCGTATATAATTATTGATTTTTCAGTGAACAGAGTTTCCCAGAGTTTTCCAGTTTTATTGAAATTCGGTATTGTGATCGAAAGTCGATATCTGAAAAACAATTGTAACGATTTTCTTAATATTTGCTGTATACACTTCTTTTTCGATGTCTTTTGCTTGTATTCCCTGGTTACTAGAGAAAAATCGACAGATGGCTTTATTATGCAGATCAGCTTAAGAGCTCGAAAGATGGTGTTTCAAAAAAGGGCTATATCAGTTTCTTAAAAAACTGGCTATTTATCTGTTTTATATGCCTTTACGATGCATGTATTGGATTGCTTACAGGGAAAATGTTGGGTGTATTAAATTCATTTTATGTTTTCTGACCACACGATCGATAAAAAGATTTCTAAAAATGGAATAGAATGTAATAGGATGAAAACCCATTTCAAATGGAAGTTTTGTGTTTGTTCCACACCAGAATATTTCTTTTTACATTTCGGCAACTCTTTTTGAAGATGCGTATGACTCTTTATGGTTTTCAAGTAGGAGATGCAGGCTCAGTTTTTTCTTCTTAAAATTTCTTCGTGTGTTTCTAATCTCCAGATTTTTAAATGCTAATAAATTTTAATAGAAATACATGCGGTATTTAAAAATAAAAATTCTGTGGTTTAAAAAAACGAAAAAAAAATCTAAGAAATAGTGATATAAAAAAATCTGGAACGTTGACAGCTCAGCCCTATTTTCGTTTTTGCGCGAATATTATTATTATTATTATTATTATTATTATTATTAATTTTTAAAGCATATGCGCGTATTCTGAACTAGTAAGTGAAGAAATATGACTGGTGTCAGAGGGTGGATTATTTTCTGCAAATATCGGAATAGGATAGTTGTAATTTGCAAATAAGATTTTGTTTCTGGCAATGTAAATTCAGGGTTTAGTACTGTAAATATTTTTAATTTTTTGTTACAATGAATTTTCGGCTCTAAATTTTTTTTTTCGTTTACATTGGTAAAGCCGAGATTCTTCAAACATAATTAGCGCTACAAAACAATCTCGATTTTCCGAATGTTGAATAATTAACGGAATAATAATAATTTAATAAATAATAATAATAAATTAATAAATAAATTAAAGTAAGAGAGTTCATTAAACAAATAAAAGAGAAAATTATATTAGTATGTTTGAATATTTTTCCCCATGTAATATGCTTTTCAATTTAATGCTACTGCACTTCAAATAATTTAATGATAAAGAATATTTCGTTGTGACCGCGTAAAAATCTATGAGTGCTATATTCACTAAAATCTATACAGCTCGTGTGATGGGGACCTATAACATATATATAAATTTTCAGCTCAATCAAATAAGGCATTTAGACGCTATCGCAATCATTATGATAAAAAATTTTTCGTTGTGTACCTGTAAAAATACTATAGCTTCTACATTCACCAAAATCTATACAGTTAGTTCTATGGTGATTTACAACATGTATATGAATTTTCATCAGAAAAGGAATAAGGCAATTAGACGCTATCACATTTTAAATAATTTGAGCCCTTAGTCCATAATGATGAAGAATTCTTTGCGCCCCAGTAAAAAAAAATATATATATAAGTGTTAATTCACCGAAATCAATAGGGTTCGACCTACAATATATGTACCAACTTTCAGCTAGATTGAACAAACAGTTTAGACTCAATCGTGTTCACTCACACACATCATCGTAAAAATAGGGAAAAAAGGAGAAGAAGGAGAAAAAAACATAGAGGACCTCAAAACGTATTGATGCAACAAAATCTCAAAATCGAATTTTTGTCATGTTTACAACATTCTCTTACATAGTATGTTTAGAAAAAAAAAAAAAAGGAGCTGCTTTGCTGCAAGTTTGCGCAAATAGCTTCCCAACTTTATAGTTAGGTTACTTTTGTAGTTGTTACTTTACAAATATACACTAACCGACAAAAAAAAAAAAAAAAAGCCGCACTGCAGAAAAAATGACATATTTTTTTCATTTGTAATAACTTTAAAATTAAGGGTTGAAACAAATAACTAAAACTGTCATGTTTGCATAATACCAAAGGGATGAAATGATACGTATGTACATTTTCGATATAATAATTCGCTTTATTACACTCTACGAAGTACTTTATAAGAATCTGCATAAAACTTTCGTTTTAAAAATAATGCAATAACCATACACTTTGTATTCTATTATGATTTATTATATGAAATAAACAAGTTATATTTTTATATATGAAATAAAGCTATTTATTTGTTAGATCTAAGCTATTTTTTATTAAAAGTATGTATCCTGTATTGGGTTCATTCCAAATTTATATGGAAATACTACTTTAATACACAATGGTATAGTATTATGTTTAATATAAATCTCAGAAATTTCAATGTACCAAATATCACAAATAAATTTTTCCAGTTCCAGCAGAGTTGTAGGTTGCAAATTTCGAATCCTCTCCCCTCTCCCCCTCCTTGTTATAGACGAAACATTTTCGAGCGGATCGCGATTGGGATTATTTCCATGTCTGGTAAAGAAGAAATTCTACTATATCTTTTGTGGGATTTAACTTAAAGTGAAAAAAAAAGATACGATTACTTACAGAATTATAGGTTCTCATGGGAATGGATAGGAAATTTTGAAAATTTTAAGTGAGTAAACTTATTACAGACTCCATGTAGTAAGGTGTATTATCATCTTGAAATGCTTTGCGGAAATGTCCAAGATACCTCCAAAATAGTCGGTCAGGTACCACTTTTATGATGACTGTGTTTTATTTCGAGTTAATTGATCCCTTGAGCATAAAAAATTGTCCGACTGTTTGAAAAGTTATGCACCTCCATATCATAATGTACGGAGAATGTGTCACTGTTTTAAAAGTGGAATTTTCATTAAGTCGGTGATATTTTCATTGTCAGATCTGCTTGTTTTCTTTAGCTCGAAATAAGTTAAACTTGACTCATCATCAGTTCAGCCCAATAACTAACTAATCATTTTTTAATTTTTTTATTCATCTGAGGTCTTGCTTTCCTAATTCTCTTCACTTAGGGCCTTATTCACCAACTTCTTAACACTCGGATTAAACCTCGGATCAGTGGTAATCGCTCGATCATACAAAAATCGGTATTCTCCAACAAAAATCCGCGGCAGATTTGTAGAACAGAGGTTCACTGGTGTTTGTTTACATTTTGGCGATATTATCCGTGCGCCAACGAACCAAGGAAATGAATTTATCTTATGGCAACCTTACAAAACGTTTGTTTACGTTCGAAATGAAAGAAATATTAATGAAGACGACTATTTAACGTAATTAAATAAAATTATCGAAGAAATTTCATAAAATGGCGATGGTTAATTAACTTTTTAACTACAATATTTTAATAAATAAGCAAATACTTAACAAAATGCACGTTTTGTCATCGAAGTTTTAAGAGCAAATTAATTTCAATAACACAATAAATGTAATTAAATAAATGAAAATTCAGAATAAAAATATAACTTTAAAAATAATTAAAAAAGCATGAAAACTTACAATATATGCAACATGAATATTATTTATTTATTTATTTATTTATTTATTTTTCATTTTGAAATTTCTGTTGACTCCATAATACGTAATCACATATCAAATATTTCACTTCGCGCTCAGTTAATTCGTAACATTCGAGGATTCTAAAACAGCATTCAAATGAATCGAAACACATCGGTATAAAGATTATGACTATATACAAATAAAATAAAAAACATATTTTCAAGTTATCAAATGATACGCTTTCATTTCTCCAGACACATATCGTTTCGAATTTTTCATTAACACTTACATTTCAGCGGAGGGGAAAATTCTCTAGTTTTCATAAACTTGACCAACAAGTGATTGAGTGAGTGAGTTTTACGTCGAACTAGTGCTACGTTGTGGGCAATGAGTACGGCAACAAAATATCCCCATTTTCTACAGACAACGTTTACTTTATTCGCATTATTATAATTTTTTAAAAAATTATAGAAAGTAAACTATTTAATATTCAAATTTTATTTTTAGTGCTTATTAATTAAAAATGAAAAACAAATACATGCATAATTGTTAATTGTAGCAATTTAAAGCTTCTCTGTTTTAAAAGTTCACGGATCCGGACACTGTAACGACGGAGGATGAATTGGGACATACCCCTAAGGTATATGAATCAACAAAGAAACATAGCTGAATCTGAAAACGCACGTAACTCGGCTCCGCGGCAATCACTGTCGCGCATGTTAAAACCAAAAAAAACATCACTGGACACCCCTAACTAGCTGTGTTCGGCTGGCTTGTGTTCACTATTTCAATAAACTCAAAGAAGACACACTGATACTTGTAACAGTTTTACTCATAAAATAACAACTAACAATTTATAGAAATAAAAGAGCTCAATTGAATTAAATAGGTGCTATAACTGTGCACGGAAACGTAAAACTTCTTTACAAAGCGAGCGAGCAAACTGAACAGCATTTTCTCTCTGAACTCAAGTCTTTCAGCGATGGTTACAAACAGTACTTTGTTGAGCCATCTACTGACACAATCCACAACCAGTAAAATGTTCACCAAACTAATTCAGCTGTTCGCCTCAGTACCCCCTCCCCAGTGAACAAAGACAGGCAAACTTCAACTGGGTACGAATCTGTCTGGAAATCGGACCTGTCTTTTAGAACGTCTAGGTACCAGTTTCTCGGAGGTACGAGCACTAATGTTTTCATCTAGTTGAACTTCTGTTGGAGAATCAAACACAATAAAGGCTGGTTTAAGTCTATCGATATTAACGACTTGAATTTTCCCATCTATTAAAACATGGAAATATTTTTCCTTTCTTGACACCACAGGGTATGGTCCATTATACGGTGGTTGTAATGATCCTCTAACTCGATCATATCTCACAAACACATGTGAACACTGTTTTAAATGCTTATGTACAAAAACTGGATTATTTTGATGTGCAGATGTAGGTTTTGGTTTGAGCAACCTCATAAATTCTCTTAATTTCTCAACATATATACGTGGGTCCTTTATGTCTACCGTAGGATCGTAAAAATCACCAGGAAGTCTTAAATTACTTCCATACAGTAATTCAGCAGGAGTTGCTTCAATATCCTCTTTCAATGCACATCTAAAACCCAAAAGAATTGTTGGGAGGACCTCAGTCCAACTACGAGTTCCATGGGCCATAATCGCTGCTTTTAGTGGTCTGTGAAAATTTTCAACTAAGCCATTTGCTTTTGGATTGTATGGGGAAGTTCTCCATTTTTCTATACCAAGTAATTGAGCAAACTGTTTAAATAAGTCAGATTCAAACTGTCTCCCTTGATCTGTCGTAATTCTTAATGGTGTACCATATCGGGCAATCCATTCTCTGTAAAGAGTTCGTGCAACTGTTTCAGCTGTAATGTCTTTTAGCGGATAAGCCTCCGGCCAACGGGTAACTCGATCAATTACAGTTAAACAATAAGATTTACCATGTGACTCCGGTAAGGGACCTACAATATCACAATGAATGTGTTGGAAACGCGCAGTAGGGATATCAAATTTCTTCAATGAAGATTTAGTATGTTTACTAATTTTTGATCGTTGGCAATCAATACATTGACGTGCCCACTCACGACAATCTTTATTCATAAAAGGCCAAACAAATCTATCTCTAATGAGATTGACTGTAGTTCGCATACCAGGATGCGAAAGGCAATGTAAATTCTGGAAAACTTTCTTACGAAATTTTAATGTGACATATGGACGAGCTTTTCCAGTACTAATGTCACAGTAAAGCTGTGAATTTGTATTTGGCAATGTAATTAATTTTAATTTAAGTACTGACTCTGGTTCTGAAATTAATTTATTTAATTCCTCATCCGATTTTTGATCCTTACTCAATTCATCAAAATCTAAATTTCCAGGAATAGAAATTTCATTTATACGCGACAAAGCATCTGCAGCACCGTTTAACTCCCCTTTTATATATTTAATATCCGTAGTAAATTCTGATATAAATGAAAGCCAACGTGCCTGCTTATTTGTATGTGTGTCACGTACTTTATGAAAGGCTTCAATAATTGGTTTATGATCCGTTATTATTTCGCAGTTTCGTGCTTCTAGCATGTGTCTGAAAAATTTTACTGACTCATACATTGCTAAGAGTTCACGATCAAAACTAGAATACTTAGCCTGAGAAGGCGATAACCGTCTGGAAAAAAATCCAACTGGTTTACAATCTGACCCTTCTAATATACTAAGTGTTGCACCAATAGCAATATTACTGGCATCACTATGCAATACAAGCCTTCCATTTGTACTCGGAAATGACAACAAAGCAGCATTCGAAAGAGCTTGCTTTGATTTTTCAAAAGAATCGATTAATTCCTGAGTCCATTCAATTTTTGTACGATTATTCTTTCCCTTCACTCCTTTTAATAAATCTGTTAAATTAGCCAAAATATCCGCAGCGTGTTTTATGAATTTTCTATAAAAATTTATTAATCCTAAATATTTTCGCAACTCTAGCAAATTTTCAGGTCTAGGGTACTCCAAAATGGCTTTAACTTTTCTGTCAAGGGGTTTAATACCCGACGCGGAGATTTCATGACCTAAAAATTCAATAGTATTTTGACCATATATACTCTTTGATTTATTTATATTTAAACCAAATTTATTTAGTCTTTCAAAGACCATTTTTACGTGGTTGATATGCTCCGTTTCGTTTTCTGAAAATATCAGTACATCGTCTATGTAAGAAACAACAAAGTCCAAATCCCCCAGGACCCCATTCATAAATCGCTGGTATGTCATTGGAGCGCATTTTAAACCAAATGGGAGATATAAAAATTCGAAATTTCCAATTGGTGTCGTTACACAAGTTTTTGGAATATCCTCTTCATTCACTGGTATATGATAATATGCCCTAACAATATCAATCTTTGAAAATATTGTCTTATTATGAAGGACATTAGTTATATCATGAATATGTGGGATAGGATATCTATCTGAAATAGTTATTGAATTTAAACGTCTGTAATCTCCACATATCCTATACGTACCATTTGATTTTGGAACCACATGTATGGGTGAGGACCAAGGAGACTTAGAAGGTCTACAAATTCCCTGTTCTACCAAAACTTGGAATTCCTTTTTTACAATTTCTAATAATTTTGGATGTAATCGTCTAGGTCTAGAAAACACCGGAGCTCCCTTTGTTTCAATATAATGTTTAGTATTATGCAATACCGGACCTTTAAAATTTGGTACCGGACTCGCCAAATTTGGAAATGACTCTAAGAGTTTATCATAAGGGGAATTTCCCGAAATTAATTTTATAGAGGGGGATTCAATACCACTCAATTTTCCTCTTATTTGTAAGGTAGTATTCGAATCAATTAAAGTTTGATTTTTCAAGTCTATAAGAATTCCGTAATTGTTTAAAAAATCTGCACCAATAATAGGTGCATTTACTCTAGCTATCACAAAGGACCACCGGAACATTCGACGCAATCCCAAATTAATATCCAATGTTTTACTACCATATGTAGGTATCCTAGAATCATTTGCGGCATACAAAAAATCTTCAGGAGCATTATATTTACAATTTATTGGTGCCGGTATACAAGAAATATCACTTCCAGAATCAATTAAAAAATTACAGTTTGTAGCTTTATCATAAACAAAAAGTCTACATTTTTTTACTTGGGCTGCTACACCTGAACCAAACTTTAAACCAGATGCAGCAGCCAAAACTAGTTTTTTTTCCTCTTTTGAATTATACTGACATGGTTTCCGACACCTTCTAGCATTTTCCCCAAATTTTGAATGATAAAAACATAAATTCGAATCATTACTATCAAAATTTCCATCTCCAACATTACGACTTTTACTACGGTAATATGCACGGTTTAAATCACGACTTCTCGATCTTGATTGCCTATTTACTTTCGAAAATAAAGTTGAAATCTGAGTTTTTAACTCTACAATTTCTTTTCGAATTTCTTTAACCTCGCTTTCCAAATTTTTCCCCTCAACAACCGCGCAAACACTAGGGATTTCCTTAATTTCAGCAATCTTATCAGCTAATTTTGCCAATTCCGATAAATCCGCTGAAGAGGCAGACAATATTGCCTGAAAATTTACAGGTAATCGTTCCATCCAAATTGTTTTCAAAAAATCCTCGGTAACGGATTTCCCTCCTAATTCTTTCATTTGCCGAAGTAAAGTTGAAGGTTTTTTATCTCCCAGTGTTAATTCAGACAATAATTTACGCAGCTGCTGAGATTGAGAATCTGAAAACTCCGAAATTAACCTTTGTTTTAAAGTTTCATAACGAATTTCGGAGGGGGGGTTTAATATCAAATGAGAAACTGAAATAAGCGAATCTGGATCAATTGAACCTATAACTGTGTTATATTTTGTCAGATCATTTGTAATCTGCGATGTCGCGAAATTCGCTTCAACTTGAACAAACCACACTTGAATATTATTCTTCCAAACAGGGGGAATCCTACAAGAAACTCTTTCAACATTTATCCCCTTCTCACCAGAGTCCATGGCAATCTTATCAAGATTTTATACTTTAACTACTATTTAAAATTTCATAAGTTCAAAATTCAAAGTCAAAATGAATTTAAATTCATACGAAAGAAGATTCCTAACGCTAACTTAAAATAGCAAATCTTTTACTCTATTACAGCCATATCGTAATACACTATATAATATATACCATTTAAAACAGCATTAAAAAAAAATATATACATATCAATCTAGTTAAAATAGCTTATAAAAGCAGAAATATATATATTCGTTATTTATTTAATGCATTTTTAATTTCAAACAGTAAAAAAAAAAAAATCAATTAATTTAAAGTATATTCATTCAAAGTTAAACCACTTAGCTCAAAGGCCGGAGGTATCGCCATATTACGCTGTTTCGTCAGAGGTCACCACTACGAAAACCACTACGGCTGGGTCACCACTTCGGCTGGCTTGTGTTCACTATTTCAATAAACTCAAAGAAGACACACTGATACTTGTAACAGTTTTACTCATAAAATAACAACTAACAATTTATAGAAATAAAAGAGCTCACTTGAATTAAATAGGTGCTATAACTGTGCACGGAAACGTAAAACTTCTTTACAAAGCGAGCGAGCAAACTGAACAGCATTTTCTCTCTGAACTCAAGTCTTTCAGCGATGGTTACAAACAGTACTTTGTTGCGCCATCTACTGACACAATCCACAACCAGTAAAATGTTCACCAAACTAATTCAGCTGTTCGCCTCACTGTGCATGAATCTGAAAACGCACGTAACTCGGTTCCGCGGCAATTACTATCGCGCATGTTAAGACCAAAATTTCCCATAATGTAGCTCTAGTGTAACGTAAAATGCGCTCGAAACAAATGAACCAATCAAATATCGCCTAATTTCCGTAATGTAGCTCTAGTGCAACGTAAAATATACTCAAAACAAATGAACCAATTAAATATAGCCTAATTACCCATAATGTAGCTCTAGTGCAATGTAAAATACACTCAAATCAATAAAAAACAAATGAACCAATCAAATCTCTCCATACTGCGTCATAATAGAATCGTTAAGTTATGTTTACAAGGATAGGCAGTTTCTCGCTACGGAAGTTCGCCAAGCAGAAAGTGAACCTCTGTTCTACGGATCAACCAAATCCGCTGTTCACCGGCTACTTTAATTCTCGGATTTGCTGATCCATGGTTTAATCCGAGTGTTAAGAAGTTGGTGAATAAGGCCCTAAGAATGGAATATTTTCAAATTTTCTGTCATTTAAACCTGCTTCTTTTAATAGTTGCTGCACTGTAGTTAAAGACATTATGCTGCTAAACACTTTTTCTGAATATCTTTTATGTACTAAATGTAATATAAACCGATTTTATAGGCAATGGCTTTTTAACTTACGGCCATCTCGCTTGGATGAGCAACATGGCCGCCTAAAGCCAAATTTCCAGTTTAAATGGCCAAAAATTATTATATCTTGCTAAAAACCCTTATACCAATATTTCATGAACATTTTATTATTTTGCCATCTCACGTATTAAAATATTATTTTGATTTTCAATCAAAAATAATTATTTTTTGTGGCATCGTTAATTGCCTCATTCTTACCACTTTTGAAATAATTTCTAAAATCACAATTTTCCTGACAGTTGCATTTTGTTTTTAACACTAGACTCAATGCTAAAGTATATGCGGAGGACAACATAATAAAATCTGTTCGAAAATTTGCTTTTTAAACAATAAAATTTGCGGTTGTAGAAGGTGAAAAGGAAAATATTCAAGTGCGGCTTTTTTTTTTTTTTTTTTTTTTTTTTTTTTCTTGTCGCTTAGTGCACATATGCAAGGAGAGTACTGTAATCATGTCAAAAATCCGACTTTGAGAATTTGGTGTTTCTATACGTTTTGAGCAGTGTTGTGCAAGTTCACGAAAAAAACGAGCTAGTTCAAACTCAAGTTCATCGTGTAAAAAACGAGCTAGTTCGCGCTCAAACTCCTGTCTGAAAAAAATGAACGCGTTCAACTCAAGTTCATTTTTAAAAAGGAGCGAAGCTCATTAAAAGTTCATTTTTGAGTTTTTTTTTTCTCTAAATAGATCTTCTCGGTGACTCGGTGAACACTTTCATAGGTAATTTACATTTATTAAAATTGTCAATTACCATGAAAATTATTCTTAATTTAGTGTTTAATTAAACTTATAAACATTTAATTCTCAATTATAACTTATTCATTTAATTGTAGTAGAAATTTATCTAGAGGACACTTCTGAATAGTGAACCCACTGTTTTTTTATTCTCAAATTTCCAATACTTTTGTTTATGCGCACAGTGGCGCACCCAGAAATAAATTGTGGAAGAGGCCTGAGTTGAAGAATAAAAAATACTATATATATATATATATATACTGAAAGCAATTCCAATCCTATGCCAGTATTTCTGAATATAAATTTTTGTTTTAGTTAAAGCAGAAATTACAAGAAAGTTTCTACAAATATTTAAGAAATGTGGTACAGTAGGACAACTTTATATGCAAGTGAATGTGGTATTTATCAAAATAGCAAATATAAACATGTATATGTCGATCCTTGTTCTATAAAATCATTTCCAAATAGAAATTGTTATTTTAGCTTAAAGCAGAAAACTTTCCAAAAGTTTCTCCAAAGATTAATTTTTAAAAGTTATGAAAGAAAACGGGTGTGAAATTATGAGTATATATACAATGTTTATTTTGGAAGTATGATGCGTCATGGTCAATATCAAACAAGTCTTTGAAAGTCTGTAATTTCTAGATAAACGAAATTTTTTGAAAGTTTTAAAATAATCAATGGAATTATAATCAAAATAATTTTTAAACATTATATATAAGTTATACACTTTAAAAGTATTTTTACTTCCAAAAATTTCTAAATAAAATAACATTTAAAAATGTAAATTTAAATTAAATTTTAAGTTATTTTTGAAATAATTTACTTTGACAATATTTTTAATCTTTTGTTCTATGCAGCTTACTAATTGCTTCAATTAGAACTACGACAAGATTTTTCTTACTCTAACATGTTTGCTCAAGAGCCATTTTGCTTAAATTAAGAGTTATTTATTTATTTTTGATAACGAAACTAGTATAATATAACATTTTCAAATGACAAATAATAATAATAATAGAAAGAAAAAGAAACTGAAAATATCCTACCCTGTCATTTTTAATTTATAAAGCAGGCTGAGTTTTTATTGACTATCAATAGCATGATATTAAATATGATAAAGAAATTAGTATGATTTAAAATTTAATAATAATAAAAAAAAAAAAAAAGAAAAGAAAAGAAAAGAAAGAAATCAAAAGAAAGAAAAAAAGAAAAGAAATTTAAAATGTAAAAGAATATAACATACACTATTATCATTTTTAATTTATAAGCAATACGTAAAATTTCATGAAAAATGTAAAAAAAAAAAAAAAAAAAAAAAAAAAAAATAAGCAGGAATTATTTTACATTTTTCTTAATATAATATATAACATCTCTATTGTATGCAAAGAAAAATCTATATTTAATATATGTTTTTTAAAGAAAAATATTTACTTCTACTTTTATTTCTAAAGCAGGCTGCGCTTTTATTGATTTGGTATATAAATATGATAAAAAAATTACTCAATTTATTACTTTCCGAACAAACGTATGAAAGGAAAGTATTGTAATCATGTCAAAAATCCGAATTCGAGATTTTGGTGTTTCAATACGTACGCTAGCGTCTAAAAACGCTTTGCTCGAATGCGCTGTAAGTTGGTACGCATGTTGCATGTCACCGTAGCACGAACCCTATTGATTTTGGTGAATCTGGCACTTACAGTTTTTTTTACAGGGACACAAAGACAAATTTTTTATCACTATGGCCTGTGGGACCAAAATCTTAAAAGTGCGATAGCATCTAAACGCCTCATTCAATTGAGTAAAAATTTTATACATATATTATAGGTCACAGTTACTCAATCTGTATAGATTTTGGAAAATCTGACACATATAGTGTTTTACAGGGATATAAAGAAAAATTCTTTATCATTATGGCCTCTGGGGCCAAATTTATAAAGTGCGATAGCGTCTAAACATCTTATTAAAAAGAGCAAACAATTTATATACATATAGGTAATAGTTGCAAGAACTGCGTAGATTGTGATGAATCTAGCACTTAATTTTTTTTACAGGGACACAAAGAAAAATCCTTTATCTTTATGGCCTATGGGACCAAATTTTAAAAAGTGCAATAGGGTCTAAACGCCTTATTCAGTTGAACAAAAAAATTATACACATATTACAGGTCACAATTTCACGAACTGTATAGGTTTTGGTGAATCTAGCACTTCTATTTTTTTTTTTTTTTTTTTTTTTTTTTTTTTTTTACAGCACAGCAAATAATTCTGTATCATTATGGCCTATGGGGTGAAATTATTTAAAGTGCGACAGCATCTAAATGCCTTATCCGTTTGAGTGGAAAATTTATATACGAGTCATATCACACAAACTGTATAGATTTTCGTGACTCTAGCATTTAACGAGTTTTACAGGAACACAACTAAAAATTGTTCATCATATTAAATTATTTAAAGTGTGATAGCCAGTAAATGCCTTATTCAAATGAACTGAAAATTTATATACATGTTATACGTCACCGTCACACGAACTTTATGAACTTTAGAAAATCTAGAATTTATGATTCTTTTTACAGGGACGAAATGCAAATTTCTTTATCATGTTGGTATATAGGCTCAAATTTAAAAGTGCGATAGCGTCTAAATGCCTTATCCGATAAAGCTGAAAATGTATAAGTCACTGTTGCACTAACTATAAGCATTTTGGTGAATCTAGCATTTGTAGGTTTTTACAGGGACACAACGAAATATTCTTTATCATTATGATCTACGTGTTCGGTAAGATAGCGTTCAATTAAACTTCGTGTACTATATAAAGAAAAATACTCAACCTACCTAATATAATTTTCTCTTTTGTTTATTTAACAACTCCTCTTACTTTACTTTATCCACAAAACCGTTAATTACTCAATTTTTGGAATGTCGAGTGAAGTCACTGCAGATTTTTTTTTTTTTTTAATAATGACCAAAAAATAAAAGAAGAGAAGAAAAAACATTAGATAAAGGAAAGAATATATTATATTTAAAATAAATAAGGAATCAAAAACCTCATCGTTTTTGACTTATAAAGAATGTAAAATTTTATTAAAAATGAAAAATAAATAAATAAATAATATAGGTAGAAATCATTTTATATTTTGCTTAAATTAATAAATAAATTTCATCATTTTATATATTTTTAATAATAAAAGCTGTATATAGTCTCTAAAGAAAATTGTGTTTTCAATATCTATTTATAGATAAACATGCAATTTTCTATTCTTAAAACACGCTGTTGATCTTATCGAATTTCGAAATAGTTAATTGTGAAAAAGAAATTTGTATAATTATGATTTAAACATAATAATGATATAAACACTCATATATATGTTCTTTTTAAAATTCTTGAAAATTATCATCTCATCAAGGTTTTACTTCCTGGTTTCTATGTATTATAATGAATGATGAAATAATATAGCAATTTTATATATTTTTAATATGTTGATTAAAGTAATAAATACTCTCTTACTTTCTTTTTAATTATTATTATTTTTTAATAATAAATACTTGTATTTGAATCGCACTCGAAAGTAAATATTCCTTAAAAATTATATTAAGAATGACTTTCACGTTCTAATTAATAACATATTTTTAATTTTAGTTCATAGAGAAGCATAGAAATTAATATTTTTTGTTGGCTGTTATGTGCTTTTATAAAATTTTGAGGTATTTAAATGTGATAAAAAATATTTTGATTTAAAATTTAACAATAATAATAAATAATACATAATCAATAATAATTCTTAAGAAGCATGTAAGCAAAATTAATTGAAATTTATAAAGAGTATTGTGTTTCATTTAAAAAGTATAATAAAAAATATCGCTAACAATATTTCAACAACTATTTTTAAATTGTTATCGAATTTCGAAGAATTTAAAACTGATATATATATTTAAATATAGTAATGTTAATATAATATTTTGTAAATGAAAATTAAAATGATAATAATAATATATTCCACGTATTTTATATAAAAATGAAATATAATATAGAAATTATAAATTATAATTTTTGGAATTCTTCAAGAAATTTTTCAAATCTTATACGGATTTTGCTTTTCTAAAATTCATTTTCTGTTGATTAAAGAAGAAAAAAAAAAATCTAAAATTTTATTAAAAATGAAATTGTATGCTATTCTTATTTTTCCTTTTAATATTTTTTTTTATAATTAAAATTGAAATGAAATATCAAAATAGTAATAGTTTAATACACCTTTTCTTTATCTTTTAGAAAGACTGCTTTCCATTATGGTTTTTCATTAGCTTGAAGAAAAATTTTATATATTGATATTTTTCACATGGTCTTACTTTCTCAGAGAAATTTCAAATATATTTGCAAAAGACTACGACGGAATGTAAAAAGTGTTAAAAGTGATAGTGAATGACTGAGAAATGAGAATACTCTACTAAAATGATCCCCGTTTTTTCTCCCCCATTTCTTTTTCTTCCTTGAAAATAAATCGAACAGAGAAACATACATTCACTATCCTATCAAAAGAGCGAGATGCTGTCTGAGCTGCAACCAATTTCTGGTTATAAATTTTAGCTGTTATAACACTATAACACACACAAAAAAAGAGAAAGAAAAGAAAGATTCGCTTTTCCTAGTGTCCCGCTCTCTTTATTTTATTTTGAATGAGGGTGTTTAAAAGTCGAAAGTGGTCACCAATACCCAGTGGCTCCAACATCTGGATATCTGATTATAGCCATTAGATAACAATTATTCAAGTTTCAACCAACAAAGATCGGTAAGTCCCGTAAGCCCCCTGTTTCCTGTTTTTACGACTTCACTCAATAGGTGGTCTGAGTCGCTTTAGGGAAGAGTTTTGTTTACATTCATCTAATAAGTTCAAAGAATGCCGTTTTATATCAGAAAGAAAGAAAGTAAAAATCTGTTATACTGTGAATATGAGAGGGAAGGGAGTAAAGTTTTAAAATGTTGAAAAACAACAAGCCCTATCTACATTCGAAAAGAATCGTAAAAAAGAAATTCTTATTCATATTTAGATTTATTCTTCGCGTTTATTTATTTTTATTTTATGTCTAAAAACTTAAAGTGTGCGAAATTGGTGCTTTTATTATTTATAATACATTTTTTAAATTTAAAACACTTTCTAAATTAACTTAAATTGTCGTATAAATTAACTATTTGGAATAGTTGAACTCTGCTCAGATCCCCATCATATATTTGTTCTCATACATTTCTACTTTAGCTCATACTATGTACATTTTAAAAGATATGAAGTCTGTTTATCATTTGGCCGGATTGTAGAATGTAGTTCCTCAACTATTAGGATACCCTCCCGCCTCCCGCCTTCCGCTTCAATATATTTATCTTATCCTAATTTGTTATTTAATTTTGTTTAGGTCAGTTTTATATTTCAGTTTTCATGCAATTCTATAGTATTTCCAATCCAATAATCTTCATATAGCAAGTGTTTGGGAAATATTGTCTTATTCTGCCATGTTTAGAAATTTGCAAATTTTGAATAATTTAGAAAGATTTCAAAGTGGAATGTCTATAGTCAATAATGTTCATGATAGTGTCATAAATGGTATTTTAAAGCTGGTCAGATAACTTTACGATTAAAATAATCCTCGTAATACACGTTTTTATCGGTCGTTGTCGCAATATTTAAAATATAGCGTACTTATTTCCTATACATAATCCATTAAATTTGTAAACAATTGTTGATCCATTCTTGAGAATCATTCACGTAAGATCATAGAGCATTGTTGCAAAATGAGTGCGAAACGAAAGAAATATATATATTTTTTTAATTTAATTTGTAATATGTTATTTTAAGTTTTTGACATTAAAAGGAATTTTTAATTATATTACAAAGCTCAAAATGTGACATAAAAAAGAAATAGTGAAAATCCCCCCCTTGCCCCCCTTCAACTGTATATCATTTATTATAATTTTAACAAAGATTAAGTTATATTTATACAAAGTTCCAGAGAAATAGTTCACATGGTGATATAAAAACAATCATTTCGCCCCTTTGCCCCCCACCCTCCAAGATATGTGTAACACTTTTGTAATTTTATTTCAATCTATAATAGAGTGGTTTAAAAAATTCTTTTTTGCATCTGCGCAAACCCCTTGTCCCCTAAGCTATATATAACACTTATTGTGATTTTCGTAAAGAATAAGTGATAGTTATAATACGGAATATCGTTAAAATCGGTAACAAGGTGATATTAAAAAGAAAAAAAAAAAATCTTTCAGATCCCGAAGTATGTGTGACACTGCATTTTTTGTCATAAACAGCAAGTGACTATTAGACAAAATTTCATTAAAATCAGTAAGAAGGAGATATAAAAACAATTATTCTCTTTCAATATGCTCCTGGACCCCCCCCCCCTTCCTCCAAGTATATACTAAGTGAAAGTGGTACCAATTTAATTGATTGAAATTTCTAAAAATATGTTATGAAAATCATTCTTTAAATTCATTAGTTGATGTTTATTGTTTTTGCGATTTGCAAATATCAAAAGTACCCTTTCTTCCGGTGCCCTTTTTTCCAGGTGCCCTTTTTTCCGGGCGCCCTTTTATCTGGTGCCCTTTTTACCAGTGCCTTTTATTACAAATGCCCTTTTTTCCTAGATCCATTTTGCCGAGTTATTTTCTTTTCTGTCCTTTTCTTCTTCTACTTTCCTTTTCATATTTCAGACAGAAATATTTAATATGAGTTTGAGCTTGAATTGCTTTTTCACGCTCAAGTTCGTGTAAAAAACGAACTACGCTCAACTCAAGTTCATAATTTAAAAAACGAGCGAAGTTCAACTCAAAACTCAAAATTTTTGAGCTACGCTCACGAACGCGTTCAAATGAACGCGTTCAACTATATATGGCTTCTACAAAGTGCTTTTGTTTGCCTTAGCACAAATCAGACAGAAACATATATCTTTAGATTCCTTTATGGCATTCTGTATAATTTCAATTCAAAATAAATTTCCAATTTGCTTTATATTTCGATTTTAATTTATATGTTTACAAAACTGTACTTTTCATAAACTATAAAAGTTTTATAAACTATAAAATATTATTAAAGAGATCTTTCGTAGAGCAACCCTTAAGACTGAAGGTAAAACAGAAACGGAATACAGGGTGTCCATAATCAAACTTGGCCGAACATTAAATCAAACAATAGTCGAACATTGAGTCGAACATTTGTATATGGACAATTCGAAGGATGCGCTCAAATATTCTCCAAATAAATAAATGAAACAAAGTAAAATGTCCATTGGAGGAGGGGGGGGGGGGTATATATAAAAATAAAAGCAAGCTACAAATTTGAATACAAATACCCTTAGTCATTATTACAGATACACACACATATATAAATATATATATATATATATATATAGAGAGAGAGAGAGAGAGAGAGAGAGAGAGAGAGAAAGAGAGAGAGAGAGAGAGAGAGAGACTTTTTAGCTGTCTAAAGCATAATGTTCAATGTGGTCCCCATCATTAAGTTGTAAAATTTGCAGCCGATGAACAGTGTGTTTAACAGCTGACCACAGCTGGTCGCCAGAGATCTCCACGTGCAACGTTTTATGCATGCAACGTCCAAGGAAAATGAATATCCAATTACACTGTCATCTGTAAACTTTTGTTTAAAAAAAAAAAAAAACTTTACAAAATGTAGGAATAAGAGATTTAAATGTCTCTTTCTTTTGCAGAATATTTAAGCACATCCTTTAAATTGTTTAAATTGTATATATATAAATTTTTGGCTCAATCCGCAGTTTAGTTACAACTTCAGAGAACAGTAAATAGGCTAAGTTTAATTATATCCACCTTGTATATTCTATGCATAAATCCCAAGGTAAATAGTAATTTAATTGTTTAATTTTTATAATTTGTTTTCAAAGAAACTAATATTTACTATTTTAAATGTTTAATTTAAATGTAAATTAATTTTATAGGTTAAGTATATAAAAATATAAGCTTTTTATTTCATAAAATTTCAACAATCAGGGTTCCTACTTTCCTTTTTATCTCCTTGACTTTTTTTCCCCATTACATTCATATAATAATCTTCTTTAATATGTTTCCACAATCAATTGAAGGAAAATTACTATATAAATATAGTGGCGGAACAATTAGGGAAAAGGGCGGGATCATAGTAGCCCTGACAATGCATAATTCTTTAATATAGAATAGTTTAAAAAAAAATAAGAATGGCAGAAAAATATTTAAACATTTATATGCAAATGTTTAATTCAGAAATAAATCTCCAAAAATAAAAATTAGTTACAAAAAATAAAAGAACCTTGCTTCTATAAATAGCATTTTTAACACATTCAAATGAAAATAATGTTAAAGCTTAGTAGATGCAACGCATTCGCGTTTGTTAAGTTTTATTACTTTTTTTTCTGAAATTCAAAGCATGCGATAATGTGACTTTACATCGCTTCTACATATATCTAAGGTACCAAAATAAACCGGAATTCGGAAAAAGAATATTTTCGAACTTCCAGGTGTGAAAATTTGTATTTAGACTCAATCAGGCGTCTTCTCTGAATATAGTGTGTGCCACTAGATCGATAAAATTGTTCAAATAATTTCAAACAGCTTATTTTCAATTTCTGATATTTTTATTCTAATATTTGGAGGAAATAAATGTATATGTGAAATCATTTTCGTCGATCAAATGAATTATTTTAAGCTTAAACACGTCATCATATTTAAGATTTCAAATAAATGTATTGAGATAGTTTTATTCGTACATTCAACCTTGTAGTAACAGTTGATTTTATATAAATGTTGTGCCATCTAAATTAGACTAACTTGTAAAGTTTGTAAGAAATATTTAATAATTTAAAAATCCCTTTTATGTATATATGAGTTTTTAAATATTATATTCAATAGAATGAATATATAGATATTTTGGAGTTGTTGATTCGAAGCCTGTGTACTTAAGTTCATATAGTAATGCTTATTATTTATTTATTTATTTTTATTTTATTTTTTTTTTATTATTATTATTTTTTTCTTTTAATCAAGCATTGTCCTAAGAAAGAAATCATCGTTTTGTTACAGATAAATTCAAAATAATTGAGTTTTTCTATTGCACATGTAACTAATTAGAGATAAAGCAGAGATGAATTATGCACCAACATACGAAATTAAAACAATAACAACCGGTTTTTCTATTTTCTTCTTCTGTGCATAACTATTTAACAAATGAACATGTGAATATGAAATTTAGATGTGATATATATATTTTTTTTTTAACAAATTATTAATCAATACATATACACATTTAACGTAGGGACTAATTTTTAAATTAGTATCGATTAAATTTACTTCAAAAGTAATTTTTTGAACAAATAATAAATGTAAGCAATTTTTGAAAAGATAGCTGAATAACAAATGGTGTTAACAATCCGTTACAGATGGCGAAAGAACACATACTTCCAGATTTCTAAACAAAACTGAATTTTTCTATTTACATTTCCTATTTCTATTCTTTCATCACTGGTAACTAAAAAATAATAATTTGCAAAGTACGGACGTCACCAGAATAATATAAAACATAAATAAAATATTTCGAAATGAGCATCTTATCCAATTTTCATGTTATTAGTAAGATTTTTTTAAAAGTTATTCACATAAATTAAAAAAAGAAAAAGTAAAAGTAAAAAAAAAAAAAAAAAAAAAAAAAAAAAGAAAGAAAGAAAGAAAAAGAGAATATTGTTCAACCACGTTTCTTGTGACAGCGAGATACATTGCGCAAGCGCTGACTTCACGAATCCAATGTTAAAATAGAATTGATAAACGTTGCTGTTGTGCGAAAATAAGTGATAGAGGAGGAAAGCCAAATGACTTGATGTTAACCCAATTCCAAAATGTCTGTTAATTTGTCACCTTTCCAAGCATTTGGAGTCATCTTGATTGTTAGGCGCGAGAAACGTGGTTGCGCTGTAAATTGCAGACAGAAAAGTCCTGTTTTCATTCACCATTTAGATGTATGCTATCTTAATCTATCTGTAATGGAATTTAAACAACATTTCTCGTTTGGTATTCTTTTTTGAAATTATTTAAAATTATTATGCACCATGTTTATACTACTTCCTTTTGCTCTTAAGAACAATATATATATATATATATATATATTTAATGGAGGAGTACAAATTTAATATATCAGTAGAGCGATTTATGGAAGCTTTCGCATAAAGTATTTTTATTATGAGTAGGGCGGAAGCACATTTTTAATTAAAAATCCTAAGCTAACATATATTTATATATATATGTATATAATTTTATGTTCAAGTTAAACATGTTTTTTTTTTTTTTTTTTTTTTTTTTTTTTTTAATATTTATTTTTAGGTTCTTAACGTTACCGGTTAATATAAGCAAATAAATAAGTTTTATCTACAGTAATTTTGGCTATGATAGGTCTCGCTATTCGAAATTTTAACCATATTTCTTCTTGTCTTCGATGTAATTACTGGATGATTTCCACTGATAACCGTTTGATAACCGAGACATTCGTGTTGGGCAGTGGGTATATATAATATTTTGGGTTCTGTGTTTTATAAATAATATAATATTTTGGGTTTTGTCTATCTGTAACTGCAACAGCAGTTACAAAATTCACCCGCTTGACTTGGAAATTGGTACATATGTACCTGCACCACGCTGCATTAGATGTATAAAATTAAGTGTGTATTCTACTTGTGGTTTGTGTGCAGGGAAACACCATATTATTACCGCCTGAGAACAGATTTTCGTTTAAATGATTTTTAACGTCGTTACACTGAATTTAATATAATTACTTGAAATTTTATTTTTCCGACTGAGTGAAAATAATGCCTGGACCGGGACTCGAACCCCGGATCTTTGACTTACAAGGTCAAGGCTCTACCAATTGAGCTATCCAGGCCGACACTCCGGTCAGCACTACTCACTCAGACAACCTTTAGGCAGAAACACCTCTGGTCTATCATGTAGATAGCTCAACAGAAAATAAGCCGCAGGAAATGGAAAACACCATTAGATAATGAGAGAAAGAAATACAATTTTTATTAAAATCACACAATCAACTGTGAAAGAAAATCATATTTATTGAAATTTTATTTTACCGACTGAGTGAAAATAATGCCCGGAGCGGGACTCTAACCCCGGATCTTTGACTTACAAGGTCAAAGCTCTACCAATTGAGCTATCCAGGCCGACACCCCGGTCAGCACTACTCACTCAGACAACCTTATTACCTGCGGCTTATTTTCTGTTGAGCTATCTACATGATAGACCAGAGATGTTTCTGCCTAAAGGTTGTTTGAGTGAGTAGTGCTGACCGGGGTGTCGGCCTGGATAGCTCAATTGGTAGAGCCTTGACCTTGTAAGTCAAAGATCCGGGGTTCGAGTCCCAGTCCAGGCATTATTTTCACTCAGTCGGAAAAATAAAATTTCAATAAATATGATTTTCTTCCACAGTTGATTGTGTGATTTTAATAACAATTAACATAATTACATTAACATACATTTTGAAGGTGATTTCTGTAGAGAAAAGTGTGCATAGACTTAATAATTATTTACCACATAAAAGATTTCAACTATCGTTATGTAATCATCCAAATAGTTTTAAACCCAGGTAGCATATAACGTTTTTATAGCGTTGTAAAAGAAGTCTGAACAGCGAAAAATTAGTTATAACAATGTCACAACAACGTTATGTGCTACTAGGGAATTTGGTGCTATTTTTTTTTTTTTTTTTTTTTTTTTTTTTTTTTTTTTTAGGTCATATAGAGTTAACTGTGATTTTTTTTTCATTCCTCGAGTTTTCCTGATAGCTTTATTGCGCATTCGCAAACGTCTTTTGACCATGTCTCTGAATCTAATTAAAATTTTGAAATTTTGGATGGATATAAATTTAAGCTGGGTACAGGCCTAACCCTTGCCTTGTGGCATTGAATTTCGTTCAGCCGTTTTTAAGTATTAATACCCAGACAAAAATACCACTGCATACATGCACATACAACAGCACACACGCACACACACATAATATATTTTAAAGGCATTTTCGGCTTCTCTGATGTTGAAACGTAAAAATATTGCACATTTTTTCGATTCTGAGCAATTTACAGACAAAAATATCTTTTTGTGTGTATATATATTTATATCATTAATGCGTAGTGTATAACAACATGGAAACGTATCTAAAAGTAAGGAGAGTAAATTTAAAACTTTATAATGTACATGCCAAGAAATTAATTAAAATGTATTTGATTAAGAAAATTTATTTTTAGATCTTCTATTAAAAAAAATCAAGTAACTTCATTTCACGTCTGACCAAGAATTTAATGAAAGAATGTCTAAGGCTTGTAAAAAAAAAAAAAAAAAAAAAAAAAAAAACATTTAGAACAGCTATATTACTGAACTCTTTAACTTACTCAAATTTTATATATTGAACTGTACATGCATGTTTTTATATTTACTTTTAAAAACAAAAGTTTTGCTGTTTTCGAATATTGTTAACTAAAGATGGTACTTTTTAAATCATTTAATTATATATAAAAAGTAACAAACCACTTTAAAACACGCAGATACAATATTTTTATTAAAAACGACACAAAGCTTTTCGCCATTATAACAATAGCATCATCAGGTGTAATTGCGTTACATAGAACTAGCAATATATAAACAAGAGAAGTTCAAACGGTTTAAAGTTACGGTTACAAAAATTTTTTTTTTTAACTTTGTCAGAAGATCAAACCAATAAAAGAATTTCGTTTCAGTTTTGAACTTTTTATTTCATTTTCTCCCCTAAAAAATCATTTAAAGAGAAGAAAAAATATTTATAAAAAAGAAAAAGAAAAAGTCTTCTTTTAGATACTTAGAATCTTTTTTTATGCAACCAGTTTTAAGAAATACATCAGTAACTTCATTTTAACAGTATTAAAGTTAAGGAAAAAGGGTGCAGTTTTTCTTTATATATATATATATAGGACGGATGTATATTAGTTTCAATCTGGATTTTTTGTAGACCAGTTTTATGTAACACCAAAATAAATTAGAAATATCAATTCTATCGTCACAAATTTGGTACCAAATGAAAGGGGCAATTTTTCTAAATCCAGCGGTGCAAACAGTTTTTCGACACGACAGTTAATTTTTTTAAATTAAATAAAGTAGAAAATTTCAGTGGCAACACTTCATTTTAATTCATTTCAGTCATTTTAAAAAGTATTTGGCCCAGTTTTACGGTCAAAAAATGAGATAAAAAATAAATTAGAATTAAAAAATAAAAAATAAAAAATAAAAAATAAAAATAAAATTTTTACTGATTGAAATTAATAGCCCTCTGTACTAAGCTTAATTCTGTCTTTGGGAGATTTTTTTTTTTTTTTTTGCACGAATAATGTTTGGCATGAAAGCTAATTCAGTAAAATATTAAAGACCCTTTACATATTGATAATCCTGGATATATATATATATATATATATTTAATTAGTTTAAAAAAATATACACATTTTATATATCTCTCTCTCTCTCTTTTTTTAACATGGGGGACTTATGAAGATATTTCGTAAAACAAAGGCTTAAAATTTAAAAGATGTACAAATATTTTGCTAATAAAACTATTAGTTATAATAATAATAATAGTGATAATAATAATAATTTCATTAAACTCATTGTGATAAAATTTAATATTAGTTCCGGAAACATATTTATGAACATTTAAACACTGTCGATAAATTAAAACTTTTATCCACCTTACTATTAAAGTGATTTATACAGTTTGTTCACTTCAGATTATATTTCTAAAGAGAGCGAAAAAAAATTAAATATCTAATTGTGTCATATAGTATTATATATTTATCTCCTTTTCTATATGATTGTACTCAACAAGAGAAATATTGAATTTATATATATATATATATATACATAATTAAATAAATACCAACCTAAAGTTTATAAAGGTATTTCAAGTATAAGGCAAAAATATTTCAAGTATATGCATAAACGTTTTTATTAAGATTAATGCAATAAATCCATTACTCTTCAACAATCATTCTTAATTTAGTGCAAACACTCATTTGTGATCGGCTATTCTGAGAAAACAAATTTTATATATTTCGAATATTCATTAAAATTTATTTTCTGAGATTTCCCAGCTCATTACTTAAAATAAAAAAAATCACAGTAAAAGTTACAATATCATGCAGCTCTCCATTCAGTACAAACAAATCTGAGAGAAAGGTAGTGTCGTTATTCTTTGTTGTACAGCCAATATTCGTAACGTTCAACGCATCTGGAGATACGTATCTCGGAGAGATAGACGCACTAGAAATTCTAAAGTATAAAATCCTATCTTCATTGAAGTACTCTTACTAGAAAATTATAAATTACTAGTATAATATTTAATGGAGAACAGTAATTTTCAGAAATGTTAGGTGCTGAGTGCTAGAGAAAAGCTACAAATTATTACAAAAGTGAGTGTCTGTCTGCAACATCCTCAAAAGAAAAATGTGCCCAACTTATCGATTGTGATTTTCATCTATGGTTGCTCAAAGTATGATTTATTGATTTATTTATTTTAATGAAACAAATAATAAGTATTTGTATTTTATTTTTATTGCCTGAAAATTCTAGTAAATACGCATGCCAAATAAATTTATTATAATGTAAATCGTTAGAGCCTCGTGAATGACATCTTGGGCCATCTCAATACGGGTGGCTAAAAACAGTACTTTATACTCGTAATGAAATAGTTATTCATATTATTGGTTAATTAATTTGTTCGAGAAACAACGTATATATAATGAGAATTCAACGTCCAATCAGATGAATAAGCTTTTCATGATTGCGGACTGCATCTAGCCGCCTGTACTGAGATGGCCCAAAACATCATTCACGATACGCTAATGGTGTAATTATAATATAATGTTAAAGTAATTTTGCATTATTATTATTATTATTATTATACAATAAAAATATATGAAGTCACACTTAAGAATTAAAATTGTTGGGTATATTTAAGTTCTTTGATATTAACTAACAAAGATTATGTACGTTAGCTATAATTTTTTATATATTTCAGCATTTAAAACGTAATATTTAGCAAATACTTTGTGAAATTTTTTATTACGAATCGGCAGCTAGAAATTGGTCAGTGAAATGAGTACAATGTATATATAGCTTCTTATAGTTGATATTCTTTAACCATTTTTATATTTTGGATAAATTTTTAAACAAGTCTAGTTGGTATGCACCGTAAAGGAAAAAAAAAATCTCTTTAAAAATTAAAAAAAAAAAAAAAAAAAAAAAAAAAAAAAAAAAAATTGGTTAATTTTCCTACTGAAAATTGCCAAATGTTTCAAAAACTGATGTTTTAAGAAACGGAAGAAATATAGTTTAAAATTTCAACTCAATATGTGAAAGGAAAATTTTTTTCTGTAACCAGATAAAATCCATAACTATTCGTACATATTTCATCTAGTAATTACATATTTTTCTTTTTTGCATACGAAGAATTGGTATCAAAACAAGTTTGAGAAGTTCCAAGTAATCACTTTGTGCTTCCATGTACTAATAAACTGACATACAGTCCGTAACAAAAGTGTCCGAACACTAGCAAAAATTCCTATGTAGAAAAGGTACACTTCGTACGGTTTTGTTAAATAAATCCTTGTCGAATCCTGTTCTTAGTCAGTGTAAGAACATGATTCCATAAAGATTTATTTAACAAAACCGTATGAAGTGTACTTTTTTTACATAGGAATTTTCGCTAGCGTTCGGATACTTTTGCTACCGACTGTACGTACGGTCGGACACTACATCAAGTTTGGGATTTTCGGATTCCTCCCACCTCAAATCGTGTAGTCGGAAAAAATCAAGTCAAAAATACATACCGAAATTTTCATGTATATTGTATAACTGGTAACTTAAAAAAAAAAAAAAAGAAAGAAAAAAAGAAAGAAAGAAAAAGAATAGGAACGGAAAGAAAGAAAGTAAGAAACCGAAAAAAAAATTTAAAAATCAGTTTATAACATTTATGTTATAATTGTATCTTATAACATTATTATTAGTTCTTTAGCCGAAAGAAATAAAAAAAGAAAAGAATATAAAACTTTTATATCATTATTCAAGGATTTTAAATCTTACAAACCTGTGACATAAAATTTGTTCATAAAACATTTTACTGAAATCAATACATTAATACCAATTTTCAATTATATTCTGCTCTTAATTAAAAGCAGATTCTTTTTAACAAAAAACTGATAGGACAAAAATGTTTCAAACATTTCAGATATTCACTAAGATTTAGTTGCTTCATAGGTTTCCTCAATCATTACTTTGAAAACAAAATATATCAGAAATAGTTGCAGTATCATACACTCGCTATAAAATAAAAACGAATCTGATGGGAATTCAGGCAGTGTCGTAATTCTTGTTAAGTATTGCTTTTTTTAAACCAGGCTTTGCCGCCAAAAAACATGTACTATTTCAGTACTATTTCACCATATTTCACTGAAAACTTCTAAAAATTTCTATTCAAAATTTCTAGTAGCACAAAAATGTACAGACTGGCAATCATTGCAGATTTTATTATTATTATATTATTTATTTATTTTATTATTATATTTTTGTTCCAACGGAAATACATTATGTTTCAGAATAGTTCACCTAAATTTGAGATGATAGACCTACATATACAAATAAATTCATAAAAATTTTAGTTTTCTTGGAAAGTGTTAAAAATATTTCAGATTTTTTTTACAACTCAAATATTTTTTTATAGTCTATCTGTATTTCTTAATATTTTGTTCTTTTTTGATACCAGAATTAAATAAATAATTAATTAATTAAAGCAAAATAAAATAAATCGGAAATAGAAAAAGGTAATTTTCAATTTTTACATTTTAATTGCGCCTTATAATTGTCATTTATAATTATGCATTGTCATTTATAATTATCTCTTTTTAATCTTACTCACTGAGACAAATTATAATATGGTATATAAATATCAGCGTCGGGAAATTCAAAGTATTTCAAGCGTCTCACGTATACACTTAAAATTTGTGCATAAGCATTTTTGGTGAAATTAAAATATTAACGTCATTGTCAATTATACTTTATTCGTAATTAAAAGTAACGGCTAATTAACCATAAACTATTTTGATATACAACTTTCAAATAGTTTAAATATTCATTAAGATTTAGTTGAATGACATTTTCTAATCCATCACTGAAAAAGAAAAATCACAGCAGTAAAGGTCAGAGTGTTAAACGGAACAGAAAGTTTTGTAATTCTTTGTTACGGAAAATATACATAACGTTCATCACATCTGCAAATAATTATTTTAGAGACCTAGAGCTACTCATGATTGCATAAGCATAAAAATCTACCCATTTTCATTGAAGTACTCTTAGTTTAATGCATTCACATGTTCAATATTATATTAATTAAAATCCATTTATAATGTCACATTTTGTTCCAAATACAATTCGTTCTAAAGTATCGTATCTGCATTTGAAATGACCGTCATACAGACTTTCTGAATTCATAAAAAAATTTCAATTTCGTCAAAAAAGAGTTAATAATTTATAAGTTACAAGTTTTTTTTTTTTTTTTTTTTTTTTTTTTTTTTTTTTTTAAGTACAATATTTCTTTCAGCTAATTATATTTTAATTGTGTCTTATAATAAATTCGTCTTCACTGCCTTTTAATACCATTTCCCTAACAGCACACTTTCTCCACGCTACATCCTCAGGATATCCTATATATAAAATGACATCCCAATGACATGCTAAGGATGTACTACGGATATGTGTGTTGTTAGGGTTCTTACGAAAATAACTTAAAAAGGAATATGAATTAACATATATTAATAAAGAAGAACTTAAAACATTTCAAGCATGTGCGAAATTCATTTTAAATTTGTGAATAGGTCTTTTTACTGGAATTAATACATTAACTTTTTTTTGTCAGTTTTGCTCTATTCTTAATAAAAAGCAAAACTTTATTAATAAAAAACTATTTTCACAAGAAAAGATTCAAATATTACAAATAGTCACCAAAATTTAGTTACTTAAGATTTCCTTGTCCATTTTACTGAAAAGAAATTGTCGAAAACCAGCAAAAATGTCACACTACTGTAATGCAGCTCGCTATAAAACACAAATAAATCTGATAGGAATGGAGAGAATTTCGTAACTCTTTGTCACAGCGAACATTTGTAACGATCCTTATCCCTAGAGACAAATATTTTACAGAGATAGTATCTCTAGAATTTGTAAAACATAAAATTCGTCTTTTTTTTTTATTAAAGTATTTTTAATGTTATGAATTTAAACATTGATACTATTTATTTTTTAACCAAGCTTTTGTAATTACGTTTCATTCTAGTTATAAATATAATGTATTAAGACATATCGGATCCAAATATAGTCAAACTAAATTCATAAACATGTTCAATTTTCATTAAAAAAAGAATATAAATAAATAAATAAAAACCTCATCTCTCAATTCTCGTCGATAATTGTTCATAATATGCTCACTCCAGATTGTAAAAATTCAAAAGAAAGAAATACAATTTTAATTTTACAATTTTTGTTTTAATTGTGCCAGATGAGTATGCAACTCTTTTTGTTAATGTGCTGGATGAAAAACAAAAAAGACATGAAAAAGATACAATTAAATAAATTCAAGTGTAAACCTTTTTTTGAGAATTTAAAGTATGTGGCATAAATTTTTAAAACATGAGCATAAATAGTTTGACTTAAAATATTAAAATAACTCTATTGCATGCAGTACACTATTTTTAATTAAAAAGCTAACTCTCATTAACGAATAATTATATCGACATAAATTTAGAAAATTCTTATATATTAACTAATATTTAGATTCCTAGGGTTTACCTATTCATTACTGAATATAAAAGACTTCCATAAAAGTCGCAATATAATATTACACAGCTTGCCATAAATCTCTGAAAACCTGATAAGATGCAGCAAGTGCCATAAAAGTAAGTTTTTAATGTCCCCATTTTACTCAAGTTTTAGATGCGATGCGATTCAACTTTATGTATTCAAATTTTAGAAAATAGAGAAACAAACAAATTGAACACATGGGATTTTTTTTTTTTTCAATTTCATTATAAAGCGTTCTAAATAAATCTTAAATTACAACTCATATCATATTTGATATTTATTAGCAATATATTCATTTTGGGAAGATTAATATCCATAATTTAGGTTTCAGTTGCATCGTATAAGATTATATCTCTCTTCTTGTGATTCTACTGAATGAGAAAAAATCATTAAAAAAACATATGCACACACATACATATAGATAGACAGATACATAAATATTCAAGTAGATTTGTATAAAAACATTTTCATGCATTTCAAGAATATGAGATACACATTCAAAATTATGTGCATAAGCAATTTTTTGGGCTAAATCCCTACAAACAGTTACACGGACCAACAACAGTTGTTTTCATTGGTATTTTAATTGGTCAGTTGTTATAACTTGCACGTTTGCTGCATAAATAACTCACTTCATAAAAAAGCATTGCGCAATCTGTAGTATTTTACGTTTGCAATTACAGTCGGTAACAAAAGTCTCCGAACACTAGCAAAAATTCCTATATAAAAGAAGTACTTAGTCAGTCTAAAAACAGGATTCGACAAGGATTTATTTAACAAAACTGTATTAAGTGCACTTTTTTTATATAGGAATTCTCTCTAGTGTTCGGAGACTTTTGTTACCGACTGTAGATTTTCCTACTTATTATTTGCTATTTTTATATTTTCGTGCAAAGAGAAAAAGCACCTAAGGCGTTATTTTAATGAATGCAAGAACATGATATATTTTCCTTGAAGTTACAAAATTGTGGGTGTCTTTTAAGTCGCACTAGAAGTATAACACTTTTAGATGTTTTAAATTATTCATTTCTTATCAGGTTTTTAATGTCACGCAATGCTTCAATTTTAAATATCGTTAAATCAAATGCTTTTCTTGTATAGATTTATCAAATAATATGACAAAAACTGCGGAAATTTCTGGTACTTTTTTCGTTGATATTTTTTATAAGAAACTTATTTATGATATAGGGTGCAAAATATAAGAAAATAAAAAACTAATATTTCTATTTTCCGGGACTGCTTGAAAAAGTAATATGTTTAGAACAGTGCTATTCTTTTTATTTTCGGCTGTAATATATTTTAGATTCTCTGGTTTTGACAAGGAAAAATAGGGCATGCATTAAAGCAGAAAATATTGCGAGTACCTCAATTGTAGGTTTTTGTATTGTTTTGCCAAACAGTTTATATACCGCTTCTTCTTCTTCTTCTTCTCTCTCTCTCTCTCTCTCTCTCTTTTTTTTTTTTTTTTTTTTTTTAAGAAGTATGCTTAAAAAATACAAATATTTCGTCAGATTTTGAAACATTTAATGTACGGAACATTTACGTACGTACGTGAAGTTACAAGTTTTCTAGCTCCTTATTTATACTTACTATTATAATTTAATAATGGACAGATGATAATTTTAAAAAACAGGATATATATTAGAGCAGAAATTTTCATGCAATACCTAGCTTGAAGCTTTTATATTGCTTTGTAAAAATTTTTATATACAGCATCTTCATGAATCTTTCTTACAAATGTACACAAAAAAAATTTCAAACAAACCTTGGTTTGTACTTTTGCAAAGTTTTGAAGTTTCCAGCTTTTTAACTCAAACAAGCCATTAGAGTGAAAAAGAATGATGGTATAGTATTCTGATTAGGATAATTACTCGTCTTTAAAAAAAAAGAATAAAACAAGTGATGTGACGAAAGTATTATTTATGATTGTTTTATTTAAAGAACATGAAATTAAAATAAATTAAGACCTAAAATCATTAAAAATCTTTTATTACACTGTTTATATAAAAAGTATTAAGTTGTTTTGTTTGTGTAAAATTTCACATATCAAATATTAATTCTTCAAATAGTTAATTCAAAGCATAAATACCCCTGATTACTTTCTCTTACCCCTATATATAGTAGAAAAAGTATTGTTTCGGGGTGAAGTTTTCGAAATTGAGATTTTATTATATTTGCACGTTTCGAGGTCCCCTGAATCCAAAAATCATGTTTTTAGTGGTTGGTCTGTGGTTCTGCATATCTGTTTGTTATCAGCATAGCTCAAGAACAAATAGTAGCAGAAAATCTAAATTCAATATTCTAAATGTATATCAAATAAAGACCCTACACTAAATTTTCGTTGAGATGACGCAAATAGTTCCATCCAAAAGAACTAAATTAAACTACGTCTATAGGGAAATTTCTGGCAAGTACAATGCAACATCAAATGGCTGACTTAAACAAAACAGATTGAACAATCTTTTTTCATATGCACAAAAGCATGTTTTTTGTGGATTGTGGTATAGAAATCTTTCATCATTTGTTTACAGATCCATCTAAAGCATTTCATTTAACTGGGGCTATGAATTGAAATTGCTGCAATTGTAATTAATTCTGTGTTAGATGTTTTTCTAAAGATTAAATTTAAGTATACAATAATGTTTAAAGCGCATATTGTTTATAGACAATGTACAGGGCTACCCAAAATTGAGCTAAACGTTCTTTACCATTGCTAATGATGCTATTGCTGGAAGTTCTTTGCTATATTTTACTATGTCGATGAATACTGCTCCGGAATTTTTCCTACTCATACTGTAAACAAACCATTTTTTAAAGTTCTGTTTTCAACTCTGTTTTTTGTATTGAGGTACGGTGATTACGAAAGTCCAATTTTTAGCGGTTGATCAGCATGTATATCTGTTATCAGCATAATTTAAAAGTAATGGAGTGCAGAAAATTCAAATTTGTTATTTTGAAGTTCGTATTAGTTTGTCACTGTTGAAAAAATGTTGCGTTTTACCTGTATGAGTGTAATCGACACAGGTCATAGTATGTTTACTTAGACCGTAAGAAATTTTTTCTACACATTTTTCTTTTATATGTATTATTACTATTTATTGTTTGAAACATATTTTAATTCATTTATAATTCCCACCCCCCTTTTTTCATATCCCTCACCTTTTACCAGATTCCCAGTTGAGTCCAATTTCCGAGATCTAAAACTGACCTACCTAATGAGGATGATTGTTAATTTTCTTGTAATAACAACGTAATACATGAGAAAGGATATCTAAAATGGATTTATATAGCAATTTTCAAGAAGATCGTTAGAACCTTTTTGATACACCAACTTTTACCAAAACTTGGTATACTCAATTATTGACCAGAAAACAATTTATACATACAAAAGTATATATAAAAGGGAGTTAATATGGCGAGTTTGAAAAAAATCCGTACAGCCGTTTTTAAAGGAACGCGCTTTGTGAGACCTGAATTTCAGCTATTTATACAGGGGATCCTACTAATTCTCCTGAACTAACCAACTATATCACTCGAAAGGACATCTAATAGAGTGCTTAGATAGCAAATTTGAAGAAAAACGTTACAGCGGTTTGTGAGATACGGACTTACGCAATCCCGGTTTTCGATGTTCCACTTCTGGTTTCCCAATTTTCACGAAAATTTGAAAAATTTATCGGTGCACCAAAGCTCTCTCAATTCTGAAGTTTCATAGTTATCTTTATTAGTTTTAAGTATATGATAGCCAGACGATTCCGCACATACATACAGGCACACACACACTGACCATTTACCAAAAACTACTTTTTTGGACTAAGGAGACCTTAAAACGTGGAAATTAAGTAAAATAAATTATTTCGGAGCATTAATCTGGTTTTTCATGCATCACAATGCATTTAAATGAATATGGGTCGATTAGACTCATTCAGGTAAAATGTTACTATTTCTTTTTACAGTACAAAAGAAATGAATGATGAATCTGAAAACGTCACATATTATGTGAATGCATCATTTTGAGGAATATATAAAGTTTTAAAGATCAGAATTAAAGTCTTTGAGAGATATCACAAAATCTTTTTTTAAAGTGGGTCGAATCAACCCATACAGGGTAGAAAAGTTAAGATTGGGAAGTTAAAATGCAAATTAATAACAGCCTTGATTTTTTTATTTTAATAACTGTAGGCTCTGTAACTGAACGGAAGCCCCCTTCAACCTCCCCTCAAACAGAATTATATATCAAATAAAACTGTTCTTTAACCTATTTTAGATTATTGTTCAATTATATTAAATTTTATAATCTTACCTTATTGATCTTAAGATTTAATATGCAATCTGTCTTTAGATTATAGAATTACAAGGTAAGAGAAAGTTCTGTGAGTGACACACCAGATTATTTAATAATTATAATTTGCAAAATTTCTTTTTTCAATTAGTTTTTCTCGCATCGAACCTTGAAATAGTTAGTAAAAATTTAGTGTATGGTTTATATACCGCACGAAATGGTTTGTTCAACAATTTATTGATTTATTACTGAAATAGGGCAATATATGATCATAAAATGGATGCCTGAGCCTGATGCATCATTGTGTCAATTTATTTGACGCACGTGTCTAGTGTAGGAGAGCGTAGAACATAATTATTTACTGCTTATATAAAGTTAACAATCGATAACATTTGAGTGTTATATTATTATTTTTTTTTTCAGTTCGCTATAAATTGTTAGCCAAATTAAGCTCAATATATCTCAATCTTAAATTTCTACTGCGGATAAACTTAAAATAGAAAAATAATTTTCGTTTTCTAATAATTATCATACTTAACAGTTACGAAATAACATTCAATATAAAATCACATTACGAACAGTTATTTTCCCTGTTTTTATTTAGCTTACTGTAATGCGATAACTAAGATATTCAGAGTGAAAGGAAAAAAAAAACTTTCTTGGGATTTCCAACCTATTAAAAATATAAGGACAGTTTAAAACAAAACTGTTTGACTACCAACTGCTCTGGTTTATTTTTCTCCCATTTTAAAAAATTACTAACTGTCCTCGGATACATAAACGTATCATACTACCTGAAACCGCCATTATCAATTTGTATCCTTCCTCATAAAGTAATGAAATAGAAATCGAGAGATGCATTGGAAAACTTTTTTTTTTTTTTTAAGTTCATTTTTATGAGTACTTACGTCTTATCCGAAAGCCAATAAATAATTGCCAAAGATCACCGAATTTTATATTATTATAAATAGAAATAATACAGTAAATTTATAGTTAACAACCTTTATATATATATATATATATATATACTTTTTTTTTACTGATACACTATTGTATGTACCAACGGTACTTACCTGCAGCAATAAGTTTAATGGTAGTTGGCTGTGCATAGATCCCAAAACGCACAAAACTCGGTTACGCAGCAATTCATATCACGCATGTATGTATGTTTCGCGCACATTAAAAAAAAGAAAAAAATCAGTGGGTAGCACTACCATGCTGTGCATGAATCTCGAAACGCACAAAACTCAGTTCCCCAGCAATCGCTATCAAGCATGTGTGCACGCTTCGCGCACATTAAAGAAGAAAAAAATGGGCATCACTGCGTGGTGCTACTTCGCTGTGCATGAATCTCAAAAGTGCACTAATTTATGGTACTTAAGTATTATCCGAAAGTACAATTAATCTTAATTAATTCTAAATCATTAATATAAATTTTATAAAAATATATTATAAACAATAATTAATTAAAAATTTTCATATCATTTATATTTATAGTAATGTAAATTTGGCGATCTTTGGCGGTTATTCACTAGCATGCAGATAATACATAAGTACCGTTTTATTAATTGATTAATGTTATTTATATGTGAAAAATGGGTTATTGAGCTTAATTATTAAAATTTACCTATTGTAAATATTAAAATATTCTTTTCTTAAATGCTGGCAAATTTTATATTTTATATTTTATATTTTATATTATTTTATTTTATTTTATTTTATTTTATTATTTTTATTTTATTTTATTTTATTTTATTTATTTATTTATTATTATTATTATTATCATTATTATTATTTTGTAACACATCAAATATATTTTTAAATTATTCCCTTTTATTTTAAGGATAAATGAAATATAATAATAAAAAAAACTGGGAAAAGTGTTGCCCATTGTAAATGATTTCCACTTTCTTGATAACAACACAGTTCCACCCACGGCAACTGCTGGTTTTAATTGCAGCAACAAACCTTTGGGTTCTTCCTATTCAGAGCAAGGGGATGGTCAGAAAGAAACTCGCATGACAGTTAATGAAGGAGGGATTTAGGCTAACGAAAGCAGTTGGACAACACCAAAAAATTATGTATATAATAATTCATAAATTTTCTCATTATATTTAAATAAATAATTATTGTTATGAAAACAACTAAGAACTTATTTAAAGACAGGCATACACATTATGTGTACGTATATAAGCGTAATCTACGAAATATCACACTAAAAAAAATGAAAAAAAAAATTCGTTTGACTATGTTTAAGTGTTAGACAATTCCTTCTTTATTAAATGATTTATTTTTAATATATATATATATATATATATATATATATATATATATATATATGTGTGTGTGTGTGTGTGTGTGTATATATATATGTATATATATAATTTATTTGATTAAAAAGAAGAAAATGAGAACTAAGAATAGTCAGTCAAATAAATCGCCACAAAAACATACATATGCCAACAAAATAACAGTTATCTTAAATTGATTTAATTTTATAAGGTTAATAATATTACTCACTTTAATTTATTAGACTACACTAATTGTTGAAAACATAATAAAGGACCGGGCAATGTGATGCTATAGAAAAGAAGGAATATTATAGGATAGTACTATAAGGGGAAATAATAGATCTTACATTATTAAAATGAAACTTTTAAGTTGAGATTAGCAAAATAGTTTCAGATCAAAGCACAATAATAAGATTGAATTTCAAATAAAAAGCTGAAAATGCGATAGGACTTAAGAGAATTTTGGGTTTCTGAATTTGGTTAGCATTTCAACAAAATACTAAAAGATAGCACAAACCCACAAGAAAAAATTACCATGAAATGTAACAAATGAAATAAAAACAGAATACATCCTGATTTTTTTTTTTTTTTTTTTTTTTTTTTTTGAAATATTCACCCGAATAAAAATTGAAATCGAAACAGGAGTAAAAAAAAAATCGTCGTATTGAGAAAAGGGCTGTTTACGATGTTGAGTTGTAGTTTTTAAGTTTCATAGTTAAAATTAATTTACAACTAGTTAAATTTTATGATTATTCCTACCCAATTATTTTAAATTTGATTATTTTTTAAAATGTTTAATTTTTTAGTGGATGGGGATTCTTTAATCGTAATTAATTTTGTTTATGTAATTTTATTATTAAATGTAAAGCATTCTAAATATTTAGTGTTTAGTACTTAGTGCTTTGTACTTAGTGCTCCAAGCTATATTTCATTTCAAAAATCAAAGTAACTTAAATAATTCAGATCTATTTTCCTTAGAACGAAACCAACTTTTCTTAAAGTGAAAAAAAATTATTGGAATGCTTTGCCATGATTTCAAAAACCAAAGTGAGTTTAGACTTAACTTGATGGTTAATTTTAATCATTATTTTTTTGTTTTTTAAATTTAGAAGTAAGGAATTTTTTTTAATTAATTATAAATTTAGCAGTAAAGATAATTTAATTAAGTCTAATTTAAATAGCAAAAATCTTTATGTAGGTTCTTTTTTTTTAATCCTACTAACTGAATTCAAACAGATATTTTGCATGTAATCTAGGCAAGATTTATTTTCTATTTTTAATTGATCCATAAATTTATCTTTTCAAAAACAAGCATTCAGTTTGTGAATAATATTAAATGCAACCATCCTTCCTTCATTTTTTTATTTAATTCAACAACCCACCCACACAACCAACCTGCAACGCCAGCCAACCTCCTTAACCAAATATCTGCCCACCAATCTTCTACCATTTTTATTGTCTTTTATTTATTTTTTATTTTCTTTTTTTTGTTTATTTTTTATTTATTTTATTTATTTATTTTTTTTTTATTATTTTTATTTTTTTGTTATGCACATAGTGTTTTTTTTTTTTTTTTTTTTTTTTTTTTTTTTTTTACTGATACATTTATTGATAGATCAATGAATAAACAAATTTTTTTGGGAAGCCCATACGTAAAGTTTCCTTAATAAGTTTATTAATGTTTTTATTTTTTTATTTAGCTGAACATAAATTATTGGTTCCATACAAGTGATTAAAAATTATATTTCTGTATACAGTGTGATGCAGGCATGATTTAAAATGAGTAAACAAATTTACTTTAAAGTTAAAATCGTGTCTTTTATCATAAATATGAATATAAATTTTATTATCGTTAAAATGAATTTTGTGATCCAGAAAGTTTATGATTTTATTTTTATGCATAGACTGATAATAAGACTGATTTTAATAATAGACTGATAATAGACTGATTTTAAATTCGAAGGATAGTCTAATGTAATTAAATCAGATGACTTATTATTAATAAATAAAATGATTACATCATCAATGTATCGGTATAATAAGATATGGTCAAATGTAAACTTGCACTCATAATAATAAAGATAAAGATCAGCCGACGTACTCGAGCTGTATCCACCTTGCGGTATGCGCACTTTTTATAAATAAATGAGGATATTGTGTAAGATACAGTTATTATAGGTGATGAAATTAAGAAGAGTTTTAAATTTTTGAACATTAAAGTTATTAGGTAAATTAATCGGATTTTTGTATTTAATGAGAAGATGATTAATAATTTGATAAAGGTCTGATAAAATAATATTATTAAACAGATCTTGAAAATCATAAGTATAATGAATTTATCTACATTATCAATAAATAAATAAATAAATAAATAAATAAATATATATATAGTATATATTATGTATTGTTCATTCAGAATTGTTAAAAATTTCTATTTCTGCGTTATTTCAAATATTAAACTAAAATGTGAAAAGGTGTTATGGATTTGGCATTAAAAAGATAATTAAATTCTAACACACATATATAACTCCTAGAACTAACCTGAAACCCTCAAATCAATGAAAACGATTATAAAATATGCATATGAATAAAAGATGCATATTTGCGCTTTTTTTTTCTTCACTAAATAAATTTAAAAATTTGATTTCTTGTGTTTAAATTATTTTTTTATTTCCTATTTCGGCTTTCATCTGCGAGGTAAGAGATAAAAGTATATTAGAATTAAATATGTCTCAGCATTTCCTGACGTATAAAATATTATGCAATAGAAGTAACGGCATTTTTTTTTTCTCTCTCTCTTACTTTCATATGCTTCGTTGAATGCTTACAATTAATCAAAAACTTTTGGCATTAATTATTTAATTCCTAAACTTTTAATAAGTGTAGTGGAAAAATATTAACGAATAAATAAATTAATCTTCCAAGAAAATAAACTGCAGACGATCAAAATAATTCTTTAAAAATTTCTTCTTTTCTCGATTTTTATGTCGCCTAAATAATAATTAAAAAAAAATCAATTTATTTTAAATGAGGAACAAATTCAAAAGAAAATTACATTTTTAATTAAAGAAATATAAATATTTAAAAATACATAAATATTAAAAATACTATTAGTTAAAACTTACAAAACTTTTATTAGTTAAAACTTTTCTAATAGTTAAAACTTTCAGTTGTGATGCAGCTTAAATGAAACAGAATAGTTTTAATCAAAAGTCAACACATATATGAGATTTTCTTACTTCTACACAATAGAAGCTGATATACAGCTACAGATCTCTCATAAAGGTGGGAAATTCCAGCATAGTAATACTCTCTTTCTTCAGATACACAGATAAAATGATATATAGCCTTTCCGTAAATGGAGATAATTAAAGCAGAGAAGCGTTCCCTATCGGCCGATATGCACCCGAATTGAGACAGCGTAGCTTTATGTTGTATATTATACAACATACAGTCGGTAACAAAAGTGTCCGAACACTAGCAAAAATTCCTATGTAAAAAAAGTACACTTCATACGGTTTTGTTAAATAAATCCTTGTCGATTCCTGTTCTTAGTCAGTCTAAGAACATGATTCGATAAGGATTTATTTAACAAAACCGTGTGATGTGTACATTTTTTACATAGGAATTTTTGATAGTGTTCGGACACTTTTGTTACCGACTGTACATATCAAGTTTGAAGCATACATACATTTTAGAAGATAAGACATAACCTTCCCCCAACTAGAGCAACTTTTAGCATAGAAGCGACATCTATTGATCAGTATACACCAAAATGCGATAGAGCATGACGAGATGCAACTAAATATAAATTTTCATGAAATTGTGTTTCAAATGTTGCTACAATTCATTTTTTCTCAAGTATACAGACACAACTCGCTCCAACAATAAATAAAATGTGCTCAGGACCATCTAAAACCTTTTAAATAATCAAGAAGAGGTAGTCGAAAATACATACGAATCCAATGCTTTCTTTTTACAAATATAGAAAAAAGTAAAAAAATAAAAATAAATAAAGAGAGATTTTTATACATGCTGTTTTTCCTAGAAAATGGACATTTCTGAAAAGCAAGGTAAATAACAGTCTTCGATTAAATTTCCGTTACATGCTTTTAGATGATATCAAGTGCGTTATTCTATCTATTTCCGGAATTTCGGGAAGTATGTAGTCTGTTTCAGGAGTGTATAACACATATATGAATCTTGAGAAGAGCATTTATTCCTAATGACTTAATATCTTTAAATGAAATTGTTACCGTAAGTATCGGACAAGTGTTATGACACTGATGTAAAGCTAATAAGTGTAAAAACATTATAAAACAATACATACATTATTAAATATATATTTCTCTTTTTATACTAATAGCGTGATTTTGAGTATTTATACACAGTATTATACATTTTTTTTTTTTTTTTTTTTGTAATTAAGTTAGTAATTTTGTTAGTAATTTTTGTAATTTTGAAAATAGCTGGAAAAAAGGCAGCACACTTAAAAATACTTAAGTATCTACATTAATTAAAGTCTAATACATTTGATGTCAAAAATAATATAAATACAGACATTCACTGTAAATAGTTAACAATATATATAACTAACAGTGATATTACTACCTATTACTGAATTGCACACAGTCGGTAACAAAAGTGTCCGAACACTAGCAAAAATTCCTATGTAAAAAATGTACACATCACACGGTTTTGTTAAATAAATCCTTATCGAATCATGTTCTTAGACTGACTAAGAACAGGAATCGACAAGGATTTATTTAACAAAACCGTATGAAGTGTACTTTTTTTACATAGGAATTTTTGCTTGTGTTCGGACACTTTTGTTACCGACTGTACATACTAAATATTTCTGTCTTTAAAATTCGTTTACAAACTCCAGTTTTAAATTCGCAACCACAAATGACAAAGTAATATATGTGTGTATGTATGTGTGCTTGTGTGTGTATGTGTAGAAAATTTCTGACTGTCATAGCTTGAAAGCTAATAAAAATAGAATAAGGAAACGTTAGAATTACAATAGGTTTAGTACATAGATAATTTTGAAAAAAAATCGGTAGAAATTGGAAAACTGGAAGTGGGTCCTTTAAAACCGGAAGTGAGATCGTATCTTAAAAACGGCTCTAACGATTTTCTTCAAAGTTGTTTTATAAACACCCTTTCATGCTTATTAGTTGATAATTTTGGGAAAATTGATAGGTGTCATAGGCAGGCCAATTTTAGATCCCATAAGTGCGTTTAAAAAAAAAAATGGCTCTACGGAATTTCTTCATACTCACCCTATTGATTCCGTTTTAAATACCTTTTCATACGCAAATGTTAGTTTCCAGTCAACAGATGAGTTTGACAAGTTTTGGTGAAAATTGACAGTGGTACCGAAATTTTAAAAAAAAGCTCCAGCGATTTCCTTCGATTTTTCTACATAAACCTTTTTTTTAGATATCTTTTAGTGTATATTACTTGGTAACTGTAATGAATGTATGAAAAATGAATGTATATATATATATATATATACATATATGAAAAATGTGGATTTGTGCTTCAATAATTTTGCTGTTATTAAATTTTTAAAAAAATGTCAAAAAGAAAATATTTTTTTATGCTTTATCAACCGTCAGGAACTAAATGGTCGATTAGAATTTTTTAAAAAATGTAAAATCGTATAAAATGAATCGAATTTATGTCAAAGGCACTTGTAAAGATCGAAAGAAAGTACGCGTGAATTTAATCTCACTATAATCTCTCGAAGCCATTTTTGTTCAAGAATCTGTAAAGACTGTTTCCCAGTCTACTCATGTTCTCCCATTATAATACTAATCCAAATGTCTGTAATTCAAATGAAGACAAATTTATAAAATTTAATCTCTTTTTTACTTGAGTTCCAAATAATAGGGAGGGTTGATCTTTTACATTAATAATTTTAAAATATATGAAATATGATTAAAAATCAAATATTCTTTCGCATTTTTTCAAGCGCCTGGTGTTTATTTTTTCGACATCTATATTCTAATGGTATACAACAGTATCACATTATAAAATCCTCTTTAATCACTATGATGAGGTGCTATGCTTATTTTTTTTATTGCTTATGCCTCGAAAAATGTACTTAAAGTATATATTTTGTTTACTCCATATAGTAGTCAAACAAACAAACAAAAAATAAATAAATAAATAAAAATGAAAATTGAAAATTGAAAAATGAAAACAAATTAGTTCATTAAAAAAAAAGTCGTTAATAGAGGGCATTATTTGCAGAAAAACAGGATCTATTAAAGAAAAATACCTTTTTTTTTTTCATCTTTTCTTGAAAAAAGTACTCAATTTTTTTAAGAGATTTCTGAAACTGCTTTAAAATAGTCAATGTTTTCAATGTTTTCAATCTTTATAATATTTTAAACTGTTTACGAACTTATCTGTAAACTGATATTATTCAGTTACTTAATATATATATATATATATATGTGTGTGTTCTTTTTAATGTATTATTTTCAACTGAATATTACCATGATTATTTATTGAAAAATAAGAGCATTCTTTACATAGCATAAAACGTTTCATTTGCAATCTTTATCTTTTTTCAAAGTCGGTTTTCACGAATTTTTTTAAAAATAAAATCACATAAAATCATACAAAAATCATTTTGTTGGAATCAATCGCTCAACAAATAGAATTCGACAGTTGAACATATTTATGAACATTGTGATCGATGTTCCGGAATAAACGTTTCGGGCGAAAGAAAACATATTACAGCTGTACCATAAGCGATCATATTGTCATTTATAGTTATGACATGAAAGATTAATTTCAACAACGAATAATAATTCCTGTCAAAACAATATACAATCCTAACACAATTTGCCCACTATTGTGAGAAATCCCTTAAGCAGTGTATGTAATTTAATAAGGGTAGATTCAATAGGAGATAGATTATGTTTCGCTAATGTAGTTTACGTAATTATATTTACTTAATTATGAATTACTTAATCATGTGTAATGTTAGAATATGAAATAAAGATTGATTTAAAAAAAAAAAAAGAATTTTCAATAATTTATTGACAGATTGCCTTTTTCAAAGTATATTTAATTTTATAATCATTAAAGTTATTTACAAGTATGAACAGAAAAAAAGTAATGCAGTAATATGAAAGGACTCCCAGAATTTCAAATGACGTAACAGTGAAATAATGGGAGACAGAAATGTGAAACAAGTGATGTGCTGAATAGACAGGTCAGGAATTTTCTATATAAACAAATTAAGAATGGTTTTCTGGTCTGGACTTTTATTCATTGTTATTATTTTTTTTAAAAATTCGCCTAGTCACTTTGACCTAATCAATGGTATTACAGCATAATAAAAACACGTTGCTCCCAGGAATACGATATGATGTTCTTCAATTTCCTATAATAACTAATTCGATACAGCTCTCTTACACATGTCATCAATGTAACAGATTGATGAATGAACTTTCTGTACTTCTGAGTACTATTTAAAGTCAAACTTGGAACTATTACTACTAGCCGCTGTATAACAAGTTCCAGACACTTCCATCCAACATACCACACGTTTCACCTTTATGTTTATAACTCTTTCAAAGTTATGCCATTTCAAATTTGGAAAATCTTCTCTGAAACACACTGTTTACACTCACAGCCTGAATTTAAAATCTGCAAACGTAAAATTTCTCAAAAGAATTAATCATCCAATCCACTCCATTTTTAAAATTTTCAATAATGAATGATTTCACTATTCTGAAAGTCTGATAGCCAAACAGGCTATTGATTCTAATAAGACATATTACTACCGGCCTGGTGGCACAGTCGATAGGGAGCTGCCCTCTGGAGCCTCACGACGCGGATTCGAATCTTTGTTCAGGCAGGGATATTTGTGGCGTCCTTTATGTGCAAAATATATATGAGAAATTGTGAATTGTTACTGTGCAACTATATAATATTGATCAATCGAGACAAAAATCACTGGAACTGTAGTTTTGAATGTTGTGAACTTAATACCCGAAATACCGGAAGTCATATTGCTCAGATTTTTAATTCTTGGTTACGAAGCATCCGATGTATGCCAATTTTCTTTAACCTCTTCCACTTAAAAAATTCTGAATATTCTCTCCTTGTCGAAGAAACATGATTTACAACTGCATTGACAAAACTTACACATAAATCGTTTCGCGTTTGTAACGACGCCATCAACTCCATTCTCGGATAGATTATCCTAACTTACCGATGGACAACGGGTTAACCTTTTGTCCTGAGGTACGACGCAGCATTTCTACCACGATAGTCCCAGGTTCCAATACAACCTACCGTCACACACAATTCCTTCACGTTAAAGTATGAATAATGAAAAATATTTTATCAAATTAAATCTTATGACAGTTTTCAGTGTTTAACTATGCGTTTAACTATGTGCTCATGCAGTAGAGTATTGGTATATATTACTTACCTATTTGATCGGTTAGCATGGGTATAAAGTATTACGATATTTCCCTTCATATTTAAATAAATTGCCTTAAAATAGCAATAGAAGTCATGCAGTCATTCTTAAACAATGGCTAGACCACAAATTTTAATAATATATGTATAAAGTTTTTTTTTTTTTTCCCTACAATCAAATATTTTATTTATATACCATTTTCAATTTACTGAATGTGAAAGTTAATATGTTCATAATTCTGGCTTTAAAATAAATTAAAATTATCTTTAAAAACATTTCTCCAATTACTTTACCATCGGATATTTGTCATTTAATTAGAAAATATTAAAAAGTGTAAGAGTGTTTAACTTTAAATAAGATTGCTAATATTTTATTAATGAAAAATATTCTATTCTCATCTAATAAAAATTGTTTTACATTACAATACGTCGATGCAAAAAATATTAAAAATATTTATTTTTATTTGCTTTAAATTGCTTTAAATACACACATAAAATGCACTAGAGAGTCAATTATCTAACAATTTTGATTCAATTAAAGAGTTTTTTGTAGTCGATCTAGTAAATATTAAACATTAAAAAAAATTAACTGATTTAGTTTTTACGTAATGAACCAATAACAATTTTGATTTGTTTTTGCAATAAAATAATAAAGTAGCTTTCTAGTTCGAAACTAAAATATCTATAATACAAAATGTCAAGTACTGCTGCTTTTGAAAATGGCAAAAATAAATCAAATAATATAAAAATATTGCATGTTTATTGATATACATCTATCAAATTGTTTTTTTATTTCGTCAGAAATATGTGAGATGTCATATAATGTATTTATTATTTTTACGACAATCATCAATAAGCCCGTTTAATCATCTTTAAACTGTAATAAAACATTTATATAATATCCGCACAAAAATTAAACTACAAAGAATTTATACCAGAAGTACTTTTTATATGAAACAGTTTCTTGCGTGTTGTAAGATTTATTTTTAGTATTAAAAATAATAAGAGAAGGTAATAAAATCTTTTGTAATAAATCAATTTAATTCGTTAGCTGTTATTACTAATGGTTGTAATTATCTAATTCCGCGTCTGTTTTTCTGAATTTTATCGCCTTTTTTATCAAATAATAAAAAGAAAATAGAAAAAAGAAAAAAGAAAGCCGACTATTTAATTGTTAGACTAATTAAAGATTGTTAATGTCATTATTTTTTTTCACCAGTATTATAGTCCACGGCTAAATTATTTATTTTTATTTATTTATTTATTTATTTTATTTTATTTTTGCTATTGTTGTTGTTGTTGTTGTTTATTTTTTTGTGTTGAAGAAAAATTTTCTCGACGTATAACATTTTGATTTTATCTTGAATAATTTTGCTTAAATTAACGTTATATGTTAAGTAGTCATTACCTATCCATAACAATAGGCAAACATTGATGGAATATGTATAAAAAGTATTCTTTTATATGCTACCGGTGTCAAATATATATATATATATATATATATATGTATATATATATATATATTTGTTTTTATTTGCTATAAATTACTTTTAATATACACGTAGCATAGTAAAGAATGTTAACTATCTTTCAACTTTGATCGATCTGATGTGTTTTCGGAGTCGATCTTGTAAATATTGCACTCAAACAAAATAGATGATTTTGTTTTTTATCTCTATCGCAGTATTTATTTTTATTTACATAATAAAGGACTGCACATACTTTACTGGTCATTACGTTTAAATGAATTACTTACAAATATGAAATTGCAAATAATAATAACAATAATAATAATATAATAACTATGGTATGAAATTTCATAGAATTCAGTCTAATCGTTGAAAGTCATCACTGTCTTTGACAATGTGTTCCCTGTTCGTAGTATGCCGAGATCAGGTTCCCACTGCCTGCGACAGCGCCCTATCTGAGCTTGCTACTTACGAGCACAAAGAAACGAATTCGCACATGAACCTTTACTGGGGTCCCCATTGACTTTGGTGGCATCTTTGTCGTTTTCACTACCTCGATTCTGGTCCCTCACTTCGCACGTGCAAGAATTCACACACTAACATCGTTTGTGAAAAAATTCGCGGCTAAACGAAGACCTTACTATGATAAAGGGACAGAGTAAACTTTGGACAAAATTTCCTAGAGGTAGGTTTAGTAGAATAAAAGGTAGATACAGAGAGTGACAAAAAAAATCCATCTTAAAAGATATCGTTATAATGATAAAGCTGAAAAAAAACCACTGGACAAAATTCGGTCAGTCATTAGGTCAGTAGAATACCAAATATACACATGGGAGGCAAGAAACAAAATTTTAGCTTCAAAGAATTCTTATTGCAAAATGATTCAGATCACTAACTTTCATTATCATATAGGACTGCAATAGTTTAAACCATTCCCGGACAGCGTGAAAATTTTACAAAAGTCTGTATATCAACACATCATTTTTTTTTTTAAATCTATGGGGGGGGAGGGGATGTTTTTTTTCAGCAGCAACAGATTTATAGTAAATATTTAGTGATTCAAAAGTTATTATGAAGGTTTTAGCCTATATTATTCAACGAATTGGTATAATTTAATTTTAATGGTTGACTAGGATTCCTTTGGAAATCTTCCCATATTTTCGTATAATGGCTATAGGAATTATATGTCGAAATTCAAAATTGAAATATATCAATATTTGTATTAATGTCATTTTTAACTACGCTTTCTAAATGTAGATAACGCCACGATTGTAATACCATTAGGCACTCTAACTTTCGTTCTGTCTTTTAGATCGGACATTTCAATAATTTTAAACCATCCCCGGACATTACGGATCATTTTGCAAATAACCGTGAGGATATCGGAACAGTTGTTTTTTAGTTTCTAACGAATAAATATACTAAAATTGCGTCATATATAGAGGAGAAGGTGTAAAAATGAGCATAGGTGTAAATATGGGCACCCCTCCACAAACGGCTATGGGATGTGCTGAAGATTGGCGGCGAGGACTGTAGATGGTGCTACTTGTTGTTATAAGAAAGTGCAGAGCAGCTCAAATCATTTTTTCAAGTAGTGTATATGCAATGTGAATACTAATTGGTGTTTATTCTGGACTGCAAACTTTTGAAAGATATCTAAAATCGTTTCCTTTTCATGTTTTTATGGATAGTTTATAAAGATTTCACAGTGTTATCCGGGAAACAGAGATCCTAAACTACTTGTAGGAGTAAGCTTTTAATCACGCACGCCTTTAGGTTATATGTGATAGAGGCTATCTTTTTTAGGTAAGGTTGGTGTAAATATGGGCACCCTTTTCTGGTGTAAATATGAGCCTCGGGAACTTCAAATGCAGATTTTCTTTTCGATATATCTCCTGTCCCTAATAAAAGAACCACTACTCATGGACGCAAAGCAGCAAGGTCCAGCCTCATCATTTGGTGGCCTAAGTCTATTAACAAAAGTGCTCAGAAGAAGACATCCTCGATTTTTCCAAGTCAAGATCCGGTAAAGTAATAGACTGGTCATGGGTGCGAAAACCTATGGCCTTCAAAGAAAGAAAATTAGACCCACAAAACGATATGATTCATCATCAGACTTAGCCGATTGCTGTGACCCTCACCTTATCAACAGCGATGACGAAATCAACCTGGATATCAACGACGGGGATAGACTAAATTCGAGCGATGCAACTTGCATCTTTTGTGATAAAATGTTCGCTGAACACACTCACAGAGAAGAGTGGTATTAAGTGTTATGTATCAAATGTGGGCACACTTAGATTGTGCCGGTTTTGAAAGAGCCTGTTACGTCAGCGATTGCTGCAAACAATTTTTCCCGTAATAAATAAATTCTCTACCATTTTTGTATTGTTTTATCGTGTTTTAAAACATTTTAAACTCTTTTTAATGACTCTCCTGGAAAGGACCCATATTTGCACTTTATTTTTCTGGTACATTTTTAAAGGCTTTTTGTAAATCTGCGCTTTCGAATTGAAAATTTTTATATGAATGATCGTTTTGATCTCGTATTTAGTAAACTTGTTATAGTCACTAATGTAGGTCAGAAAAGTAGATTTTTTTTAACATTAAAGTAACTTTAAGTCAAAAACAAAAGAGGGTGCCCATATTTACACCTTTTCCTCTCTCTCTCTCTCTCTCTACATATATATGTGTGTGTGTGTGTGTGTGTGTGTGTGTGTGTGTATAACGCATTTTTTTTTTAAATATTAATTATATACATATATTGAGTTAATTCACTTTATGTTTTAATCACTGAATTTATTCACAACAAACTTACTGTAACAGAATTTCTCGAACATTAACTACAAAACAAGAAGCTTAGGTGTTATTGAATTTAAAGAAACCATTATGGATTTAAAATTGAAACATTGGAAGAATACTATCAAATGAACTAATTTATAATCTTTTCAGACCAGTTGTTTAAATGAAAAATAATTGGAAAGGCTCATAAACGTGCAGGAATTTCTCCTCAGGGTGATACCATTCCCACATTTGGGCGAAAGCATCATTTTGAACATTGATTTTGAATTAATGTTAAAAGGAAATCCGTATGTAACCCTGTGATGTTTACAAACCAATAATGAGAACTGAAAAAAAAAATGGATATCAATGAGGAATCATAACCAAAAAGGCTTGAGTAATCACAAGTACTGTCGCATGTGTGAATTCATACTAAGTAAAAATACGAGATGAGTTGTCAGCAGCAATAACCGAAAAAATGTTTACGGTAAATAACCAGAGAGACAAGAAATTTAGTCTAACATACCAGTAGAGGAAGTGTAAAATGACTTAGGAATAATTTAACTAGAGAGTTAACTGCCATTTAACGAGAAAAATTACTAGTTTGAATTTTTAAGATTTACATTAATTCACTTAAAAAGTTATTTCTTATTTTTAATTCGTTTTTATTAATCAAGATGATTAATTGTATTTTTTTTTATCTATTTATTTTTTTAATTCAAACTTATTAGCTAATTTAGCTAAAGGGGAATTAACTAGAGGCATAAATTAACTTTAATTAGATGATAAAAATCAGAAATTTACTAAAAACTTTTTTTTAAATAACTTTTAATAAAATTAAGGATAAAGTTGTTATTATTTCATTTTTTATTTATTTTTTTTTATTTAATTAAATTTATTTTTTAATTAAATTTTATACATTTTACTTTGATTCAGAATGATTTCACTCTTGCAAAAATTTATTTTATCTTGATGAAATAATTAATTTTGATAAATTTTATTGTTATTTCTAATTTACTTCTCTTTGGCATAGTGAACAACACAATACAATAATAAAGAAAAGAATAATTAAAATGTAAAACAAAATATATATATATATATATATAAAATAAATTTTAAACATAGTAAATGCAGCAATCCTTCGCTTTTTTTAAAAATATATTTATATGTATAACTGTAAGTCCTACTCAGCCAACCACCACCCTACTCTAAACAACTCCACCCTACCTCCTTAATCAAACATATTCAAATCCACCCTCCACCTTTTTTATTGTATTTTATTATTTATTATTTTTATTTTATTTTGTTGACAGACACAAAGCTATTGATAATAATAGAAAAAAACAAAATATCTAGGAAATCCCCTTTTGACAGTAGCATTGATTAATTTGTTGATATTTTTGTTATACACATATATATATATATAGGCAGATAAATAGATAGATAGATAGATATAGGTATAGATTTGCTAGGTTTTAAAGAAGCTTAATACCCACATTAACAAGACGATAGTTTTTTTTTTTTTTTTTTTTTTTAAGTTTCTTTGTATTTCGCAGTAAAATAATAAAATAATTATAGCAAAATTTCTAGCACAAAATGTCAAAAGCATGTGCTCTTGAAAAAGACAAAATATAAATTAATATAAGAAATTGTATACTTTTATTCGCTTGTCAAAATCTTTTCCGTTCGGTAAAACCAGTTGGGCTTTGTAAAATGTATTTATTAGTTTAAGCGAATCAACACTGAACTCATTTTATCATTTTTAAAGGATGTTAGAATTTAATATCAGACAAATGTAAATGTACAAAGACGTTTTTATCAATAGTATTTTATTATTATTATTAGTAGTAGTATTAAACTTGATTTCTTGTGTGCTGTAGGACATTTTTTAGTATGAGAAATAGTAAGAGAAATTAATGGAACCTTTTGAAATAAATCATCTTAATTTGTACGCTATTATAATTAATAGCTATAATTATCAAATTTTGTTTCTATTTTTCTGAGTTTTGCGGGAATTTTATGAGATATTTTTTGTAAAAATAGGTGACTAATTAACTGCCTCTTTGTATATATATATAACTGATAATTTCTTATATATTTCATTTTTTTTTCCTTATTGTGGTAAAATAGACTAAGAAAAAAAAATTACATTTTGTATAAAAGAAATATTTTCTCGATGTTTATCAATTTAATATTCTTATTGACATTTTTTTTTTTTTATATATAAAGCTTTTTTTTTTTCCTTGTTTTTACAAAAAATAATCGACAATTTAAAAAGGAAAAAAAAATCATTGAATATTGAAACTTCTGTAATAAAAACAAAATATATATTTCACCTTGAAAGTGGTAAAATAATACAACTAGAAAAATTTAAATTTTGCACTAGAATGTTATTATTATTATTATTATCTTTTAGTTATAACATAAAACGAGCTACAATAGCATTCCTTTATAGTAGCATTTTACGTTATAATAGAATTCTGTGATAGAAAGTGAATATTAATAGATGGTTTTATTGATTTTTGGGCCATACGCTTGATTTTATTGATTGATTTCCCATTACCAGCCAAGCCAATATTCTGTTATTACTATTCAGATACGTTTAAATAGGAAAATGTCTAAAATTGGAAAAGCATTTTAACATTCTTTCTTTCTTTTTTTCCTACTTAGCCCATTTTACTATCCTTGGTTTACTAAACACGTTTTTTATTTACTTAAACATAATTTTAAAAAGAAAAAAGACTAAGAATTGGAATAATGTTCAGACCGTTACATATTTATTTAAAATTCTTTTAATTTGAGTTGTTCAACCTCATCTAAAATTTATATAGAAAATGTTTATACAAAATAAAGGCCGATTTGTCTAGAAAAAAAAATAACCACTTCATTCTGCTTATAAATTTTAAGAGTCTTTTTTACATTTAGCAATTATCTCCATTTTTTTTTTTTTTTTTTTTTTTTTTTAGTTCAGTAAAATAATCTATTTTCTCTAATAATTTTACATAGAGCAATATATTATCTTTCTGCACTCATTAAGAAAATTTCAGTAAAAACTGGAGTGTTATATATAGCTGAAACATGCTCCTAATTCATCTTTAAAAAATAAATAAATAAATAAATACTTTAAAGAATTAATTTGTACATTGCTTCTAATATGAATTCTAACATGTTTCCTTAAAGTACATCATTTATATTTCCTAGAATTAAAAACAAAAATGTAAAAAACTTCAGATTAAAGTTAGAATATTACTTAATTTAAAATATTCCTTTAGTTGCAGTACATGTTACTAATAAAGTATTACATTACATGGCCTATCATATACGTATAATTATCACATACATATTTTTTTTTTTTTTTTAACTTAAGTAACTATAAAAGTAACATTGTTTAAAAAAAACATATATTGTAGTTAAATTTTGGATAGATTCAAAATATAAATCTTAACTTTATTTACTGGAACATTAAAAGCATATTTGACAAATAAATCATAATTATCTTAAAATCATAGTCATTTCAAGTTATATATTAAGAGATGCAAACGCTTCACATGAAAAACCTTCAATACCTCGCAAAGAACCAAAAATGTTATAAAGAAATTAAATATTCATTAAAAGTATAAATAAATTAAATTTTAATAAATTTTAATTGTATATAAGAACTAATAAAAGTATTTCAAATTATATGCTTTCATTGAAAAAAATAAGGTTTAATATATTTACCTCTCTCTCTTTATATATATATATATATATATATATGCATCTATGAAAGTTTATCGGAGATTACCAAAATATAACAGCTGTAAAATGACGAAAAAGCAAAACTAATGAACTCATAAAAAAAAAAAAAATTAATTGAAATTGGACGAAATTAATTGAATATAAATATGCCGATTTCGTAACGTCATCAGGAGTATTGTACGAATTGTGCATAGAGTATATATATATATATGCTATACACATTCCTTCTCAAAAGTTTAGCAAGATTAGCAAAAGATTAGTTTTCTCCAATTTAAAAACTTATCTCTCGATAAAATGTTTTCAAACATTGGATATTTAAATAACTGGGTCTTCCTCATGTTTTTCAGTGAGGATTGGTTTAAGACAACATTTAGGGGCCCGGTAACAAATTGAACAAAGTCAGTAACATTTGTGATCACCCTGTACTGATAAGTGGACGAATTGAATTGTAACTTTAGGATACGTTAACGTACACCTAGTACAATTTGTGGATGAATTTGTGTGACAATAGCACATTAAATAACGGAGATATAAATATTTATTTAAAAAAAAATCAGCATGTTTTTTATTTATAATATACAGATTATTTATGAAAATTATTCCCACTTTCAGATAAATGGAAAAAACACTTTTGAAACTATATACTGCAATCGGAATACAAATATCTTAAATATCTCATGAAATATGAGGATTTTTATGAAAACCGTTTTCAGAGCGAATGTGCGAAAGATAAAAAAATTTTTATTACATAGGTTGAAAGCTTAGATATATTGAGCAACTTTTGTCAAAATTCATTTGAATAGAGTAAAAATTAAGCAAATTGCCCAAAAAAAAAAAAAAAAAAAAACGAATTAGATTATAGGTGTTTCCTATGAGTTGAAATTTCATAAGAGGTTTTTCACATCTTGCGTAATTAATTTGAAGATCCAATTATTTTAATCACTTTACAAAAGTTATTTTTTGTGAAAAACCGATTATGATCTCACAAATCTTATTAAATAAACAAAAATATATTGGAGTTACAAGTTTAAAAAGGGTTTTTCACAAAAAAGTACTTTTGTGTCGAGCATGATTGAAATAACTGTATCTTCAAATTAGTTACGCGGCATGTAATAATACCCTTATGAAATTTCGACTCTTGGAAAATACCTAAAATCTATGTCGTTCTTTTACCCACGATTTACATAATTTTTACTCTATTCAAATGCACTTTGACAGAAGCTGCCCAAAATATCTAGCTTTCAACCTATATAATAAACATTTTTCTATCTTTCGCACATGCGTAGTGAAAAAGTTTTCCATAAAAATGCTCATATTTCATGAGATATTTCAGATATTTGTATTCTAATTGCAGTATATTGTTTCAAAAGTATTTTGACAATTTATTTGAGAGTGGGAATAATTATTGTTTATATGTATATTACAAATGAAAAAAAAAAAACTAACTTTTTTTTTTTTTTTTTTTTTAGTTTTAAAATAAATACTTATATCTCCGTTATTTAATTTGCTATCGTCACACAGATTCATCCAAAAATTGTACTGGGTCTGTATTAAAATATCCTAAAGTTACAGTTCATTTTCGTTCATTTAACGATACAGAGTGATTACAAACATTATTGACATTGCCCACTTTTTTACCGGCCCCCTAAATGTTGTCTTAAACCAATCGTCCCTGAAAAACATGAGGAAGACCCAGTTCTTTAAATGCCCAATGTTTGAAAGCATTTCATCGAGAGATAATTTTTTTAATTGAAAAAAAAACTGATTGTTGCAAAACTTGCTAAACTTTTGAGCAGCAGTGTATATATATTTGCTATTTAAATCTTTTAAAAGGAACACTTTTTAAATGTACCTATTTATAAATAATTGTTAAAAAGGTATCCATAGATGAATATAAAACTAGAAGGAAATATTGTTCTATGCTTCTTCTTAAAAAATAATCCATCTTGAAAACTTACAAATTATTTATTAATTCAATTTAATTTAATGTATTATTATTATTATTCGCAGTTGACCCCTTAATGTACTGTTTAATAAGAAATTTTTTAGTACACTGAGAAAAAAATATACCGCCTTCATCTAGAATGAATAAATGGTCATTTTCTAAATCCTTAAACCAGAAATATAAACCTCAGAGCTATGCGCATAAGGCACGCCAAAAAACTGAATAGACGAAATGGTCGAAAATTTCTAATCTAAACATTTCTAAATGGTGAAACAATATTTTGAATCTTGTATTACGAGAAATTCTCGCTTGATTTTCTAGAACTGGGTTATAAATCAAGATTATAGGTGCTGAAACCTGCCTCTTGTATTTACATTTATTTGAAGATATTTTCAAATAGGTTTGTCCTCGATAGTATAGACAAACGCTCAAGAATTCTTATAGAGGTCTCTATAATTCACTTTCGATGGGGACTAGAAAATATTTTATAAGAAACTTATAAGGATGACATGGAACTATTTTTTCTAGAGCCACAATTTAGATTATAGATGTCAGTTATAGAATTTTTTCTCAGTGTATTGGCGTGCCTTATACTCATAGCTCGGAAATCTATATTTCTAATTTAGGTACTTAGAAAAGGACCACCTATTCGTTTTAGATGAAAACGGTATATTTTTTTTTTCTCAGTGTAATTGAAACCAGTGTTTACACACAATTGCAAACACTTTACTTAAAATTGTTGTGGAACATAAATATGTGTCCTTAAATTACTCATCTAGTTAATATTTTAATAAACTAACAGATAAAAAGCTGAAAAAGTTATGATTATGTTCACTAAATATAAGCTTTATGTAAAAAAAAAACTTGTCATAAATTGGTCATTAAAATATGCAAAAAATTAAACAATATTTTCATTAATAGCATTATTCAGTTTAATGTGCATACTAAAACAAAAGTAAACAATAGTTTATATTTAATCATATTTAAAATAAACTCATGCTTAACAATTTATATAGTAGATTCCTATTACTTTAAACTGTGGTTATCAATATTGCTGTAAATAAATAAAAAATAATAACTTATTTTTATCAACAATAAATTCCGATAGTATTATAGCATCCCCAATTAACAATTAAAAAAGAACAATAAGTTTCGCCACAAATTCTTTTAGCGAACACCTACACCGTTAACCAAATACCATTTAGTAAGGCAAAATTATTTTCATAAAATATAGACTAATTGTTATGCATTTTTTTTCGAACAGCTACAATTTCATATCCCCTGACAGCGATACTGCAGATCGCCGTAATAATTTAATATAACATCATACGTGTTCATTTGAGGATTGAGATGAAATGAAATGACATACTGTTATTACAGGCTATTATGATTTTCTTCTTGTTTTTTTTTTTTTTTTTTTCCACGCTAAATCGTTTTGTTTATGCATACAATAAAAAATTCCCCAAATACAAAAAACTGCATTAAGCATATTTTTAAAAGTGAATATTTAAGAAATTAAATTTTAAAGATGACCAAACAGGATAATAAATATTAGTATTTTATTTAAAAAATTACTGATTATTGTTTTATTTATTACTTTCTCTTACCCATAAGGTAGAGAAAGTATTGTTTTTGGGCAAAATTTTCGAACGCGAGATTTTGTTATATTTACACGTTTTGCGGTCCCCTGAATACGAAAATCATGTTTTTAGCAAATGGTCTGTGTGTCTGTGTGTATGTGTGTGTGTCTGTGTGTCTGTGTGTGTGTGTCTGTTATCAGCATATCTCAAAAACAAATTATGGCAGAAAGTTCAAACTTGGTATTCTAAATGTGTATCATATAGGGATGCTACAGTAAGCTTTTCGTTAAGATCAAGCAAATGGTTCGTGTACAGGGACAATCAAGAGAATTCTAATACATTAGGTCTATGGGGGAAATTGCAGGTAAGTAGAGTTTAAGGTCTATAGACTGCACTAAACCAAATGAAATGAAAGTATATTTTTTTTAATAGAGATAGTTAACTGGGAAAAAATTTTTGAGTATGTAGGAGCCACGCCTCCCCCCCTGGGGTGAAGTCCCCCCTCGAGGGGAGTAAATTTTCATGATGTGTATCATTCAAAAGAGCTTGCGAATACCTTTAAAACGAATGGTTGAACTATAAATCTGTGATAATTTAAAACAAAGTTATAGATTTTTTTTTAATTTTAACGAAAAAAAAACTTAGAAAAAAAAATCTTTTTTTTTTTTTTTTTTTTTTTTTTTTAACATTGAGAGTAAAATGGACTTTTTTTTTTTTATATTTAGTGTTACACTACCACTCTAATATGGAAATTGTCTGCATTATCATAGAAAATAATTTTTTTAAATAATAAAATTAAACAGAATTATTTTTTAATAACCGAATTAAATTCTATATAAATGTAGGTGCATTAATGAAACGGGGGGTCTCACACAGAACTAATTATCGTATAAAACTCTTCTGAAGCCTAATTTGAATTGTTTAGCATAGGTTTACATGACAGTTCTCGTTATCTTACCTCTTAATCTGCAACCTGTATTTATAGTATTAAATTTGAGGGTAAGAGAAAGTCGTGTGAGTGACACACCAGATTATTTTTTATTTCATTTAAATCATTTTTAGTTCTTTATCATACTATAGGTATGGGAAACTTAGGTAATCGTGAAAATTTTCGACCTCGGTTTTTTGACTTTTCTACACGTTTTCAGGTGTGAGGAATTTCTATGGCGTCTGTCTGTAGGGTGTCTGTTAGTGTATCAGCCCGTTAGTGTGTCAGTGTGTTAGTCCGTTAGTTTGTTAGTCTGTTAACACGATATCTCATGAACAAATGATCGCAGAGAGGTCAGATCAGTTTTAGAATATTACTTTCGATACTGGCAAGAACCCTATTCATTTGCAACATTCGAATTTCAAAACTTCGTAAGTTATTAGAAATTTACGATTTTCTTAACATGGGAGAATAGGACAAAAATTCACTTAAACGTGCATTTAATGGAAACTTTTTACTGTAAAAATGTCAGACCAGTTTTAAAATATCAGTTTTGATGCCGGAATGAACATCAGTAGCTATAAATAGGCTACTTTGGAAATTTCGCAAGTTATTGGAAATTTACGAATTTCTTAACATGGCAGTATAGGGCAAAATTTCACATAAACGTCAATTTTGAGAGATATTTTCATCGTAAAGATGTCAGACTACTTTTGAAATATTATTTAGGACACTGGCATGAATATTAATGACTATAAATTTTCCAATATAAAGATTTCGTAAGTTATTTGAAATTTACGAATTTCTTAACATGGCTGAATAGAGCAAAATTTCACATAAATAGCAGCATGAAATAATAGTAGCATGAAAACTAAACAACGGAATTGACCCCGATAAAATAAATTAATAGATTAGAATAAGATAAATATATCGAAGTGAACGGTGGATAGCCTATTAGGCGGGGATTTCATTCTGCCACTGTATCAAGCTTTGGTCAAATTCATTTCTTTTAACATGATTATAATATGTCTCGCACTAGAAATTTCTGAGAAAATATATATGATGGGGAACTGAGCAGAGTCCACCTATGCCAACTAGTTTAACTCATTATCTGCACTTTAAATGAGATTTTTTGTTAAAAAAAAAAAAAAAAAAAAAAAAAAAAGTGTTAGCCAAAGGAGTAATACTGAAAAATACATATAAATACATATATACAATTATTTTGTGGAGAAAAATGTCATATCTGTTATTTTAGTATTTTAACAGTTAACTTCTGACTGTGGAAACATATTATTCTTATAGGGGATGGGGGGGGCGATATTTATTGGCGTTCTATCACATAGTTTTTCCCTGTCTAAACATAAGATTTCATCATTGTTTACAGACAAAAGTACCATAATATGTTAAATTAATACAACTATATAACCATTGTTTTACGCTGATATAGTATAATAAAGCTAATTATAAATTTCAAATGGTACTTCAGTTAAAGATTAATTCATTGTTATGGGCAATCAAAACCACAAAAAGCAATATTGCAAGAAATAATTCACTTCAGTAATTAATGCACAGTAAAAAATTCAACTATCACTTCAAGTTTTCGCGCGTATTTTATTTTATTTTATTTTTTATTTTATTTTATTTTTTATCGGAAAACGTGTATAGTTTTAAAAAATATATAAGTTATTGAAAAAGATTTATACGATATTCAGCATGAATTAAAGAAATGAACATAAATTAAAGCCGTTTGAATACAGAAATTTCTAGTATATCACTTGTTGCTTTCGTATGCAGATATATTTATTTGGGAAGTATAAATGGCTACTTTAAAAATTTTTAAATTGGATACATATTTTTACTATTTGAATCTGTTAAATGACTATGTAAGTTTAAAATATATATTTAAAAAAATATAAATATATTACAAACTCAATTATAACACATCAAAAATGTGACTCTTATTTTGGATTAAGTTAGAGCATCATTGATACAATCTACTTTTAATTTCTTTTATTAATATAATCCGCACTTAAAATTTTGCTGACTGTAAACCTTATAAATCTATATGATAACATTAGAAGAATTTTTTAAAGCCACTATTCGATAGAACTTTAGATAAAATCATTTCTATTTATAAGTTAAAATAATTTACAATTAATTTATACAACAATGGTACAATTAAAATTTACATCTGTTGAAAGTTAAACTGGGCATCAAATAGTTAATAAACTTGTATTAATTTTTATAAAAAAAAATTTATCGGGTAAATTAATAAATCAAAACCTTAAAAATAACAAAGTTTTCTTTTGTTCTGGTTTAACGTTTTCATTCCAAGTTCAGTATTATTTTAATTCATGTTATAAAATATTAGATTAAATATTAATATTAAAATATTTATTATAGAAATATAATGAATCATAAAATCAAAATATATATTACATATTTAATTTACTTTTCAAAATACAGCATCATTACAGAAAACATCATACATCTCGAAGTGCAATAAAACTTTCATAGCCAGAATACTTCAGAAATACTTATGAGGAAATTTATTTTATTCCATGTTTAATTGAGGACGATGAAATTAACTTACGAAGCAAATATTTTTCAACTCCAAAGAAAAAACAGCTTGCTTATTAAGTTACGTAGTTCTCTCCCATATAAATAAATGTTGCAAATGGTATTAATAAAAAAAATAATAATCAGACAGAATTAAAAAATAATAATCAAATAATTATAATAATTATAATAATAATCTTTCAATAAAAATTTTAAAAAATTCAAAATTATTCTCTTTATACATATAATAATATTTTAAACATCAAGCTGATATATGGTAGTCTTCTATGTGTTTATTAGAGCATATGGAACCTTCCCGTAATTTCATTGAATAAAGGACAAGTTTAAATGCATTGAAATAAAAAACAAATCAATATTACCTTAATACACAATATATACATAGTTATGACAACTGAATATTAGTGCACAAAAATATATTTGAAAACACTTTCATATTGAATGCATAATTCAATACAAATATATATACTATATATATTTGTCGAACCTCGTTAACGTGAAACCGTTTAACGTGGATTACTTTTAACCTGAACTGTTTCCAAAATCTCTGTCATAATGAAGATTAGTTTCTGAGTTACTGATAGCATGAATTACTGATAACATGAACAAATTTTTTGTTCCCCTTAAGATTCCTGTTAACGAGGTTAAATTATATATATATATATATATATATATATATATAATTAGGAATCAGCTAATTTTGTTGAAATGAATTTAATCAATGACAAAAAGTTAAATTAAAATCAATGCACACTTAATGGAAAAAATTTGTATAAGTCAATTTACACAATAAAATAAAAATTTTAAGCTAATTTACATACTAATGATATGCATCTTTATTTATCTTTTAGAAAAATTAATTTATGAAAATTTATAAATGTTCTAAAAAAAAAAAAAAAGAATCGAATGAAAACCTTAATCGCAAGGATTTTTCAACTATTATTCACACACACACACACACACACACACACAAAAAAAAAAAAAAAAAAAAAAATTAATTATTAGAATTTATTTTATTTGAAAAAAATTTCTATTCATAATTAGTGTTAGAGAACTCAAGACTTAAAAAATTGAAATTTTTCTATCACAAGCATTAATTTAAAATAATAATAATAATAATAATAATAATTTCTGCAAATACTTATAAAAAATAAATAAAAAGCTTACCTGGAAATGAAATATTTTTATACTGCTCCAAGCAGTTTTTTTCGCCTTCATCCATAGTTATTTCCAAGTATTACTCAAAACAGATTGTATAAGTTTTAAAATGTTTTCCTTTCTCTTAGTGCGGCTACTTATCTTCATAAAGTTTATCGCTACTTATAACTTGTCATAAAGTTGTTCTCTTGTAATACACACATTCATATTTCGTCATATTTGTTTTAAAATCAAAATTAAATTAAATATTTTGATTTAACAAATAAGTTTTTATATTCCTGTTACTATCTTTATAAATGTAAAAATAAAAAAAATAAAAAAAAGTATAACTATGTTATCGCTGATTAAAAACTTATAGCACTTTAAACTTGTAATACTTTTTAAATTTATAACAAAATATTGGCCAAAATCTTATCATAAGTTAAACTAGTAAGAATTAATTGTGAATTATTTTAAAACTTATTTTATTATTTAGAAAGAAATATATATAAAAAAAAACCTTTTTAAAATTTTAGAAGATTATTTTAAACTGATAATATTAAAATCTAAATTAAAAGAAAATAAATAAATTTATTTCACAAAATAAATTTATTTTATATTTAATTTTTATGCAACAATATTTTCAGTTAAAAAATTTAAATGAAAATATATTTTATGTTTAAAATTAACTTAGGAAGAAAAACCTTAACAAAATAATTCTAGAAATACAATTTCTGTGTTTTATTTAAAATATCGCAATATTTCAATATAATATATTTCCCGAATGAAACAGATTTTCTCGCAAAGCTGTAACATGCATTACTCCAGGGCGCTTTACCGTGATATGTCGGAACTCTGTGTTTTTCTAAGTTTGTGCATTTGTACGCCAATCTGACACCAAAGTTTCGCCAAGTACGGTAATCTAAAAGTGAATAACTTTTGCCGCCAAGAGTTTTAGCATCTTAAATATATTTCGGATGTAAGTTTTGTTAGATTTTTTCTCATTTTTGGATATTGTAACATTCAATGTAAAGTTAAGTACTAAATTTTATTTATTAGTTATATGATTTCTATTGATATATGTACATTTTGTATTTATTCAATTTTATTTTTTAACGTAAAAATCCAAATCACTTTCATTTAGCTAAAAGCAAGAACTTTTCTAAACGTTCTCGAATGAAAATGGAATTTTGTTTTTATTTTGTTTTTTATCATTTAAATTGATCTTCAAAATAAAAAAGAAAAAGGAAATCTATATCTTCTGAGAGATAAACATTCTAAGAATTATTTATTTAAATGTAAATTCAATCAATACCCTAAATGTTTCTAAAGCATTATTATAAATATTTTTTCTCATTTTTTAATATCTAAGCATAATACAAGTTGTTAACTTAAGCAATAGTAATCTTAAATAAAACTGCATTTTATATATTAAGATTTTATATATTAATCAAAGTTTTATATCACTAATATAACTTACTATTAATTTACAAAATTTCAAAATATATTTCAAACAAATTTAAACTCTGAAACACATTTTCCTTTTTTTGATTTTAAGGAATTTTGGGATAATTTATTTCTATTGTTATAAGAAAAACTTTGTTAGTGTTACTACAGGAGTCAGGGTCAACTGTCTACTCGTGTGATTTGTTTGAATGGAACGGTGTTTTTTTTTTTTTTTTTTTTTTTTTCTGAAAATTGCTTAAAATAAAGATGACGTAATTCTGACTATCATCATTTTCATTGGACAAGAATTACATTATTCTTTGAATTACATTTGATTGGTTAATTAATTTAGTATTGCATATAAAATTCCATTTACAGAACGTTTTGATTTCTTTTGAAATACTGATCCAAACATATTTGCTTGCAATATTAGTAGTACGACAGGACTATTTCTTTCAATCTGGCATTTTGCGTCGTTACCAATTTATGGTGTTCTACTTCAAAAATGCCTGCCAATTTTACCATTTAATTTCTTACTCTATTTAAAATATTTTGTGAAATCCGTAAAATCGTTTATATATATATATATATATCTTTTTTTTTCACTTCCCATCGGTGAGGATCCAGCTCACAATCTTCGGGTTAGTAGTTGTGTTCTCTGACCACAGAGCCAACTGATCTTGGCTGAATATTTAGGCTAGTGTTTTCAGATATTTTATTTTCACTTTCCATCGGTGAGAATCGAACTCACAACCTTCGGGTTCGTAGTTGTGTACTCAAACCACAGAGCCAACGGGTCTCGGCTGAATATTTCCTGATTATTTACACTAGTGTTTTCAGAATTTTTTATTTTTTATTTTTTTTTTTGAAAGGGTGTTAAAATACAAATTTAAGTAGTTCTGTCGTACTAAATTAAATTCTGTCATAGTCAGAATTTTATCCATAGATTTTTTTTTTCTTTCTTTCTTTCTTTCTTTTTTTTTTTTTTTTTTTTTAATTCTTAAGGCGTGGTTTTCAGGGAAAATTAGTAAAATCAATTAAATTTTCTGTTTTATGCAACTATATTTGAACATTTTACTCATTGATATTTTTATCAATAAATCTTTTTACGAACCTTTACGAACAATCAGTGACTGCTATTAAACTTTCTGTTTTGTTTAGCAAAGTCTATCTTTTTACTTTTTTTTTTCTAACCTATCTCTTGTCCTTTATTTGTATCACTAGTCAAGAGTACTTCAAATTAGAAAAAACTTTTTTGAGAAAATTTCTTTTGCACTTTTCCTTCGGATCAAAATATTTGTCCATTACATCTTTATGTCATTTCTGCGTAGCACATGGGTTGAGTGGGAGAGTCACGATATTGAATGGGTTACACGAAGAAATGCACTAATTGTATGCTGATTTATGAAGAAAAACTAAAAACAGAAAAAAATTGCCCGATGTTACATTGAAATTATAATTTAAATTTAAAATTACAATTTTTATTTTTGTTTCTTTGTGAAAACTATTGTATATCAAGTACCAAGATTTAGGAATGTTTGCTCTTTTCTGACAGTCGCTGTCAGATGTATATCTTCACTGGTCTGCTGTTTATTCCTCATTTGTAAATCAAAATTGTATGATTATGGATTTTTATCTTGTTATAATGTAAACAAATAACATGGATAGACGAAATTATCGAGAATTTTTAGTCTATACTTTTCTAGATGCTGAAACAATATCATGATTATTATAGAGAGTACGAATAATTTGTATCGCGAGAAATTTTTGCTTGATTTTCTAGAATTGTGTCAAAAACCAAGATTATAGTTACTAAAACTATTCTCTTGAGTTACTATTTGTTTGCAGAAAAGTTTTATAAGTTTGACTACGATAATATAGGAAAACGATCTAGAATTCTAATAGGGGTTTTTAGAACTCGATAACAAAGTGAACTAGAATTTATGCAAGCTTATAGTAATTAGGTGAGAAATGGAGTCCGAGTTCTTAGTAATACATGATAACACCTTATTACATAACTGAATTGCTTTGTTATCCACATATTACTATTTCAAAATTTTAATTAAAGGAATATTGTTTGTCCCATATCTACCGTGTTAGATCTACGGAAATAATGGGGTACTATACCAAGGGTTTAGGTTCCATTATTGGTCAATTTACATTCTTCTTAACATTAAATTCCCTATTCTTGCTATATTTTGTTATTTAAGTTTAGCCCAAACAATAATTCCTCAATATATATATATATCCCTGTATTAACATTCTTACATGTTAAATTTAAGTTCGATTTCACACAAAAAGTTATCAGATGTAGTTATGATCAGATTCGTGAAATCTACATTATCACAATAACACTGCTCGGCATGAAAATTGCCTCTGACAACCATTTCAGCATATTCTTATGTAAAATGACCTCCTGAATCCGAATAGGACGTCCATTTTGCCCTATCACCCACAGTTTTTCAGGAACGGTCCCTAACTTTATAATTTTTCGGTGATTTTATGGCTGTAAATTTGACTTTTAGGAGAGGGGAGGATTATTTTAACCATTAAATATCTTCTGAGGGGCTACAGAGTTGGAAAATTCTAAAACATGGACATATGCAATAAAGGAAAAATTTTTTGGGGGGATTTGTCACTGAAATTATGTATTACATATCTTATGTTTTTTTAATCTGTTATTAATGTTACTTTTTAAACTTTATATATATATATATATATATATATATATAAATACAATAATATAATAATATCAGTGCAAAAAAATTTTTGAAATTTAAAGATGATTTAACTTCAATATTAAAACAATTATTCGGATCATAAGCGAAGACTACCCATATCATATCAAAATGTAATGAAAGGATGAAAATTATATATATATATATTAGGTGTTAAATTAATTATTTTTCATTCTTCAAATCAATTTCATTCATTCTTCAAAACAAATGAGGGAGGGGGTGGTGTTTCTAGAAAACGGTTGGTGACTGGGCAACATGGGAGTCATATTCGGATTCAGAAAGTGTCATTTTACATAATAATCAGCAAAAATGGTATTAGAACTTGATTTTTCTTTCTTTTTTTTATGCAGAACAGTGCAATTTACTCAAAACTAAATTATTTTAATTCATGTCAAAATACAATTTTATGGAAATTAGTTCTGAACCCACAGTACTCACAAATCTTTAGTTATAAACATTCATTTATATACACAGAGATATATATTTAAAATATTATAAATTTGAAAGCAAAGCATCGGAAATATCTAAATCCATCAAAAAAAGGGACGCGAACAGTTTTCAAAATCTAACACTTTATTTTTCTAAATAAAATAAAACAGAAGATATATTGAGGCGCTTTGATCAATACATGCCAAGAATATGTGTTTAAGGTAATTTGAAATTATTTTTACACTCACAAACACTTATATATTTTAGCATGTATGTTTGTCTGCAATTTTTCAGTAATATTATTTTAAATAAAATACTACGTATAACGGCATATTATACTTATCTATTTAATATCTAGATCTCATTTAATTTATAAGTAATGAAATGAAATTTGTCTCAGAAAATGTGGAATAATATTATGAGAAATAAATTAAAGAATTTATATTTATAACAAATCTCACATTTATTATAGTTTTTACTGAAGGAAAAATGTTTTACAATTTTGGATAGATATATATATTTTTTTCTACATCGGAGAAAATTGTTTAATTAAAAAAAAAAAAAAAAAAAAAAAAAATCATTAAGTTGTTTGTATTTAAGTTTTAAAAGAACTTCTTGTCCATTTAGAAGTCTTTCATGAGAAAAACAAACTATTTTAATGCAATTTTTAAAAAAAACACCAAATTTTCAGTACTAATATATAATTCAAAATAAAATATGAATATCACCATTTGAAATAATAAAATCAAAGCAAATTTACAGAAAAGAAAAAAAGAAGAAAGAAAGAAAAATATACTATCGAATGATACCTACAATGAAGTGCATGCTTGTTCACATATCAGATAGCATCATAAATTACTTAAATAACATTACTGGATTGCATAAGCTATTTTAAAACCAGGATACCGAGTTTTAAAGATTCTTAATTATTTCAATGAATTATTGCAATGAGATGCTTGCTATAATGGTGTTCCTGTGATACTCTTAACATTACGTATTTAACTATAAATAACGATTATTTCTGTCCATTTGTGGTCTATTAGAAATGAGAACACTTTTGCTAAAGAATTGTTCTCTTTTATCGTAATGTATCGGCAAAATACTTCTTCATACAAAACTTGTTAAATAGAATATCTATAAGCCATTTCTACCTTTTTTTTTTTTTTTTTTTTTTTTTTTGTCATAACTGGTATATTTTTATCATTATGACAAAAAAAAGCTTTCTGGTAGCTTTAAGAAGTATTTCTTCTGAAAAAATCTCAATAATAACTATTTTTGTAAAAAATCTTTAATTATTTTTCTACTTCTGATAACAGAAATTTAAGACTGGGTTTTAATAGATTTTAACTATATATTTTCTTCTCTTTTATAAGAAATATGCATTTCTTTTACCTTTTGTGTTGGAGGGCCGCGGAAGCCCAGTCGGTAGAGCGTCAGGTTCGTAACGGGGAGGGAGGTTGCGGGTTCGGTATTCGAGCCGGCCAAAGACCGTCTTGTACACTAATTGTGGCTGGTGCATGTAAAATTTGTCGTGGACGCAATGTCCTCCATGTTCCCATCAAAATTGTACCTTTGGTGGGTTACCGAAGCGGGGGAGCCATCCTCTCCGTGTAGGATCAAAATTGTGATGGCACGTCTCCGGACCACCTCTAGGGGTGAGTCCCAGACCGTTGCCAATTGCCCATTGCGCAGCACTAGTTCGATGTTTAAAAAAAATCAAAACTAACCAACCTTTTGTGTTGGTACAGTCCGTAACAAAAGTATCCGAACACTAGGAAAAATTCCTACATAAAAAAAGTAGAGTTAACACTGTTTTGTTAAATAAATCCTTGTCGAATCATGTTCTTACACTAACTAAGAACATGATTCGACAAGGATTTATTTAACAAAACAGTGTTAACTCTACTTTTTTTATATAGGAATTTTCGCTAGCGTTCGGTTACTTTTGTTACCGACTGTATCATAAAACCTTATAAAAATGAATAAAATATAACAAAATTCATGAATTTATTACGTGAAAATATTTAATTCCGGAAATTCAGTTCAGGGGTACATTGTATTTACACTTTGCTAATCCTTCGTACGCTAATCCTCCTATAATACGACATTAAACCTATTCAACTAAAACCAAAATAGTAGAAAATTCAATTTTTTTTTTTTTTTTTTTTTTTTTTTTTTTTTTTTTTTTAGGTGGATTTTATTTTTATGCATATTATAATCCATTTTTATTCAAAAAATTTTTAAAAAAAATTTAAGTATCAGGTTTTCTCGCTTTCTAATATTATGTTCTTTTTAATCAAATACAAGTGCAAACGAATGATTAAAAAACGAAGAAAATCTCAACTTAAGGATTTTTAGAAATGATTTGACGGTTAGTTTCTGACATTTTCTTTTATCACATCGTGCGCGTGATTGTTTATATTTCAAATACTCCCATCTCCTATCTGAAAAGTTAGACTTTTATTAAAGTTATGTTACACCATAGAGACTCTTATAGGCATATACTTTTGAATGTAGATATACAAAGATATAGAAATTTATGAACGTATTTTGAGTGTAGTATATATATTTATAGATAGTGTTACAATTCGATATTGTTCACTTTTTTTTATACCATTCTAGTGCTTGAGAAATTATTCTTTTGTGCAAAACATATTAAATGAATAAAAGAACGTTAGAAAGTTAAATTATATCAATAATAAGAAAAAAATAATAATAATAAGCAGCGTACTAATTTTTTTCTTTTTTTCACCGTAATTCTTACATAAATTTTAAATATGACTATTTCTACACTATGCTTTCTGAATTTTCATATGATTTAATTTTTTGTTATCTGTATTTTTGTAAAATATTCTAAACTTTACTAAAATATTCTGTCTTACTTAAAAATATTAAAATAAAAAATATAATAATGCATATTTTAAAAACAGGTTTAACCTAATTTAATTTATAAAATTATTTTTTGTTAATACATTTTTCCTTAAAAAGAAAAAAAAGAAAAAAAAAATTAATTATTTCTACTGCCCTAAAATTTTAGCGAAATTTATTTTAAAAATTAAGTTTTAAATCTGTATAATTCCTAATCAGACATAATCAATGTAATTAATAAATTTAAAAAAAAACTGTTGAGATGTATAAAATTTCCTTATAACTTAAACTTTTCTCTAGAGAACGATGTAATCTTTTACATGATTGGGTAAAGTTTCTATGGAAATAAGTAACAATTAAACATTCATGAAAGCAGTTCTTGACTTTCTCCTTCCCATATGTATGGTGGAGAAAGTATTTAGAATTACCATCCGATGAACCACTTCAACTGATAAGTGGCAGTCACTTGCCATCAGATGTAAAATTTGGGTATAATCTTCAACAACTTTTGCCGAATAATAATGGAGAAAGATTAAAAAAATTACTTAATAAATATTGTTTAATTGTAAGTGATAAAAAAAAGTTTGTATAAATTTATGGTGAATAAGCTTGATTCATATTCACCATAAATTTATACAAACTTTTTTTTTTTTTTTTTTTTTAAAGAAATATTGTTGTATTTTTCACATTTGTTTCTGTATTAATAATTTGTAAAATATAAATTCATTTTTACAAATCCATTTTTTTTAGTTTGGATATAAAAAGAAGATTTTTTAAAAAACTTATTCAAGAAAATGTTTTAACGTATCACGGCTCCTTGCTTCTTTTATACATAACTTCTAAAACATAACTTTTATACACAAAATAAATGTGCCCATCAGCGGCCAAGCGGTTCTGCGCTCAAAGCTGGTAGACGTGAGATGCCGGGTTCGATCAACACCTCCTGTAATAATGCCTCCGAGCTGAGCTCCACGTCATGGAAGATCGCCCGATTTTATCCAATCAACACCTCACTTGATACATGTTGGATCGTGGGGATTGGATGAAATCGGCCGATCTTCCGTGCGTAGAGCTCAGCTCGAAGGCATTATTACAGGTGGTGTTGGTTCGATCCCACGTCGCGCTCGTCGAACTAGCCGTTCGGATTTTTCTTTGTTTTTATCCAAAACTTGCGTAAATATGAGCTAGGAGCCTTTAGAAAGATCCCGACGGAAGGCACTCCCCCTCAAGGCTAAGACCCTGGAGTGAGTCAATCGGCCTCTCAAATCCAATCCTTTTTTACATAACAATTATTGTATTCTGCATTCAATTGTAAACTTTTTATATGATAACACGAACAAAAACTCAATATGCAATCAATGTTTTATATATTGTGTTTGTATACAATATATAAATAGAGCTCTAAAAACTGTCCACATTTTTATTAAATTTTCTAAACTCTCTTGGCCTATTACTATTCTCTAATAAAATTAAATTAGATTCTGTAATATAAATCTTTCCTATACATATATCTATATATTTTTAAAAAATACAAGACCTAAAAAAAGGTATTTGATGTATTTTTAAATCTATTAAATATTGATCTGCGATACTTAAAAATTTTGATTGAAGAAATTAACAAAATAATAATAATAATAATAATAATAATAATAATAATAATAATAATATTAATATTTAAAAACATTTTCCTTGTTTTTCTTTGGAAAAAAAAAAACTCTTATTTTTAAAGAATATATATATTTGTATATATATTTAAGAAAATGATCTGTGTTTAAATATTATACTAGGAAATTACCCGTAGATAAAAAAATGTAAATTTCTGTCAAAAACTTTTTAAAGAGGAAACCTTCTGCTTTTAAAATCTTAAAAAGTTTCGTCAATTCCCAATATACCAAACTAAAGTTTTGGAACAATCAGAAAATGCTTAACACTTTCAACAATCTTTTACAAAAAAAATGGTCTCTACAGGTTTCAAGACGTTTAAAAAAAGTCGTTAAAAGTTTGTCACATTTATTTTACAAAATTGTATGTGTCATTATTAATTATGGTTAATTATTCATATGCCTAGTCATTAAAAATGATTAAACTGTTTACTTTAGCCAGTTGAAAATCTATTACCTTGAAGAAATTAGAAACATTTAGAAAACTCTATTTTTTTTTTCTTTTTTCTGAATTAATTTTGCATTAGTAAAATTATAAGCAGTTTTATTTTCTAATGAAAATTCAATTAATAATAAAATGCATAATATCAGTATTTGTATCAGTAAATAAAATATATTTTTCAACAAACTATTTATTTAATTAATGACTGTTTCTTTTAAAATTTTTATTACAGTAACATTGAAATTCAGAATTCGTTTATAACGCAATTATTTTTTGCTTAATAAATATTTTTAAATTTTATTGCTCATGTTTGACAGGGAAAGTAACTTTTTGCGTCAAATTTTCGTAATCGAGTTTTTGGTATATTTAGTCGTTTTGAGGTCCTCTTTTGAAGCCTTACAAATTTCTTGTAGTTAAATAGTAAGTTGGGAGTTACGAAGATGTCGAGATGGTTTGAAGGCTTAACTCTAATTTATAAACGCGAAGTAATTGCTACACGTTGCGAATTTGAAAGGAAAACTTTGTGTTCGGCGAAATATAATAGATAGTTAGATTTGACTAAATTAGTTGGAAAATGAATAGCATAAAATAGGAAATTGATTTTCCAAAGTATAAAAACCATGGAAAAACGTGCTTCAAGTTCACTTTGAGTTCATTACGAGTGCAGTTCTGATCAGTTCGTCGCTGCTAGTTTATAAGGAAGTTGGACCGCAATTACGCCGCCTGTAGTTTATTGGTAATATTAAGCCATTTATTATCTCCTATTTATTGGGCATCTCCGTTTAACCCGCCTAGCATAGCGGACGATTCCAAAGGTTTGGGGGAGTCAAATTGACTGACGGATTTAGATATCATAAGCATCTGGTAATTCCGTGTTCCTTTATATTATTTTCTTCCGACACAAGAGTTATAACCCCTATTTTAACCCTAGACTTGTTGAGTCAGAACATGCGTACAGGTGCCCACAGTCACAAGAAATGTGGTCGAACTATAAGTGCACACGCATATCTTTGATTTTCGGTACAGAGAGAGAGAGAGAGAGTAGTCTCTTGCCCTAACCCCATTTGAATGTTTGAAATAAATTAATTCATTGATTTTTATTTTAGTTTTTATGCTTTTTTACTCAAGTAGACAGCAAGGATAAACATAATTGTTGCTTTTGCACAAGGACAAACTTCACACAATGAATCTGAAAATGAGGATTTTAGCGGTTGATCTCTGTGTATTTGTATGTGTGTGTATCTCTGTGTGTGTATGTGTGTGTTATCAGAATATCTCAAGAACAAATGTAAAAAACATGTCTATACTAAATTTGTGTCTAATTGAGATGATACCTTCTATAGAAAACGGCGAAATGGTTTATGATGTATAGGGACATACAAGAGAATTTAAATATGTTACATCTACGTTAGAAATTTTACAGGGGTACACTTTTAACATTTTTAGGCTGCACGAAATAACACAAAAGTTGACATACGTGTGTGTATATATATATATATATATATTATTTGCTCAAAAGCATTTATCGCATAGAATATGGTATGAAAGGTATATAATTTTCTTACAGTGCCACACAAAATATTCTTGACCTATTAATAATTTATTTATAAATGGTACCAAAGTGCGTTAGAAATGGTCTTATAAATTTATTTATTCATTTATTTAGTTTTTCGTTTGTTTGTTTTGCTAAATTAGGTACATTATTTGTTTTGTAATGTATGCGTAATATAGTAATAATAAGGTATTACACTTTAAAAAGTTCTCATAGTAGATTACAGTCGGTGACCGGCAGAAAGTGTTCCAGTCACTAAACGTGAGTTATTCCCGTAAATCTGTCATGATTTTTTCTCGAAGAAACGAAATAATCTTTAATAAACGGTGAAAATTTAGAATTTTGCGATACTTATTATAAATACGGGTATTCGAGTTTTTTTTCTCAAAATAGGGAGTGGCCGTATAATTTAACGGTCAATTCTCGGAATTTCACGGATTTTTTTTAGAGTAGACGCAAGGCTACTAAAAATATTCATACCAATTTAAAAGAGTGCCGGGTGTGATAATTTCAGGAATAATTTGAAGTATTCATTTTTTTTATTTAATAACAATCTTAAATGTTTTATGTGTGTAGCTATAATATAGAAGTAAGGGGTTGAGGAGATATATTTCAAATGAAATATTTTCTAAAATTATTATGGACTACTGTTTTAACCCTAAAAGAAAAATTTTAATGAGCCAATATTGAAACAATTGTTGTTTCGATCGGCTTTTTATTAGCCAATGGCTAGAAATCGCCGTTGACTGAATGTACGACTAGACCGTTAGCCCATATGCAATATTTTACATTTTCAATTACAATTCGGTAATTATTTTTTGCTATTCTTATATTGTCGCGCAAAAAAAAATTAAAGTTTTTTTCAGTGAGTATAGTAAAATTATATATTTTCTTTGAAGTTACATAAATGTCAGAAATAAGCCCTTATATGTAAATTAACACTTCAATTATTGTTAGAATCATAACCAGTGGTCTCATAGTGGGCCAACCGTAACTATCCAATAAATAAAATGTCGATGAAAAGAACCAAAATTGTCACATTGGACCAATCAACAACTTTTTAACCAACCAAGTGCAATCGCGCGAACCAAATATATGTATAACTCATGTTACATAAGAAATGTTTAAATCCAGTGTTTCATATCTTCCACCATAAACTGTAAAAATACATCTCTTATAATGTATGTAAGGAAAAGTAGTGTTAATGCGACACAAGGTTATTTAATTTGAAAGTTGAGTTTGAAATTTCTACCGGTTGTTAGTTGTTTTATTATGTATCTGACCTAATCCTCATTTAAAATAAAATAAAATGAAATAAAATCTCATTCTATTTAACCATTGAAACTAAAAAAGTTCCCCTTTGAGGAATACAAGAATTTGCGTTTAATGATACTGAAAAGCTATTCAGAAAAGATTATAATCAATTATATTGAAATGCAGTTAATGTTAAACATTGATCAGTTATGTTAAAGAAACACCGCAAGAAAATTAAGCTAAACAATTGTTTTTTAATTTAAATCTTGCAATTTTTGTATAACGCTCTATGCGGCAACATTAATTATTTACGATATTTTAAATTTTCATTTAACATTTATTGTCCTGTATGTCCGTCTACATATTTTTAGTTGCATCAAGTGGTATTTTAATATAAATTTAATATTATATTTAATATTATATTTTTATAAAATATTTATTTTAAAATTATATTTAATATTATATTTTTATTTCATATAAATTTAATATTATATTTTTATAAGTTTGAAATCATAATATAGATTTGATAAACTTCGGTGAAAATTTTTGACCGCTTTTTTTTTTTTTTTTTTTTTTTTTTTTTTTTTTTTTTACATTTTTACACGTTTTAAAATGATAAGGATTATGAAAAATCATAAAAGTTATATGCTATCTGCCTGTTTGTTAGGTTTGTGAGAATGTTAGTTAATGTGATAGTTCGCTTAACTATGTTCATATTATCACAAGAATAAATAATGGTAAAGTAATCGGACCTGTTTTAAAATATCAATTATGATATTCGCAAGAATCCTATTGATGCATACAATACTATTTTTAAAATTTCGTAAATTATTCGAAATTCAAAAAATTTCAACATTGAAAAATGGGGCAAAATTTCATATAAACGTGCATCATGAAGGTTATTTTAATCGTAAAGATGTTGGACAAGTTTTAAGATATTATTTAGGATATTTCCATGAAAATCGCTGACTATAAGCATTTCTACTCCAGAAACTTTGTAGGTTATTCACAATTTACAACATCCTTAACATGGAAGGAAAAGGATTAAACTCTGCAATAGCGTACATTAAAAGGATGTTTAACATAAATTATATGTATTTGTATGTATGTATTTGAATACAATATTCAGTCACCGCCCGTGAAGAAGTACTGTTTTAATGTATGTTTTCAGTCTATTATTTTGTTAATCTTTTAAAATATTAAATTTCTTCATGTGATTTCATTTTTCGTCCGGTGGAATGTTTGAAAAGGTTTATATATATATATACATATACATAATTTCTCTTCAATAATTCATATTAAGTATTAATTTTTCTGCTGTTTTAGCTAGTAAAACATGTATGTATGTATATATATATATATATATATATATATATATATATATACACACACACGTGTTGCACTGAGAAAAAATTCTGTAACTGACATCTAGAATGTAAATTGTGGCTCTAGAAAAAATAGTTCCATGTCATCTTTATAAATTCTAGTCCCCTTTGAAAGCAAGTACTAGAAACACCAATAAGAATTCTAGAGCGTTTGTCTATATTATCGAGATCAAACTTATTTAAAAATCCGTGCAAATAAATGAGAATACAAGAGGCGAGTTTTAGCTATTATAATATTGGTTTATGACATAATTCTAGAAAATCCAGCAAAAATTTCTCTCAATACAAAGGATTCACAACACTGTTTCACCATCTAGAAACGTATAGAGTAGAAATTCTCGATCATTTCCTCTATTCAGCTTATTGGAGTGCTTTATATGCATATCTCGGAAATCTATATTTCTAGTTTAGGGATTTAGAAAATGACCAATTATTCGTTCTAGATGAAGGCTATATATATATTTTTTTTTTTTCCTCAGTCTGCGTTCACGAATTTTTGTAACGTTTTTGACTTACTCTTTGAACTTAAATTTAAATTTTAAAATAAAAACGTCACTGACATCAAATTGTAACAGATTTAAATTATCTTTTGTAGCAATAAAAATATTTTTTGCTTAAAAATGTCGCTATAAAATATACAATGGATCGACAGCTATGTTTTTTAGCTTTCCGCTTTTTATTATTTTTTAGCTTTTTCGCTTTCCTTATTCGGTTATAAAAATAAAGATGTGAAAAGCACAGCTTTATTATTTCTATACGTAAAATAAAGGATATAAATAATAAAAATCTAAATAAATATCTAATTTTATATTATAGTTGGTAAAATAAAAAATAAAATAAAATAAAATAAAATAAATAAATAAAAATAAAAAGTCGTGTCTAACAAAGATGTGAGTAGTGTAATTTTGACAGTTGAGCAACAGCTGCACCGCTGCACGGGCGAGCCGTGCTGCTGTCGCGCCGTTATCTTATCAACATCCGGTGACGCATGACCTTGTTAAAGATAAGGAGGGTTAGAATTAAGATCTTATCTTGAATGATAATGAATATTATTTAAAGAGAACTTTAATTATTGATTTTTCTCAAACTTATTTTTTCTGTAGTGCTGACATCTATTGAGGAATTATTGAACTCGTTTATTTTCAAAAATGATGCTTTGCCGTCACTTAGGATCGAACCTGCTATCTGCAGATTGGGAAGCCGGCGTGCTATCCACTCGACCATCATGTGTTGATAGCGTAAGTTTTAATTACTTAGTGTATCGTTTTGCGATGAAATTTATTTTAAATGTAAGTTATTTTCTGATTTAAGAAATGAATGTATTAATATTAGTGCATAATTAATATTTTAATTGTTTTCGTAGATTTTATGTGCATAATTATTATTTTAATGATAATTTGGGATAAAATATTAAGAAATTTTTTCTTGTGTTTGAGTGATTAAAAATTTTCGTTCAAGTGTGTTTGATCAGTGGAAATATATGATTTCTACTGTTATATGTTCAAACATTTTTTTTTTTTTTTTTCTATGTGAACATATATTAAATTTCTTTTTTATTTAATCTTTAGAACTCTGCTAAAGAGTTACTTTTTTTTTTTTTTTCTGTGAAATTCTCAAAAGAGAATTTCTTATATATGTTCAAACAGATTTTTTAATCTGTGTGAACATATTTAGACAGTATTTTTAATTATGTAAAATATACGATTCTTCGCGAATGGTTTTCACTAATATTTTTTAAGGAAAAATTGTGATATAATTTAAATGTGTACAAAATTTAATAAAATGATTGCAAATTAAGGAAATTTTCTCTCATGTAAAATATTAGCATATGTGCTGCCATCAAAATATTAGCATATGTGCTGCCATCTTGCGATTATTTATTGAAACAGAGAAAAAAAATTAATATTATTGAAGTAGAGAGTTAGAAAAAATATATTCAGGCAGAAATAGAGGTATTTATTTCATTTAGTAATAAAGGATTAGAAAAATTAACTAAGATTTTGTATAATTTAGTGCTCATAGAGATATGAATTTACATTAATTATCAATTTTAAAATTAATTTTAAACTTAAAAAAAAAAAATAAAAAAAAATAATAATAATAATATTGAAGTACAGAGTTAGAAAAAATATATTCAGACAGAAATAGTGATAAAGGATTAGAAAAATTAACTAAGATTTTGTGCAACCAATAACATTTTACCACGCAACAGAGTTATAGTACATTTTATTTAACTTATCATAAGCTGAAATCAAACCATGTACTTATTAATCTTATATTCATCTATTTGCATATTTTGTATATTTATGCATCCTTAAGTATTTTAGTTATGTAATATTTTAAAATATTTTGCATTATAAATGTAATTTAAGTTTATGCACGCACACACATAGAAAAATTTAATTATTTATTTTTTAATCTTAATAGATTAAAACGGAAATAATTTTTTTTGAACTTTCATTTTATAATAAAATAGTTATATTTCAAATAAATAGAGATTCTTCTAAATGAGTTGTCTTAGAAATTTTGTGAAAGAAAATTGAAATAATGTGGTAAGTGCGTATTTTCGGATATATGTAGAAATAGTGATTATCTTTGCATTACAGGAAATGTTTAAACATGAGATCTTGATTATATACTTTTAAATAGATAATGAGTTGTATTAGAAATTGTGTAAGAAGATATTTTTATGTACTTAATTGTTAGATAAGTAGTTTTCGTTTAAAAATATGCACCTTAAAGTGAAAATACTATACTACAGAGTTACCATTTATTTAATTCATTAAAAAATATGCTTCTTTTCTACACTTCCAAAGAAACAAATGAGTGATAAGCTTATTTCTTATCGACCATGTTGATACTACGTAATACTACGATAAACTCATTTTGTTTGATTATCTTATATAGTTCTACTAATCTAGTTAAAAAACTTTTTGAATTATTCACCTTAAAATGAAAATACTATACTACAGAGTTACCATTTATTTAATTCATTAAAAAATATGCTTCTTGAAAAATAATGACCTATCTAGAAGTATTTTTTCATTGATATATTTATTTAATAATATTGATTTAAGAACTTTATTTTATAAATTAACTTCTATCAACCAATAACATTTTACCACGCAACAGAGTTATAGTGGATTTTATTTAACTTATCATAAGCTAAAATAGAACCAGGCACTTCTTAATCTTATATTCATGTATTTGCATATTTTGTATATTTATGCATCCTTAAGTATTTTAGTTATGTAATATTTTAAAATGTGATTGAAAAAAAAAAAAAAATATTTCGCATTATAAATGTAATTTAAGTTTATGCACGCACATAGAAAAATTTAATTATTTAATTTTTAATCTTAATAGATTAAAACGGAAATTTTAAAGTTAAGCATATGTACATTGCGAAATTCATTAAGATTTAATATTACAAACTTAATTATATTGAGTGAAATTAGGATGTAGCTTATTAGATGTCCAATAGTTATAAATGATGTAAAAATGATGAAATACATTAAGATTTCTTACTTACTTAGTTATATTTTATGTGCGTATTTAGTACTTTTGTGATGTAATGTAGCTTATTAGATGTCCAATAGTTATAAATGATGCAAAAATGTTGATGCACATTATGGTTTAATAGTTATAAATGTTGAAATACATTAAGATTTATTACTTACTTAGTTATATTTTATGTACATATATAGTACTTTTTGTGATGTAATGTAGCTTATTAGAGGAACAATAGTTATAAATGATGTAAAAATGTTGAAGTACATTAAGGTTTAATAGCTGCATAGTTATATTTTATGTGCATATATAGTACTTTTTGTGATGTAATATAGCTTATTAGATATCCAATAGTTATAAATGATGCAAAAATGTTGATGCACATTATGGTTTAATAGTTATATTTTATGATAAACAATACTTATAAATGATGCAAAAATGTCGAAGTACATTAAGGTTTAATAGTTATATTTTATGTGCATGTATAGTACTTTTGCGATGTTGTGTAGCTTATTAGAGGAACGATACTTATAAATGATGCAAAAATGTTGAAATACATTAAGGTTTAATAGTTATATTTTATGCGCGTATATAGCACTTTTTGTGATGCGAAACAAAATATTCTCAGGGGATAGTAGTTTTCAAAAAATTTAACCACAGGAATACACTCTATTTAAGATAGAAATAGGTGCACTAGTATTGAACATGGTGACTTTTTGGGGTCACGTGATTTTTTTCGTACAATCAGAAGCACGGAATTTTAATGAATAGTATTATAAAATTAAGTGTTTTTTATATACAGATATTTTTGAGGTTCCATGAACCAATCAAAACCAGGGATTTTTAATGAATAGTATTATAAAATTAAGCACTTTGTGGAATTAAGTGTTGATTGTGTACAAATAATTTTGGTGTTTTTTTCAACCACATGGATTTTTAATGATTATAAAATTAAGTGATTTGTGGAATTAAGTGTTGATCATATTCAAATAATTTAGGAGTACCATGAACCAACCAGAAGCATGGATTTTTAATAATTGTAAAATTAAGTGATTTAAGTATGCAAGTTTCGGAAAAAACCATGAAAAACTTCAAACGAATAGCCTACAAGCTTTAAAATCTGTGATGCACAAATTATTTGTTTTAACATGTTGATAAACTAGATTACATTAAAAAGTTTGGGTATTAAAATGATATATATTTGGTGTGATTAATAGGGGTTCTAAAGAATTTGGCTGCTTTTCCTGGTGTATGAATTTAGCTTATATTTGGCGTGATTTCGCCAATAATTACAAATTTGGTGGTAAACCTGCAGTATAAATGCATTCGCAAAGAAAATTTTGTCAGTTGTTGCTGTATTTTTGAGGAGTGCGCACGTTTAATTTATCAACTTGTATTTTTTATAACACTTTACTTTTTAGTGAGAGAGATGGATTTATCTGCAAAAATGCCTATTTCAAATGAGGTGTCATCAAGCTTGGATACTAAGAAAGTACCAAAAACTTTTAGCTGTGTTTCTTGCAGTGTGGTATTTAAACGAAAATGGGATTTGCTTCGTCACATGAAAATTCATCTCAACGAAAAATCTTTTATTTGCAATGTATGCCAGAAAGCATTTACCAGGTCAGATGAGTTAAAGAGACATTTAAAAATTCATGAAAAGACTTCTATTGAACATAGATGTGGGCAATGTGATGAATCCTTTAATCGCAAGTATCAGTTGCTGATGCATATTAGAAAAAATCATCGAAAATCTTTACCAGCGCATTCCTGTGATCAATGTGCAGAAACATTTAGACAGAAATATAAACTTTTAGAGCATGTTAGAGAAAATCATCGAAAACCCTTATCGCAAGCAACATTAAAGGGAATATCAAATTCTGACCGAGATTTTCTTAAGGAGAAAATTATGCATTTTAAAAGAAAAAATGCTCTTAATACATTTACAATAACCACATTTGATAATAAAAACAAAGATTTGGATTTAACGTCATTTTTTAATAATTTAAGAACTGACATTTTAAACGAATTAAACTTTCAATTAAATGATCAAGGATCATTGAAATGGTATATTAATGTAGAAGTTATTTTTAGTTGTATTTATGAAAATGGAGAGAAGGATTTTATTACACAAAATTTTAGGTCAAAAAGTATAACAACTCTTTTAATAAATGATTTGAATAATGATCTTGAAAACGCTTTTAACAAGATGAAAAAGTGTTTTGATGAATTTAGTGAACAAGGATCAGGTTGGACATTAACAGAAATTTTCAAATTAGAACTTTGTATGACTAAATATGGTTCTTTTCAAATGTAATATCTGATTTTACTATATATATATATATATATATATATATTGAAAATTGTTAGTTGAATCTTATAAAATTATTGTAAACTTTGTATAAAAATGATGCATGTAAAAATCTTATAATTTGAAAAATAAAAGTATGTGTACAAAAATTGTATTTTTAATTATTTATCTCATATAAAAATTTTATGTAAAAGTTTAAACTATTAATCGGATTTTTAAAATAAATGCACTTATGTAAACATGTTTAAATAGAAAGTTTTATATTTATTTTATCAAAGTAATTTTTTATTTATTTATTTATTTATTTATTTATTTTTTTTTTTTTTAATATGATTTTAAAACTATATATTTTAATATGATTTTAAAACTACATATTTTTATAAAACGTTATTTCATAAATAAATTGATATTTTATAGTAAATATAATCTTACCAATTTTAGAGATTGTATCAAAAAATCATGAACTTTCCAATTTTAGCATTAACCATTTAACATATAGTCTAGGGAAATACTAACCTGCTTAAAAGTTAAACTTTTCTGCATGCTTGAAATTAGACATCAACAAATTATTTGTTTCGACATGTTGATAAACTAAAATATTTTACGAGATTTTTTAATGGGATTGGGGATATTTTTCAAGATTTGGCTATTAAAATAACATATCTGCTAAGATTTGGCGAGATTTTTTAATATATTTGGCAATAAATACTAATTTGGCATTAAACATAGAGTATAAATTCAGTCTCGTAGAAAATTTAATCAGTTGCTAACTTGTTTTCGTGGTTCATATACCATTTTTAAAGTTTTACTTTGATTATATTTATAATGGATCTATCTGAGGAAGTGCAAGTTTCTGTTCATCAACAAGCCACTTCATCATGTTTTGAAGATGAGACTTTTCACTTAGAGGATGCAAAACCCTATATTTGTAATGTGTGTAAGAAAGCATTTAGTAGATCGTACGGTTATAAAAGACACTTAAAAACTCATGAAAAACCTCGCATAGGATATGGGTGTGAATACTGCATGGAAAATTTTAGTCGTAAACGGGATTTTTTAAAGCATAATGCAAAAATTCATAAAAAGACTTTGCATAATCACTGTTGTGATGAATGTAGTGAAGTGTTTAGGACTAAACAAGATTTATTGAATCATAAAAAAATGCTACATCGAAAGGTTTTACCTGAATATCTATGTGTAGAATGCAACGAAAGTTTTCGATATAAGTATGAATTATTACAACATAACAGAAAAAATCATCGTAAAGATTCTTCTGCCTACGTATGTACAAAATGCAATGGACGAAATACTCTCAACTTAGACAGTGAAAATATGAACTTAACGAATTTTTTGAATAATTTAAATACTGCTTTTTTAACCAACACCTATTCTTTAGCCAAAAGCTTTCATGATGAAAATAACAATACCTATTTTTTAATATTTTTAAATAATGAAAATATGAATACCGAACGCATAACACAAAATATTGACTCACCAACCAACAACTTTGAGAGTGCAAATGTGAACTTAACGAATTTTTCAGATAATCAAAATATTGTTTTCGGTTCATCAACCAGTGAAAATGTGATCTTATCAAATGTTTTGGATAATAATGAAAATGCATACAACGTTTTACCCACTGCTAATGGAAATATGAATACTGAATGTTTGACACAAAGTAATATTTATGACTCACCAACGAACAGCTTTCAGAATAAAAATGTGGACTTTACGAATTTTAATGTAGAGTGTATGAGTAATCAAAATAATTTTTCACCGGTGAGTGTTGATAACGACTTGTTGACATTTTTGGATAATTTTAATGTGGAATGTATAACTCAATGTAACCTTAACGATTCAACAACAATTTAGATTTTTATGAATCTGTTTTTATATTGACAATAATAATGTAAAATAAATTATTTTAATCAAAAATTGTGTTTTTATTATGAAATTACTTTCTACACACCATTTTATATTACAATAGATACGTTAAGTCACGAAAAAAATCTAAACATGTATAAATATATTTTTGCTTTCTTATTAACTAAATCGTTTAATACATTTATATACAATAAGACCTGGTGATTTTAATTCGTTTTAAAGAAATTCTCTCCCAACAAATTGGAATGGGACGAAGTGACTTATAAAAACCGTAAAATTAAGAACTCTAATATTGCTGATTTATTAAATATTTTCTACGAATAAGAAAGTGCCTATCAATGCACAGGGCGAATTGTTGCAAGCTCTTAATGATATGCCTAAAACCTTTATTAAAAACAAATTTTTGTTATCTTCTGTACCCAAATGTAGCTCCACCTATTGGTTAAATTTTTAATATAAAACACTGGTCTCTTTATTTATCTTTAAATAAATGATATAAAAACTGGACTTACCTCAACACAGTTGTTAATTTGCGTCCTTCTCTTCTACTCGCACGGTGTGAAATGAGCGATAACGCTATTTCTTATCAAGATCACGTGGTAAGCTTTCTTATCTACTATGTCACGTGACATTGTCTACTATGACGTAGTAAGCTAAACACAAACCCTACACTAATGTAGTATATGTGACGTAGTAGATACGTGCTAGATACGTCATAGTAGACAATGTCATACTAGACAATGTCACGTGACATAGTAGATAAGAAAGCTTACCACGTGATCTTGATAAGAAATAGCGTTATCGCTCATTTCACACCGTGCGAGTAGAAGAGAAGGACGCAAATTAACAACTGTGTTGAGGTAAGTCCAGTTTTTATATCATTTATTTAAAGATAAATAAAGAGACCAGTGTTTTATATTAAAAATTTAACCAATAGGTGGAGCTACATTTGGGTACAGAAGATAACAAAAATTTGTTTTTAATAAAGGTTTTAGGCATATCATTAAGAGCTTGCAACAATTCGCCCTGTGCATTGATAGGCACTTTCTTATTCGTAGAAAATATTTAATAAATCAGCAATATTAGAGTTCTTAATTTTACGGTTTTTATAAGTCACTTCGTCCCATTCCAATTTGTTGGGAGAGAATTTCTTTAAAACGAATTAAAATCACCAGGTCTTATTGTATATAAATGTATTAAACGATTTAGTTAATAAGAAAGCAAAAATATATTTATACATGTTTAGATTTTTTTCGTGACTTAACGTATCTATTGTAATATAAAATGGTGTGTAGAAAGTAATTTCATAATAAAAACACAATTTTTGATTAAAATAATTTATTTTACATTATTATTGTCAATATAAAAACAGATTCATAAAAATCTAAATTGTTGTTGAATCGTTAAGGTTACATTGAGTTATACATTCCACATTAAAATTATCCAAAAATGTCAACAAGTCGTTATCAACACTCACCGGTGAAAAATTATTTTGATTACTCATACACTCTACATTAAAATTCGTAAAGTCCACATTTTTATTCTGAAAGCTGTTCGTTGGTGAGTCATAAATACTACTTTGTGTCAAACATTCAGTATTCATATTTCCATTAGCAGTGGGTAAAACGTTGTATGCATTTTCATTATTATCCAAAACATTTGATAAGATCACATTTTCACTGGTTGATGAACCGAAAACAATATTTTGATTATCTGAAAAATTCGTTAAGTTCACATTTGCACTCTCAAAGTTGTTGGTTGGTGAGTCAATATTTTGTGTTATGCGTTCGGTATTCATATTTTCATTATTTAAAAATATTAAAAAATAGGTATTGTTATTTTCATCATGAAAGCTTTTGGCTAAAGAATAGGTGTTGGTTAAAAAAGCAGTATTTAAATTATTCAAAAAATTCGTTAAGTTCATATTTTCACTGTCTAAGTTGAGAGTATTTCGTCCATTGCATTTTGTACATACGTAGGCAGAAGAATCTTTACGATGATTTTTTCTGTTATGTTGTAATAATTCATACTTATATCGAAAACTTTCGTTGCATTCTACACATAGATATTCAGGTAAAACCTTTCGATGTAGCATTTTTTTATGATTCAATAAATCTTGTTTAGTCCTAAACACTTCACTACATTCATCACAACAGTGATTATGCAAAGTCTTTTTATGAATTTTTGCATTATGCTTTAAAAAATCCCGTTTACGACTAAAATTTTCCATGCAGTATTCACACCCATATCCTATGCGAGGTTTTTCATGAGTTTTTAAGTGTCTTTTATAACCGTACGATCTACTAAATGCTTTCTTACACACATTACAAATATAGGGTTTTGCATCCTCTAAGTGAAAAGTCTCATCTTCAAAACATGATGAAGTGGCTTGTTGATGAACAGAAACTTGCACTTCCTCAGATAGATCCATTATAAATATAATCAAAGTAAAACTTTAAAAATGGTATATGAACCACGAAAACAAGTTAGCAACTGATTAAATTTTCTACGAGACTGAATTTATACTCTATGTTTAATGCCAAATTAGTATTTATTGCCAAATATATTAAAAAATCTCGCCAAATCTTAGCAGATATGTTATTTTAATAGCCAAATCTTGAAAAATATCCCCAATCCCATTAAAAAATCTCGTAAAATATTTTAGTTTATCAACATGTCGAAACAAATAATTTGTTGATGTCTAATTTCAAGCATGCAGAAAAGTTTAACTTTTAAGCAGGTTAGTATTTCCCTAGACTATATGTTAAATGGTTAATGCTAAAATTGGAAAGTTCATGATTTTTTGATACAATCTCTAAAATTGGTAAGATTATATTTACTATAAAATATCAATTTATTTATGAAATAACGTTTTAGAAAAATATGTAGTTTTAAAATCATATTAAAATATATAGTTTTAAAATCATATTAAAAAAAAAAATAAATAAATAAATAAATAAATAAATAAATAAAAAATTACTTTGATAAAATAAATATAAAACTTTCTATTTAAACATGTTTACATAAGTGCATTTATTTTAAAAATCCGATTAATAGTTTAAACTTTTACATAAAATTTTTATATGAGATAAATAATTAAAAATACAATTTTTGTACACATACTTTTATTTTTCAAATTATAAGATTTTTACATGCATCATTTTTATACAAAGTTTACAATAATTTTATAAGATTCAACTAACAATTTTCAATATATATATATATATATATATATATATAGTAAAATCAGATATTACATTTGAAAAGAACCATATTTAGTCATACAAAGTTCTAATTTGAAAATTTCTGTTAATGTCCAACCTGATCCTTGTTCACTAAATTCATCAAAACGCTTTTTCATCTTGTTAAAAGCGTTTTCAAGATCATTATTCAAATCATTTATTAAAAGAGTTGTTATACTTTTTGACCTAAAATTTTGTGTAATAAAATCCTTCTCTCCATTTTCATAAATACAACTAAAAATAACTTCTACATTAATATACCATTTCAATGATCCTTGATCATTTAATTGAAAGTTTAATTCGTTTAAAATGTCAGTTCTTAAATTATTAAAAAATGACGTTAAATCCAAATCTTTGTTTTTATTATCAAATGTGGTTATTGTAAATGTATTAAGAGCATTTTTTCTTTTAAAATGCATAATTTTCTCCTTAAGAAAATCTCGGTCAGAATTTGATATTCCCTTTAATGTTGCTTGCGATAAGGGTTTTCGATGATTTTCTCTAACATGCTCTAAAAGTTTATATTTCTGTCTAAATGTTTCTGCACATTGATCACAGGAATGCGCTGGTAAAGATTTTCGATGATTTTTTCTAATATGCATCAGCAACTGATACTTGCGATTAAAGGATTCATCACATTGCCCACATCTATGTTCAATAGAAGTCTTTTCATGAATTTTTAAATGTCTCTTTAACTCATCTGACCTGGTAAATGCTTTCTGGCATACATTGCAAATAAAAGATTTTTCGTTGAGATGAATTTTCATGTGACGAAGCAAATCCCATTTTCGTTTAAATACCACACTGCAAGAAACACAGCTAAAAGTTTTTGGTACTTTCTTAGTATCCAAGCTTGATGACACCTCATTTGAAATAGGCATTTTTGCAGATAAATCCATCTCTCTCACTAAAAAGTAAAGTGTTATAAAAAATACAAGTTGATAAATTAAACGTGCGCACTCCTCAAAAATACAGCAACAACTGACAAAATTTTCTTTGCGAATGCATTTATACTGCAGGTTTACCACCAAATTTGTAATTATTGGCGAAATCACGCCAAATATAAGCTAAATTCATACACCAGGAAAAGCAGCCAAATTCTTTAGAACCCCTATTAATCACACCAAATATATATCATTTTAATACCCAAACTTTTTAATGTAATCTAGTTTATCAACATGTTAAAACAAATAATTTGTGCATCACAGATTTTAAAGCTTGTAGGCTATTCGTTTGAAGTTTTTCATGGTTTTTTCCGAAACTTGCATACTTAAATCACTTAATTTTACAATTATTAAAAATCCATGCTTCTGGTTGGTTCATGGTACTCCTAAATTATTTGAATATGATCAACACTTAATTCCACAAATCACTTAATTTTATAATCATTAAAAATCCATGTGGTTGAAAAAAACACCAAAATTATTTGTACACAATCAACACTTAATTCCACAAAGTGCTTAATTTTATAATACTATTCATTAAAAATCCCTGGTTTTGATTGGTTCATGGAACCTCAAAAATATCTGTATATAAAAAACACTTAATTTTATAATACTATTCATTAAAATTCCGTGCTTCTGATTGTACGAAAAAAATCACGTGACCCCAAAAAGTCACCATGTTCAATACTAGTGCACCTATTTCTATCTTAAATAGAGTGTATTCCTGTGGTTAAATTTTTTGAAAACTACTATCCCCTGAGAATATTTTGTTTCGCATCACAAAAAGTGCTATATACGCGCATAAAATATAACTATTAAACCTTAATGTATTTCAACATTTTTGCATCATTTATAAGTATCGTTCCTCTAATAAGCTACACAACATCGCAAAAGTACTATACATGCACATAAAATATAACTATTAAACCTTAATGTACTTCGACATTTTTGCATCATTTATAAGTATTGTTTATCATAAAATATAACTATTAAACCATAATGTGCATCAACATTTTTGCATCATTTATAACTATTGGATATCTAATAAGCTATATTACATCACAAAAAGTACTATATATGCACATAAAACATAACTATGCAGCTATTAAACCTTAATGTACTTCAACATTTTTACATCATTTATAACTATTGTTCCTCTAATAAGCTACATTACATCACAAAAAGTACTATATATGTACATAAAATATAACTAAGTAAGTAATAAATCTTAATGTATTTCAACATTTATAACTATTAAACCATAATGTGCATCAACATTTTTGCATCATTTATAACTATTGGACATCTAATAAGCTACATTACATCACAAAAGTACTAAATACGCACATAAAATATAACTAAGTAAGTAAGAAATCTTAATGTATTTCATCATTTTTACATCATTTATAACTATTGGACATCTAATAAGCTACATCCTAATTTCACTCAATATAATTAAGTTTGTAATATTAAATCTTAATGAATTTCGCAATGTACATATGCTTAACTTTAAAATTTCCGTTTTAATCTATTAAGATTAAAAATTAAATAATTAAATTTTTCTATGTGCGTGCATAAACTTAAATTACATTTATAATGCGAAATATTTTTTTTTTTTTTTTCAATCACATTTTAAAATATTACATAACTAAAATACTTAAGGATGCATAAATATACAAAATATGCAAATACATGAATATAAGATTAAGAAGTGCCTGGTTCTATTTTAGCTTATGATAAGTTAAATAAAATCCACTATAACTCTGTTGCGTGGTAAAATGTTATTGGTTGATAGAAGTTAATTTATAAAATAAAGTTCTTAAATCAATATTATTAAATAAATATATCAATGAAAAAATACTTCTAGATAGGTCATTATTTTTCAAGAAGCATATTTTTTAATGAATTAAATAAATGGTAACTCTGTAGTATAGTATTTTCATTTTAAGGTGAATAATTCAAAAAGTTTTTTAACTAGATTAGTAGAACTATATAAGATAATCAAACAAAATGAGTTTATCGTAGTATTACGTAGTATCAACATGGTCGATAAGAAATAAGCTTATCACTCATTTGTTTCTTTGGAAGTGTAGAAAAGAAGCATATTTTTTAATGAATTAAATAAATGGTAACTCTGTAGTATAGTATTTTCACTTTAAGGTGCATATTTTTAAACGAAAACTACTTATCTAACAATTAAGTACATAAAAATATCTTCTTACACAATTTCTAATACAACTCATTATCTATTTAAAAGTATATAATCAAGATCTCATGTTTAAACATTTCCTGTAATGCAAAGATAATCACTATTTCTACATATATCCGAAAATACGCACTTACCACATTATTTCAATTTTCTTTCACAAAATTTCTAAGACAACTCATTTAGAAGAATCTCTATTTATTTGAAATATAACTATTTTATTATAAAATGAAAGTTCAAAAAAAATTATTTCCGTTTTAATCTATTAAGATTAAAAAATAAATAATTAAATTTTTCTATGTGTGTGCGTGCATAAACTTAAATTACATTTATAATGCAAAATATTTTAAAATATTACATAACTAAAATACTTAAGGATGCATAAATATACAAAATATGCAAATAGATGAATATAAGATTAATAAGTACATGGTTTGATTTCAGCTTATGATAAGTTAAATAAAATGTACTATAACTCTGTTGCGTGGTAAAATGTTATTGGTTGCACAAAATCTTAGTTAATTTTTCTAATCCTTTATCACTATTTCTGTCTGAATATATTTTTTCTAACTCTGTACTTCAATATTATTATTATTTTTTTTTTTTTATTTTTTTTTTTTAAGTTTAAAATTAATTTTAAAATTGATAATTAATGAAATTCATATCTCTATGAGCACTAAATTATACAAAATCTTAGTTAATTTTTCTAATCCTTTATTACTAAATGAAATAAATACCTCTATTTCTGCCTGAATATATTTTTTCTAACTCTCTACTTCAATAATATTAATTTTTTTTCTCTGTTTCAATAAATAATCGCAAGATGGCAGCACATATGCTAATATTTTGATGGCAGCACATATGCTAATATTTTACATGAGAGAAAATTTCCTTAATTTGCAATCATTTTATTAAATTTTGTACACATTTAAATTATATCACAATTTTTCCTTAAAAAATATTAGTGAAAACCATTCGCGAAGAATCGTATATTTTACATAATTAAAAATACTGTCTAAATATGTTCACACAGATTAAAAAATCTGTTTGAACATATATAAGAAATTCTCTTTTGAGAATTTCACAGAAAAAAAAAAAAAAAGTAACTCTTTAGCAGAGTTCTAAAGATTAAATAAAAAAGAAATTTAATATATGTTCACATAGAAAAAAAAAAAAAAAATGTTTGAACATATAACAGTAGAAATCATATATTTCCACTGATCAAACACACTTGAACGAAAATTTTTAATCACTCAAACACAAGAAAAAATTTCTTAATATTTTATCCCAAATTATCATTAAAATAATAATTATGCACATAAAATCTACGAAAACAATTAAAATATTAATTATGCACTAATATTAATACATTCATTTCTTAAATCAGAAAATAACTTACATTTAAAATAAATTTCATCGCAAAACGATACACTAAGTAATTAAAACTTACGCTATCAACACATGATGGTCGAGTGGATAGCACGCCGGCTTCCCAATCTGCAGATAGCAGGTTCGATCCTAAGTGACGGCAAAGCATCATTTTTGAAAATAAACGAGTTCAATAATTCCTCAATAGATGTCAGCCCTACAGAAAAAATAAGTTTGAGAAAAATCAATAATTAAAGTTCTCTTTAAATAATATTCATTATCATTCAAGATAAGATCTTAATTCTAACCCTCCTTATCTTTAACAAGGTCATGCGTCACCGGATGTTGATAAGATAACGGCGCGACAGCAGCACGGCTCGCCCGTGCAGCGGTGCAGCTGTTGCTCAACTGTCAAAATTACACTACTGATGTGTACACCTTTTATAACATCTAAAGTCGCACCTCATGTTTAAAAAAGAATCCAACCCATAAGGAGCTTTAAATATCTGTGTAGGAACTGTGAACAGTATTATAAAGTCTGATTTAAATCTAATCATAACATTAAAAAAAAAAATGCTGTTCTGCATATTGTATCAAAAGTTATTTGACAGGTGAAAAACGAAAATATATAGTTACAATTGGGATTATTCCTTAGATATTATTATCTCATTTCAATAGAAAAAGATCGATTTACTAGCGAAAAAGAAGAGAAAAAGACTTAAAATGCTAGTTCCGAGAATACAAGGAAAGCTTTGCTAAAGGTTTTATGGTTATTGATGAATTCTCTTATAATGGAAAACTAAAAATAAAGAAAGGAGAAAAAAACGTTAAAATTAACTCTAATAACTGTCAGAATCATGTTTTAACACCTATTTTCAAAGAATAAATCCCATTGCTTAACCCAAATAATCTGCATTGTGTAGAGTTCCGTCAGGATAAGACTACAAGCAATACCTCTTCACTCTCAATTTTGATGATTCAGTCATCCTCGGGCTAAATTTCATTGTTTTTGACAACCATTTCGTCAAGTGATCACGTGATTTTTGAGGAAACATGTATTCTCAAATATTTGACGAAACTGTTTACTCACAATAGCATGTACTATCTTTCATTACCGCCTTACTGAATTTTTTCCTGTGTTGTTTCGACTTCACGTTACAATAACTTTTATTTGCCGGCCTGGTGGTTCGATCGGTAGGGCGCTGCCCTCTGAATTCCCACGTCCCGGGTTTGAATTCCGGTGCGGGCCCAAAGGAGACGTCCTGTGTCTACGAAATATTGTGTGCGCTTCATTCTGTGATTTTCTGTAAAAATATGTATCAATTGCAACAAAAGTCATTGTAACTATAGGTCTTAAATCTGTCAAATAAATGTCCAAATGACTTTTATTTGTTTGCTCTGTTTTATTTATATTTTCATTAAATACAATTAGGATTTAATTTCTAAAGCAACGAACTTCCAGGTAATTTTATAATTCTATAATATGTATTTTATTCTGTATCACGAAACTAGGATGAAAAAATGTATCCTTACTTTTGACGAAATTCGTATGTTCAAACAAGTGACGAAAGTAAGTTTTTCAATTTGACGAAATATTCCCTCGGAGTATTTCCCTGGAAACGGTTTCGTCAAAATTAAAGAAAATTTCGTTAAATATGAGTATCCATTTCTGAGAGTGTGGAATCTACTGCCCTATTTTTCTTATTTATTTATTTATTTTATTATTATTATTATTTTTTTTTTTACTTATTTATTTATTTATTTATTTTTAAAAAAATTTAAATAAAACCGAAATTGAATGTATTCTCTTTAAAGGCATTCCACCGAAGTTCTCTGACGTGTCGCTTACAGATTCCTGTGCAGCTGGTCTTTTAAAACAAGTTCTTTATAAGCGACATCCCAAAACTTTGAATGGACTACGGAAGAGACTGGAGGAAGAGGAGAACAAAACCAACCTCGATGTTTTGAGAAATGCTCTGTTATCTTGGAAATTAAGCTGTAATATGATAGTTGAACAAACGGTCTATCAGACTGAACATATTAAAAAATAAAATTATTATATTTGTTTGTAAAATCGTTACAAAAATGTGTAAACACCCTCAGTATATATATATACTGCTATATAAACACAGTAGAGATTATTATTTATTTATTATTCATTTAAATATGGAGACCGGAGAAGCAGTTAAAGTCTTTTAAGTAGAAAATGAACTAAACATTACCCTGCAATTGAATTATATTCAAATATATTTTATTGTATTTAACATTAAGAACAAGAAAAAATTGTTTGTTCCTGATCAAATGCAGTTGTCTAAGAAAAAGTATCAGCTAATTCCTAATTGTTTCCTTTTTTTTTTTTTTTTTTTCCTTCGCAGAAACAGGAAACCATGTATGGTCCCACAAGGAAACAAATATAGTCCCACTATATTTTAGTTCTTTTGTGTAGCCCTGTAAACGAACAGTGAATGATTTTCATGGGATTTTTACTAGCTGCTAAAAGCATGACTTTATTATTAATTAATTAATTAATTAATTTTGTTTTATTCAGGGACCTCAAAACATTCAAATATGACAAAAACTCATTTTCGAAAATTTGACCCAAACACAATACTTTCTAATGCTAAAGAAAAAAAAAGGGGGGGGGGAGAGAGAAAAAAGTTTGAATTATTACATGTAAGAATGTAAGCTGATTTTCTATTAAATCGAAAAATATAACAGAAAAGGAATTTATTATTTTTAACTAGAAAAAATGTTTAAAGTACGATAACAACTAATTTAAATGCCAAAGGATTCTAAAAAAAGGAATGTGTCTTTTTGAAAGCATAAAGATAAATGTATTACCCTGACACATGGGGGGGGGGGGGGGCTATGGGGCAAAAACAAATAGAAGTACAGTTAGGCCATTCAAAATTGGTACAGATAGGTTGAAGAGGCCTGCATGTCGAATGGGGATATTTTCGAAAATGTGAAGTTATTAGGAGGGGCGAGTAGGGGGGAGGGGAGAAGGGGGCAAAAAAATAATAATACAGTTAGATCGTTCAAAATTGGTATATAGAGGTCTTCGATACTTACAAATCGATTGCGGATATATTCGAATTTGTAAAATTATTAGGGCGCTCATATATATGCATTCGCGCGTGCGCATCGCGCACGGGTCTACGCTGCCGAAGGCAGTGGGGACCCGGTGCGACATTTTTCCCGATCAGAGTTTTTTTTTTCTTTTTTTTTTTTTTCACATGATAAAAATTAACGCAATTTTGAGAATTCATTAATTATAATGATTCATTTAAAAATAGTGACCAGCGAAGCGGGCGTAGCCTGCTAGTAATGTTACTAATAGTAAAAATAATAACATAATGCTTATGTCTAAAAATGTGCATAAAATTATTAAGTACATAAAGTAATATAAATATAAAAAAAAAAATTAATATTTTAAACAACAAATAAGTATTTATTTATTTATTTATTTTTAATTCCATTATTTTTTTTTTTCTTTCAGAAATGTATTATTGAAAAAAATACACTAATATTTATTATTCAAAAAATGTCATGAATAATAAAAAAAAAAATTCTTTAGAAATTTTTAGAAACTCTTTGAGAAAATTTAAAGCTAAAGGCTTTATTAATTTCCAACACATTAAACTCAGTTTTTTTTAATAAAGAAATATCTTAGAAGCCTTTTAGCCTTTTTTATTTTAAATAATTGCGGTTAAGCAATTTTCAGTCGTTTAAAAAATTTCCCCTTGTAATGTTTATAAAATTATAAGTATCATTAATAGTCATAGAAATATTCATATGTTAAACTATTTATACTAAATAAATTATTTCACATAATTAAAAAATATTTTTTTTTCTAACTATATAAAATTTAAAGAAACTAGGATAAGAAAAACTTCAAAAGAGAAGAAAATTAAATTTTCGTACCTAGACGATAAAATTTCATATTTTTAATATAGAAAATAAATTTTTGTCTTACAATAAATTAATTATTAAAAAAAAAAAAAAGCGCATAATTTAACTCTACTGAGAAAAAAACTAATAAAGAAATAAAATATTTTATTTCAGTGTTATCAATATTGACTTTGAGAATATTTGAAAATTTAAAAATATCGCTTTCATTCATCAATAGTTCATTTTCATAGCCATCTTTTTTTCACTCTAAATTTGGATTTCCAAATTTTAAATTAGTGTTTTCTAAATCAACTATTTAAAACAATTTCTATCTTCTGTTGTGTTTGAGCAATTTACCAGATTACCAAAATTTTACACTATAAGACAACCTTTATTTTATTTTACTTTTTTATAAAAATTTATTTGTTTTAATACCAATTATATAAAATAATTTTTTTTTTCAGTTTATAAAACTAAAAGTGCATATTAAACATAACATTGACGATTTTCGTAAAGAAAATAATAATAATGATAACATGTATATTTTAATAATAAGTAAAAAAAAAAAAAAAAAAAAAAAAAAAAAAAAAAACCAGCGAACGGAAGAATACTGTTTTCAATGTTAAACTTTTGTTATTGTAAACAAAAAATTAATTTTAAGATTTGTGTCAAAGTCTGTTAAAATCTTTATTTATTAAATTTATTATTAAGCTTGAATATCACACAAGTTTTCAAAACTTTTTTTTAAGTATAAATTCCTAAATAAATTAAAGAAATACATCAGACAGGCATAAATAACTCTGTTAAACATTTCCATATTTGCATAAAAAGTATATACAGGTGTTAACCACGCCGTAAACTCCAAGGTAAAAAACCATTTTGACGTTTATGAGGTTATTCTAGATTGCTATTATATAAAGACATTTATTTTTAGTTACATCACTTTTGTTTAGAAACAACCACTGGAACGATTTGTTACGTTGAGGAAGGTAACAGAAATTATCATTCAAAATATATACATGTATGGTTTATTATTTTCCTTTATTTTATTTTTTATTTTATCTTAGCAACATACGATAGCGAAAATATTGTTTTTAGCTCAAATTTTTTAAACTGAGTTTTTGCTATGTATACACGTTTTGTGGAAACCAGAAAAATCGTGTTTAAAGCGGCTCACCCATGTGTCTGTCTGTGATTCTATTTTTAACATAATTCCAAAACAGAAACTACCCAGAAAATCAAGCAGGTTATTATAAATCTGTATCATACAAATACTATTCATTAAATATTTTATGCAGACCGGACATAATTCTGATACAAAAATATACAAAAATAATTCAAATCCGTCTATAAACGAAATTTCTAGTAGTACCGTTTTACGAATTCAGACTGCATTAAACAAAATAAAATAAATATATATTTTTTTATGTCTATGCACAAAAGCGTTTTTCTTTTAGAATATGGCTTTAAAAGCGAATATCGTTCATTTACAGGCCACACAAAAGAATTCGAATAAATTATAGCTATGGTTGAAAATGGCTCAAAAAGTCTTTCGAATTGTGTTAATTTTTTTTCCCCTTTTTCTGCGCTAAATTTAGGTATACTATTTGGTTCATATATAAAAACAATTTTTAATTCCTTTTTTTACGAACACGAAAAATGCTTAAATACAATATCTCATGTCTTGCACCTTAAACTGGTATAATACTTTTATAGTAATGTTGAATTAAAAAAAGTAGTATGAATGTCATGTTATACTTTACGCTTCTTTTCGTACATTCTTTTATAATTCAATTTTATTGCAGAAATGATACAAAATAGAGGTTTTTTTGAATGGCAATGAATTAAAAAGTCTGCAAACAAAGGAATTAAATCGCAAGAATGCGCAGCAATTGTTCCAAGTCGAATATTTTAAGCACGACAATTCACCAGGCAAAAGGTTAGGCTGGAATGCATCATAAAAGTAGCGATCTAGATATTTAATTTGTTTTTGTTGAAGCCTATTAACCCAATAAATAAAAGTTATACGTTGTGGACATCACAAAACATTCTTCTATATCATTATATATCTGAGTGCCACCTACTGGAGTATATGCATAAAAATTTAGTTATCATAGCTTCGCGAAATAAAGAATATAATATGTGGTTTGGGGCTATTTAAACCAGCAGGTGCTGAGATATAGCTAACTAAAAAATCAAAAAAATTTCATAATTGTAGCGATGCATGTTGTCTGATATATATACTCAAGTTGAATAAGGAGAGTGTTTCATAATATGTATGGCACATTCCATGTTTGTTCCCTCTACATAATATTGAAAGTGAGGTATTGTCTTCCTGGAAACAGGATTAAATTTAAGCGTCGCAGCTCTGTCTTTCGTTCGATATGCAAATAAAATGAATGAACATAGTTTTTGTTATAGCGGTCATGCATATTAAGTTTCGTGCAATTATACCTATAGAAGTTAAGTTATAGCCTTCCTTTAAATGAGGAAAATTGCAGTTTAATAGCGCAAATCGTTAGACTTCTGAAAATTAATCAACACCAATTTAATTTTTTTTTTTTTTTTTTTTTTTTTTTTTTTTTTTGTACATTGGCTTGTGAGATACAGCTTTGACAATATTTTACTAACGCACACACGCAGACGCATAGACACACAGGCACACAGGTACATAGACACACAGATATATACGCAGTTTTTTTTTTTTTTTTTTTTTTTTTTTTTTTTAACAATGGAATCGTGTTCAAAACACCTAAAAACCTATAACCCCATGGTAGTTTAGAAGTCGAAAATTTTACACGAATCCAATTCTTATATATATATATATATATATATATATATATATATATAGAGAGAGAGAGAGAGAGAGAGAGAGATGGAGAGAAAGATAAAAGTTAAAATAAAGGCAATTAGAAAGCAATAACGGGGAGAAAGTATTCCTTTTCTAACAGTGTCAGGATTTTCCTTTTCTTCTTCTTTATAGATATATCAATAGTACAATTTTATTAGTAAATTCATCATATTTTTTAATAATAATTATTAATAGTAAAATATATTTTTAAAAATATCATGGAAGAAAATATGCTTTAAATACCATATTTTTTACTTCAGATTATTGGTATATATAGCCGCTTCAGTTTATTGGTAAATAAATGCCATTGTGTCTATTCTCATACTTATATCTTTTTAACACTCTTAGTATTCGTTTTTTTAAACAATAATTATAAATTTTTAAATTTTTTTGACAACAATCATTTCATCTATTACACATTTGTATTTGCAAATTTCCTTTAATAATGTCTCGGTAGTTTTCAGAAAATATGCCAAATTACTTAATTGTATAATTATTTGATTATTATTAAATAACTTCAACAAACCTAAAATTTCTTATCTAAAATAATTAAATATGTGATATATTTCTTTTATAATTACATTAGATTTTGAGAATTAAATACATCATTAAAACAGATCGGATCGTAAAAACTGATTTTATACTGGCTTTTAATAGTTTTGCAGCCTTTAATCTAAATTTAGAATTTGGTTAAAACCACCATTTATTTCTACCATATTTTCAAAATATTTAGACTTGCAACAAGTATTTCAGTATATCACACGAGCATTAATGAAATAAGTAGTCGTCATAGAAACAGAGAGCTTGCTAACTCAAGTTTTAAAATAAACGGGTATTTGAAATCCTATAAAATGTTGCCAACGAAATTGTTAAATGTTGAATGAAAATGGATTTGTGTAATGTTGCGGAGAATTCATTTACAGACATTTGAATATCTGCCTTACACTCTCATTTAATAATTTAGAAGTTATTTATTATTAAACCAGAATTTTATAATGCGATAACAATATATATATATATATATATATATATATATATATATATATATATTGTACATTGCATTAAGATGACACCCACACCAATTTATTAATTTTATAACCTGATATTAATTTTTTATATAGACCGTATGCAAGTACTTCACGTTGCTATTAGCAACGACTGAACTGGAGCCCAAGCAAACAGAGCTGAGATTGAGATTGGTTGAAAAACCTGCTTGTTTATCTTATACTTTAAAGCCATTGGATAGTCACTCTATATTTGGACACCACTTACGGCTCCGGGTGAAGGAATGGCGTCACTTGCATATGGTGTATACTCAATGGACATCTTGTATAAATGACTGCTGATATTTACCGATTTATGCGGCTACTATTGGCTAATACAGCAGTAAACCAAAATTTCGAGCTCGGTGATTGGCATAGAGTTTTATATATATACCCGAAATGACACGCAGTCCATAAAGTCCATAACATTTAGCAATTCTGTTCTCAAAAGACTTCATCCGTATGATTTATACAAAAAACAAAACTAGATATATATACAGGCTGTCCCATAAGTCTGTAGACATTTTGAAAATTCATAAAGATTGATGGAATTGATAGAATTGAACGCGGTTTGCGAAAAAGCTATTCTCGTGAAGGGGATTTTTTTTTTTTTTTTTTTTTTTAAGTAAATAAAAAAACTAGTTAAAGTTTACTTCAATAGAGGGCGATACACGTATGCGTAACGAAAAATATGCAAATCAGAGTCTTATAAATTACACAGTTTTACGATTAACACAGCTTGTGACTTATTTTGCCTCCTATTTGCGCATATATGTAGTTTTAATTGTGATGCTGATTTCGTTGATAAAGCGTTATTGGTGAAGATGTTTTTCCTCAGGTAAGAACCGCCGACTGAAGATGCAGTTAGCGGTGTTGTAACTCGCGTGCAAGCTATGATTTCGGGTGATGGGGGACACTTAGAGTGCCTCTAAACATTTGCATGCAAATAAATATAATTTTTCACGGAAATGTGTGATCTGTTAGAGACCCTGTATTAGAAAGAGACTGGATATTGAATGGGAAGTCGAAATTTTATTGCCAAATCGGAGCGATCCCCGGAGAACATAATTCTTTTTTCTTCGCGATTGACACCTTACTATAAAACATAAATGAAAGAAAAAATATAATGTGCCTGTAAAAAAAACTGTGCAGAACACAAATGTATAAATGTATTTAATCTTAGAAAAGTATAATTTCAAGAAAAATGCGTTTTACCACTCATTTTTATGTTAGGATTACTATTTCAACTCCCAACCCGGAAGTCTTTCTCTATTTCTTGATAAAACTTTCTTCACTTTTTTAATTTTAAAAATAAACTTTTATCTATTTCTAAATAAAAAATTAAATGGAAAAGTTCTATAATATTTATATCTGACAATTAAGGAGGAATTCATATTTTCCTTCGGGAGCATTAGATAAAAAATTATTCTTGAATAACTATTATTCTATATTTATGATCGTCATTTGAACGAGAATATCAAGCATTTTTCCGACAAACATATCCGCTGATTGCATATTTTTATTGCTTTACGTAGAATTTTAAAGGTTGTACAAATTTCACTATTGTAGGAAATGTTTCATTAAAATTTTAAATTCTTATTGATTAAAATATTTATTCAAGTAAACAAAAAAATTGTTCTATAGTATAGTCTGCTCATAAAAGTTCAATTTTGATAAAATGTAGACACAGATGCATGGAAATATATAGATTAACTTAACGTTTCTAAATATTTAATAATTATTTTCTAAGTATTTAAATAATATTTTGCGTTAATTGTATCATAGTATTAAAACACTTTATCAGAAAATACTTGTATTTTAATCATTTATTATTCATTCATTATTTTTTAATTGCTTCACTAGTGGCCGAGAAGTTCTGTTCTCAAAGCTGGTAGACGTGAGGTGATAGGTTCGATTCCAAGTCGCGCTTATCAGCCTAGGCTTTCGGATATTTTCATGATAAAAAATAAACCCCTACAATTGGCCTTAATCTTAACGTCACCTTAATTTAATTATGTTTTTCTTCAATATGTAATTTTTAAGTTGAATTTTTAATAATGCCGAAAACAGATTTTGCAATCTGGTATTCGAACTATTTAATATTGAAATATTATATATATATACATAACTGTTTTACATATTTTATTTGTTTTCGGCATCATTTCACATAGTACAAGTCTCACTCTCACACACAACAACATTCTCATTCTTTCACAAACATATGAAATCTGAAACAATATAAATTTCATCGCCAATAACATATATCACCAAAGCACGCCAGATGAGGTCCTGTTCAAAGTTCTTTCACATATATTTCACATTTTCGCTGAATAACAGTTTTTATAAAATATATAAAAACATATTTTTTAATATCTAAAATTATTAGTTAATATATTTACCAATTATTATTAATTAAATTTTTATTTTTAATAAATGGTAATTATTTTTTCAAAAATAAATAATTACGACATTATTAATAATGCGTGATTGAAATAAATAAAATATGTATTTTTAGCTTATAAAATTATTACATAAATATTTTTATAAAATAATAAAAAATAATTTCCTTTCTTCTGCCGTAGTTTTACATTTATTCATGAATTACTTGACAAATCTAAGATTATTATATTTCTCTTAAAATTTTTCTAACTTTTAAAATATAAAATGCATGTCCTCGGAAAAAATAGGGTAGAATTAACTTCGCAATCAATGTATTTTGCTTAATATAGAAGTATATAACGAAAAACTTCCCTATTTTCCGATTGGAGTTGAAAGAGTAACCATATCTTAACAAAGGTTAACGCAAAATTCGTTTTTCTTCAAATTCTCTTATTCTAAGACGAAAAAAATTACATATTCTGCATTGCTTTCTATATACAAACAAATTTAGTACATTTTTCTTCCATTAATTTGTATAGTAAAGTGAATAAAATAGCATTACGTTTTCTGGGGATCACTCCGATTTGCCACTAAGATGGCCGACTTTCCGTCAATGTCCAGTCTCTTACTAATATAGGGCTTCTATGATCTCACTGTAAACGTAAACGTCTTAAATTCAGTTAAAAAAGTGTCTTAAACGTATGGTCATTTTTTAAGCGAAAAAAAAACGCCTTACTTTTTAAGACACTTTTTTGCAACTGAAATTAAGACATTAAAATATCTTAAAACACCGCCATGTTTTTAAGGCTTGGAAATACCGCCATGTTAGGCTTAAAAACACCGCTATTTTTAAGGCTTTTTAATGAATAAATAAAGGTGGCCTGCGATTCTTTTTTCTGTTAAAAATAGATTTTAGAATTCTCTAGAGCATTAAAAAAAAAAAAAATGCCTTTTACCCAGCACTGGAATCGTACTCACTTCAGTCGCGGAATACGAAACCAAGCATCAGAAGTCGCAGTTAATGCCATGTACCTTGCCAATCAAGCCACCGTTTCACACGCGAGAGGTTCTTTTTATAATTATATGTAAGTCAGTATTAGCAAAACGCAGGTAATTATATGTTATAATTCATATTTATTGTTATAAAACTATTAATAATATACTATCTAACAGTTAATACGCATTATTATATTAAATTTTGTATCTAGAGGTTTAGAATTTTTAAAAAATACATATAAAATATGTGAAAAACTATCCTTATTTCGCCCTCAATATTTTTGGATAATGATATCCTCCTTTAAACTGTTTTTTAAAAGAAAACAAATTATGAACATGAATACCTGAAAATTCGTTGTTTTACGTTTAAGAACAAGTAAATATGCGGGAAAAAAAAAACAGATTTTAAATCGAAATTAAGAATAATAAATAAAAAACATTGATGCACAAATTATTCAACATTCGCTTTCTTATCTGTAGTTACTTGCTTTCATATTAATACTTTTTCTTTAAATATCAAATATTAACTTTAAATACATATTTTTTTTTTTCTTTTTTTACTGAATAATTTTTGCGTTATAATATATTGCTTTATGAGTTATAATAAACATAATTTCATGCAAAGAGTAATATTCATTAAAAATTTAATTTCATAAATTAATATTGTTTAAATTGATTACGCTTTACAACTTAATATGTAAAATGTATTATATTTATTGAATGAGGAAAGAAATTTAAATAGGCTAAGTATGTTGCTTAAAGTAGATTTCATATAAGAAAAAATGGCAAGAAATGCAAGTGGACGACAATTTCCAAAATGGACGAAAATTTAGACGCATTTCCTGTGTGAAATTTCTCATAGTTACGCATTTTAGATATATTTGTGCCTGAATTGGTATTTTAAACACATTTCTGTCTTAAATTAAGATATCTATAATGTCTTAGGTGTATATTAAGGCATTTACGTATCTTAAATGATTTTTCAGTTGTTTTTATGTCTTAAATTAAGACACCTTTATTTGCAGTGCTGCTAACGTACAGCGCCTTTTATAGACGAAATTTTGAACTATTATTTTTTTCTTTACCCCCCCCCCCCCAAGAAAAAAAATCCTTCTTCAAGAGAATATTTTTTTCGCAAACCGCATTGAATTCTAGCAATTCTTTCATTTTTTATGAATATTTCAAATTCTATAGATTTATGGATCACGGGTGTATATATGTAACAACAAAGTAACAACAACTGCATGGAAAAAGGCACAATTAAATTAATATATAATGAAAGTAATAAGAAATTCTTTAAAATACCCGAAAAGACAGCTATATCATTTTAAAGGGCAGCCAATAGCTGTAAGGAATAAAGCAGAGAAAATTAAAAGGGTTTTGAATTAAGAGGGATAATTACACTTAAATAGATAGCAATATTTACTATCGATTCCATACTAATATTTCAATCTCAATAGTAAGTAAAGTACAGTAAAGCGAGAGTATCAATCTGAGTTATAGTAAAGTGTAAATTGCGATGCTTAAATTACGCTTCATTGCTTCTGGAATCTCTCAAAGGTGAAAAGGCAAAGAAATAATAAAATTAAATGTTGAACAAACCCATTTATTATTATAAAAAAAAGTCTCAAGGTTGATACTCAAAATGGCGGCTAAGTGGGGAGTTGTGTAATCTAGATCATCGAAAGAAAGGCTAGTACATAACACACCCTCTGTAGAATTGCTGGTATATAGTCCCTTACTATCGTTTCCAGACTGGTCACTACAACAATAATTCCGTTTCCGCGCTCACAAACTCGCACAGAAATCCACCATCTTTCCTAGTTCCTTGTCTTCCACAAAGTCAATCCTGGTCATGTAAAAACTAAAGAGTTTAGTTGATATTAGACTCCATGCATCAACCCTGCTTGAGCAGAATGTGTAATGCGAGTCTGTTAAAATTAAATTACCAAACAATTTCTTAGCCGTAGTAGTATTGTCAACTTATAGAGACTTTATATTCAGTATCGATCACTAACTTTTAATTATAATGTTTATCTAATTATTTTTCTGTCTAATCTATTATGATATATATCAAATATCATTCTTCAAAGTTAGTTGTAATTATTTTAAAAATCAGTCGCTATAAGTTGATAACACCGGGACGTTGTTTTTATCTGCAACCGTGAAAAAATAATTGTATTATTTTCAGAAATGTTTATGGTATAAAATGTTTTCAAGAAAAAGTCGATGTTGCAAAATCTTTAGAAAATCAAACCAGAAATTCGTATATTTTAAACAAATTCTTGTAAAGAGCATTATAAATTTCGAAAATTGTGTCAAGTAAAGCTGCTTTTAAAACTAATTTCAACTATTGTTTAAATTTAAAGTGTAGTAGAAATTTTCCAATACAACCTCATATATTACACCTGAACTTCTAAAATGTCAGATATACTTTTAAATTTTAAACATTAATTGGATTAAGGTAAAGACGACAGTGTTCTCCACCCCCCAAAATTCGTATCAGCGTTCGCGACCATCACAAAAGACATCTTGAAATAAGCGTTTAATAACATCTGTGAATTTGAATCTGCCCATGCTACAGTCGGCAGCAAAATTATTAAAGCACACATCCACACTTTTCATATACGTATATATTTGATCGCTAATTTTTATCATTAGCTTACTTTTTTTTTTTTACAGCATAAGTGTAAGATCATGACTCGACAAATATTTACTTGACAAAACAGTATTATGTGCCCATCTTTTAAGTAGGAAGTATTGCTGGCACTTCAATAATTTTGCTCACGCCTGCAGATTCCCCAGAACCCGAGAATCTAGCTCGAGCGGATTCAAATTCACATATATTAATTAACGGTTATTTTAACATGTGTTTTGGGAGGGTGGCCAACACTGGTGTCTTTACCTCAAGTGTCTACATACTTAACTGTGCTATGTAAAAGGAATTTTCACATTTTAGTTATAATTAAATAATAATAATAATAATAATAAAACTTAACATTTATTAATATATAAGATTCTTATAAATTTTGACGATAGTACAATTTTAGATTAATCTACTTCATATCGTGTTTGATATAAATAAAACTTTTATAATAAGTGAAAGAAATATATTAATTTTTTCCTATAAACTTTTAAGAAAACTTACATAATATAACATAAAATATAGAATAGCGAGAGTGTTACATTATATTTTGATATTGGCTTAATAAATCAAATAAATAATATAGCAAAAATATTCACATAATTTAAATTATCTATAGCAAATATTTCTAGGATTTTAAAAAATCTTTAGATAAATGTTGAAACTCTTGCAATTTTTTTTTATAAAATTAATTATATATTTTTTAAGAACTAAGAGTCGAATTTTAATAATGTAACATTGATTGTCAGTTCCAGAGACAAGGTTATGTTTATGACAAAAACTATTTAGTATGATATTAATGCACAAATTTTCAAACTTTCTTGTTTTTGAAACTCATTGCGATGCTATATGTTAAAATATATATTCTTAATCATATATATCTATTTCGTAAAATGTACAAAAAAAACGCATTTACGTCACGTGAATTTTGCTGCAGGTTCTAACTACAAAAAACTAGTAAGATTTCTTCTACAATTCAAAAATAAATAAATTATATTCCCGTAACAGCAAAATAGTCTTTAAGAGACAACAAAAATATTTCATAAATTTTTGTTTTGTTTTTTAATGAAAATATCTACAGGGTGACAATTGTTGAACTATATGAAATAAAATCGTCATAACTTATGAACGTTTTGCGTTAGGACGTTCACGCTGCATGATTGGACGCAAGGCATAATGGGAATTCGTATACGCTTGCGCACGCACCATGTTTTTGTCGACCATTTGCAAGTGAAAATGTCCCTAGGTACCCAGAGGCCACTGGCATGGACCTTGATTGGCCGTCATATTCTTTGGATCTGATCCCATGCAACTCCTTTTTGTAGGGCTATATTAAAGACAAGGTGTAGTACATCAATAACCCCAGAACCATTGCTGAGCTGAAAACAACCATTCAGGAGGTCATCGACAGCATCGATGTTCTGACACTTCAGCTGGTCATGCAGAGTTTCGCTATTCGTCTGCGCCACAAAATCGCCAATGATTGCAGGCATATCGAACATGTGATAACCTAAATCCGAATATCTGTAGTGACGTCTACATGTGGAATATAGTGTGTGTTTGCCATAATTTGTAAGTAATTTACGTTTTATATCATATAGTTCAATAATTGTCACCCAGTATACTGAAAATGCGATAGAAAACAAATATAAAACAAATCGGTTAACTTATTAAGTTTATGCTCCATCTTTACTTTTTTTTTATCGCTAGTATACGTTAATATTAGATATTGTTTATGCTATCCATCTTTCTCTCTATATTTTGTTATAGAATTGTGTGTTCCCACATCCATCGTATTCCCGCATTGGTCATTTTATTTTTAAGGTCCTAGCACGAAATGTATTTAAATAATGTTAACGAAACCCGAATGTATCGTGCTGCAAAAAGTCGTTTTCCAACATTCATCGTTGTAAAAATTTCTCCTGACCTTTTAAAAATTTTCTCCTGAAGGTTCCATGTGGCACACAAAGTGGAATCACTTCTTTCATCCAAAAATAACTCTTTTCTCTATTTTCATAGAGGATGAAAATCGTGATGCCATGTCTCCGGACCATCTATTCATTTTGTAATTTTGAGCATGGCACGAAGTAACCTCTTTAGCAATCCAGAAATTTCTTTCGGGAAATGCAGTTAAATTCGAAAAAAATGATGAAGAATACCAAACAGGAGGGCAAGAAAATCATGACGACGATGATGATAATGCAGATGAAGAGTAGTGGCGTGTAACAGAAGATGCGTCTGGTACAAAATTTAGTGATAATATTTGCATTAATCAACAAGTTGTGACATGTGGTATCCTAAAAAGATGTGTGATTTCAAAAAATGCAAATAATGGCGAAGAAATAAAGACTCAATTATGGCGTTTAAAAAATGCGCAAACTTTATATAAGCACATAAAAGTTACAGAAAAGGACCAGAAAAATGTATATCTGGAAAATTTCCTGTTTAATTTATAAAAGGAACAAAAAATCCAACACACACACACATATATATATATATATATTAATACATTTTACTTAATGTTCTACAACTTTGGTTTATTGCATTGACAATTTGGAAAATAATAAATTAGTTTTTATTAGTAATACACTGTACACATTGTGTGTATTAATCGATAAACATTGTTTTCTTTGTGTTTTGACTTTAACTCGCATTCGTCGTTTTCTCGCTTTCATCTTTTTTTTTTTTTTTTTTTCCGCGCACCCCACGAAAAACAATGGATTCTAATGTATTGAATTCTGCGATTGAGTCGTGCGATACGACGTCTAAATATTTGTGATTCTTACACACAGAGAGACAGACGTTTTCTGAAAATGGTCAAATCGTGTTCAGGACGTTTTAAAGCGCGCAAACTCATTGAAAACTGGAAGTGAAATTTTTTTACGAATCCAGTACATTTTTAGTATGCATACAATAAAGTAGAAGAATTATGTAATTTGTCGAACTATTCTCGTGGTATTTGTATAAATTGTATTGTTAAAAAGAACAAAAAATTTTATTTTATTTTATTTATTTATTTATTTTTTATTTTATTCAAAATAGAAATTTTAAAATAATAATAATAATGATAATAATAATAATAACCGGCTTAATGGGCAAAACATGATGGAGAAACAAAATCTTAATTCAAGCCCAAGCTCTGAAAAACTTTTGTTTATTTTTTTAATAGAAAAAACGTTGAACACAGAAAATTTAAAATATTTTATTTTCTTATATTATAAAAAATGTTTACATTTTTTTTTATAAATTAGGTTAATTATATCATACATCCTAAAAATACTATTCAATTTCATTTGTACACGTTATTACAACCTGATCCTTAACAAATCAAATACTCATTTACTCAGTCCCTTAGTCAATGCTCAGAATGAAATGATACATGAATATAAATGCGAATTGCGACAGTCTTACGTCAGATATAGTTACAAACGTATTTGATTTAGCGGAGCATCACTGGTATTTAATTACAAATTTATCATTTATCCCGTCAACGTTCATGAATACTTCTTTACGAAGATAATTTTAGGCGTGTTTTAGCCATTTAATTGAATATGCTGTTACCGTGGCAACAAAGAGGTTATCAACAAGTTTGTTAAACTCGTTACAGAATTGAAACGCTTATTTCCCAACTTCTTGTCTGTTTTGCCAAATATGTCAATATAATTTTCAGATATAAAGTTGAGGAATAATTTTTCAACCGCCTACGATTAAAATTCAATATTTTAATGCAGTGTAAGTGATGTGTTAGAAATGTTATACTAATTTAAATATAAGTTTCTTTTCTTTTTTTGTTTTTAGCTTTTTTTTAGGATTGGCCTCACTTGTCAGTTTCATGTTTTTTATGGTATTAATTATTTGGTTTCTTAAATGAAATACAAATTTTGGTTCATTTACAATAGTGTTGGAAATAATTTAGCATTGTATGTAAAAATATATTTAAAACAAATGTTAAAATCTTACGACAAATCAGTTTTATTAACGCTTGAGATTTATTATCGCGTTTAATTTATGAAGGTACTCTAATCTGATCACCATAAACTATTGGGTGTAGTGATGAATTTTAGGGCATGGTTTATAAAGTTAATACGTAACTGAGAATTGGGAATAATACCTGTATTCTCTAAAGTATTCTCCATCAATATAACACCATCAACTATCCATCGGGCAGCTAACGGGTGGCAGCTGTGTAGAACCATCTGTCATTTGGCGCGATGAAGTCGTCGACCTATTTTCACACTTCGTCTATTGTCAGGGAATGTATAGAAGACAAGACATTGCGCATCGAGCAAAACAAAGGGCCCTACGTGGCCGAGTGGTTATGTCACCACACTGCTAATCGCCTTCGAGCGTACGAGATCGGGTTCGATTCCCGCGCTGGCCCTGGGTGTTTTTCCAATCCTTCGTATTGTAATTCTGTCAAGTGCTATCTGCCTTTATTGGACGAAGATTTACAAGTGGACTCTGAGTCAAGCATACAAATCTGATGTATATGTGTTATCAATAAATGCCAAATATATAAATGAGCAAAACAAATAAAGGAAATATATGAGGTACTACAAAACATCAAAGTAATGTGTTACTATATCGTGTCCTTGACCGCTTTTTCAACATGAGTTCTTACATTATCATGGATAAATTTTGCGGCCTGCAAACCTTTGTCAATAAAGGGATTTTTTGACCTTTTTACCAGTTTAATCTAAGAAACTGGTATCTATAGCGTTCGGCAGTTGTACTTGCACTGTACTCCAACAATTCGTAATAGAACACTGTATTCGTATCACACCAGATGCATAGGTGAAATTTTGCAATGAATGGTTCGTTTTTGGCGTCGATATTGTTACTTTGATGTAATTTACCTAATATATATATATATATATATATATATAATTTTCATTTCGAATTGTCATAACAAATCCATTTTTCATCTCACGATACGGTTGTTTGAAAGAAAGATTTTCTGCGTGGCTTGTTGATCAGATTCATTAGCTCCAAGGTACGCTACGCTCAATCTTGTTCCTCTGACTCAATGCACGAGGGATTCATCTTTCTGCCTTCTGAATTTTCCAATATCTGTATAAACGATTAGAAATCGTTTTCGTGATAAGTTGTTCTGAAAGTTTTTTTTTTTTTTTTAAATGCGTCTTTATCGAGCAGTGCTTACTAATTTTCATATCTATCCTTCAGGGGCATGCCACTACGTTATCGATCGGTGACATCAAAATCTCCATCTTTAAACTCTAAAACTAAAATTTGCATGTTCTTTTCTATAAGATTTTTACCTGAACAGGTTAATTGACATTTTTTGCGGTACTTTTCCTGGAGAAATTTTTTACGAATGCAGTGGCGAATATAAAGACATATATTTATTTTTCGAAATTTGAATTTCAACTTCAATTTTTTCCTCAACTTTTTTATCGGTTTCATAACTCTAAACTAGCTCCTATCACATGACACAAACATGGTGGACAGATTGTTAAGCTACGCCACACAAAAAATGCTATACAACTTATTACTACACTCAATATTGTATGGATTCTTCACTGCATTATTTGAAAAGAAAACTCTATTAAAATTATATAAAACCTTCACTCGGAAAGAATAAATCCTCAAATTATGGAAACATATTACTTCTAAAGTGTTCGCAAAAGTGTTAAATACGCCAATTTCTCATTGTATTTCATTTAATCTCAAAATTGAGAAAATAAGAGATACTATACTCTACTATAACATTATACTAAACTGTAAACTTATACTACTATACTATAATTCTACTATAGTAAACTACTTGTTTAATTTTTTTTAATAGTGATATTGTTTAAATATTAAAAAAAAATTGCTATAGTGCAGCTACGTTTCCTAAAACTAGCAGTGAGGAAGAGTCCAAAAATTTGGAGGAGTACAGCTTGACCGACAGATTTGAATTTGGAAAACATCCAGTAATTCTACGCTTTGTGTTACCGCTTATTTTCTATGAATCAGATGACTGTCACCCCTATTTTAACATTGGACTCGTTAAATGAGCACCTGCGCAGAGGCTTCCATGGTTTCATGAAACGTGGTCGAAGAAAACAATGTTATTATGTGTTTAGAAATAGTTAGCTTAGGGAATTTAATAAAAAAATAATTTCATTTTCATTAATTGGCTTTAAACTTGTTAAAAATCCCCCTCCCCTCCCCTCCCCCCGAAAAAAAACTGTTTGATTCATATTTATTACATTTTAAAAATGAATTGAATAAATAAAAACAAAAATAAAAACCATGCAGTTCGCATAGATTATTAACACTTTCCAACGGTGTGCCCTTGTTGCATCGTTTAATATTCAATGTACATTGTCTACATGATTACATAACGAACACATAGGAGTGAAATACAGACAGATAAACTAACTGAATTCACAGTCACTTGTAAATATTGTTGGAAGTATAAAGAACGTTTAACACAAATGAAAAAGCAATTCCACAAATTTCCAATTGTAGCACTTAATGTAGCAGAATGTTTTTGTGGGGCCCTGTAAATATTAATTCTAATCATTACTATTCTGTAGAAAAATCCATGAATGATACATCTCAATTTCATTAAGATTTGTACAAAATAAAAGCATTATTATGTGATTTATAGAAATAGCTCTCATAGACCGCAATTCTATGAGATATTTTTGGGTGTCCCTGTACATAAACTAATGGTTATATTCACTCAATTTTCATTCGGCAACATCCCATGATGAACTTGAATAATGTATACCAATTTCAATAAATTCCGTGCATGTTTATGGAAGTTAGAGATAGGAAAAACGTGCAGAAAGGCAGATATACACTGTAAAAAAAAAAAATCATGTAAGATTACGGGAAAAGTTTGGCAGCAGAGATTCCAGATAAAGCCCGTAAAAAGAAAAAAAAAAAGTTTAGACTGTAAATTAAGTATATAATGGCATTAAATTATGTTACATGCCCGTAAAAAAAACATTATGTCCGTAAAAAACATTTTTTTCTTCTTTTTTTTTTTTTTTTTTTTTTTTACGGACTTTGTTTGAAATCTCTGCTGCCGGGATTTCCTCGTAATCTTACGAGATTTTTTTTTAACAGTGTATATACGAATTTATATCATAATCATTCTTAAACATCGTTAGAAATTCTTGAAAACGATTAATACAACGGAAAATGCAATTATAGCGATTTCCAATTATAGTCATTAATGAAACTGAATATTTTTGTGTGACCATGTAAATCCTAATGCTATTCATACTACATTCTATAAAAAGAATTTTCTTGTGCATATGTATTGTTAATGCCAGTTTCATTACGATTTGCGCGAAATGAAAGTCTTAAAATATGTTTTGTAAAAATTCCTCTCAGATGACGCAATGCTTTTGAAATTCTTTCGGGTGTCCCTGTAGACAAACCAGTGATGGTATTTACCCACATTTTCAATAGGAAACATTCTACAGGGAACTTGAATAACATGTATCAGTTTCAAGAAATTCCATAAATATTTACGGGAGGTAGAGTGCGAAAAGACGGATAAAACGAAGTCATAAATACTTTTCAAATTTATTGGAAAGTGTTATCAATCAACAGTGAGAGTTTGAAGTTGAAGTCATTATCTAAGTGCTAATTAATGTTTGTTCTTTCATTTAGATATGTTTTTCTCTAATATGAATTTCTTATTTAATAATAAAATATAGTAGATATCAGTCACAAACAGTTTGAAAAATTCCCTTTTTCCCCCCTGCCACAAGCATCTTAACTGGTCCATAATCCTCTTTCGAAGTTACTTCGCGTAAGTATTAAAACTCCCTAAGCAGTTTAGATTATTGATTGAGAAAGTATTTACGTCTTATTTATTTATTTTTACATTTCGGTTCATACCTATATTTATATTAATATTTGAGTACATTTTTTTTTTTCTTTATAGAAATTTATATAATAGCATTCATAGCAAGAAATGAAATTTAATGATGCTTTTGAAACAGTGCAAAGAACTAATAAGACAACTTTTTATGTTGTAATACTTATAACAGCTTTTATATATTATATATATATATATATATATATAATGATAATTATATTTTTTATAATACTAATATTTTTACATCGATAATTTTCATATAACTTATATATGAACATTTCTTTGAATAAATTCCTTTTACATAAAATTTAATATAAACTATTCATGTACTACACTCCGACACAAAAATTTAGACAAAATGTTGTTTTTATAATCATTTTTAAGAAATGTGGAACAAATCATAGTAAACTTGCATGCATCTTTTTTCTTTTGCATTGTACTGTATACAAACGTCATATTATTCATTGCTTATCCAAATAATCGACATAGTGTCTAATAGAGACAGTGTTTAACCCTTTTTTTTTTTTTCGTGTAGCATATGAAGGTATAACTCAATTTTTATACTTAATGTAAAATAAATAAATAAAAGATTTAAAGTATCGGAAAAGTTTTAGCCTTTAAAAAATTTACTTTTTGAAAAAAGAAAAAAAACTATGTTGAAATATGAACAATTTTGAACATTTCAACAGAAAATTTGGTTTATATTTATTGTACGTTAGTTCAAAGTTGTAGACAAAATTATAATTGATGTCAGTATTGAACCTCAGTGTATTTTTAAAAGGTCTTTTTTGCCACCTTTTACAAAATATCTTACCGTGAAACTAATCTGTTGATATTTTATAGCTTTAAAATGTTTATACAAATCTATTTCATGAAATTCATTAAGAAAATTAAGATGCTTCGAAATTTACTATTTTTCAGATTACGTAAAACATGAAAATTAATTTTTTAAAACTTCCAACGTTTTTGAAAGAAAATATTATTTGACTAAATAAAGTTAGTTTCACAAAATATTTTTTCATTTTGTAGATAGATTTCATATAAGTATGTGTGCAAAACTTTATAGCAATAGATGAAAAACTTTTTTCAAAGTTTTGCAGATGGTGGCAAAAATGCCCTTTTGAGAAAAAGTGTTTTAAAATTTAAAAATGCAATAAAGTTCAGTACTGACATCAATTACAATTTTGCTCATAAATTTTGATGTTCAGGATTGTTTATATTCAAAATATTCAGAATTGTTTATATTTTAACTCTTTTTTTTTTTTTTTTTTTTTTTTTTTTTAGGTTAAAAATCCCTAGACTCTTTAACAGAATATAAGTTTTTATTAGACCATCTGATTATTTTCTTTTAAAATAGGGATAAAGTTAGTATTGTCTAAATTTATACGTCGGAGTATTTAGACATAATGATTCTAAAGATATGAGGACAAAATTTGAGTAAATATTTAGCTCATTAAAATGAACATTTTTAGTATGGGAAAGAATAGATGGTAAAGGCGTGCCAAGGCACAAGTATAAAATAGTAAACATGAAAACGAAAACACTAATTACTCACAGCTTCAATGCTGCTTTTATTTACAGCAGTTTTTTACAAGAAATGCTAAGAAGAATGATTACCAAGAGTGATTACAGTGGGATTGGATAGAAGTGTTGCCGTTAGAGGGAATCGGACGACCACGATCTGATTTATCAGCATGAAAAGGCCACTTGTGTTTTTTGTGCGATGAATGACTTTACGAAAACAAAAAATGCAAACGTGCATCTAATATACACTGTTGCTTATGATAAAGGCATATCAGCTTTTCAGAAGCATCAGGTACACTTTTCTAATTAATGTTGCTGGCTTACTAAATGTTTGAACGTTATATAGGTAACTGTGAAAATGGTTCAACACCCAACACCATCATATAACGAAAGTATCAAGTACTGCACGACTTCCGAAAATCAAAAAAGTTATCTTGAACCTTGTCAACAAAACACCTCAAATAAGCTGTTGCCCGTTGTTTTCATGTCAGTCAACCTGTCATTTAGAGAGTGCCAAGCAAATCTGATTTATATCCCTTTCTTATTCATAGAATTCACTCTTTGCAAAAGGATGATTACTCTCTAAGCGTTCTGCCAACAGTTTTAACAGCGGCATGCGTTGCAATTAGACTTCCCAGCTGTATTATTTTATACAATTTTACCTATTTTCTTATAAATTGTACTTTATATGCCATATTATTCATTGCTTCTCCAACAAAATCGCCATAGCATATAAACTTTATAGACAATGCTGTTATATTTTAATATCGTATAAATTATAAAGTTATAATTCAGTTTTCCTATTTGATTCAGAAATAACAACGGTTAGCAAAGTGATTGATGTTTTACTTGATGATTTGATTATTTTCTTTTTGGGGAAGAAAAAAAAGATAATGTCTGAATAATTGTGTTGTAAAGTTTATATACAGTGATTCTAATGGAACAATCTTTAAGAAAAGATATAGCTGACTAAAATGAACATTTTTAGTATAGGAAAGTATGAAGTGAAATGACGTGTAAGTATAAAGAATTGAACATGAAAAAGTATATATATGTATATACAGCTGTTACTTACTGATATTTCACTAATGAAACGATCTTAACACTTGATGGTAGTTTCAATGTACACAAAATTCATGCGTGGACATTAGCAAATCTACGTACTACATATTCTTATGCATTCTAAAGACGATTTTATATTAATGTTTGGACGGGGATTGTGAGCAATTTACTCACAGATCTTCTACAAATGCAACTGGACAGCCTATGGTACTATATTTTTCAGTAAAATATTTTACAATTGTTACTGCAAAACCATTCGAATGTTCTTCTTTTTTAATCACTTTAGTGAGTTGCAGTATCTTACAAATTTTATCCCATTATTTTTTAATCATTCTGAATTACCCATTCCCTAAACAAAATAAATGTAATTTTATAAAATAAAATCATTTTTAATATTTCAAATACATAAAAAAAGGCAACGAACTGTTCAAACTATTCAATTATTGCTCAGTGTATATTGTGGCATATATATATAGTTTAATGTAATATTTAATGTTTTCAAATTATTTAATGAAACACAAATGACTAAATCAAAATTTCAATCAGAATTACATATTTTTAGTTAGAAAAGCATGATTAATTTTCTCAAGAGAGTAAAGCACTAACCGAATCCGGGATCCAACTTGGGATCTTGGCTTAGTGCACCAACATTCTACTAGCCAGTCAAAATCTGGCTGACACTTGTTTGCTCACTTGAAAATTGAATATGTTCATTTAATCTGTGGATAACGGCGCATTCTTACGCATTATACTTATCTTTTTTCTCCAATACTACAGGATGTCAGTGAATATTTAGGCTATTATAAGATGCCAAGAACCTAGGTTCGATCCCTGTCCTGGTACTTTTCACTCTTTATGAAAATGCGTTAACTAACCTTAGTTTAGATACAAAATATATACTTTAAAAATAAATCAGAAGAAAAATCGCCATTTCTTCTGTTACTTCTTGTTCATAAAATATAACTCTAATATCTTAAGTATTATTGACTACAAAATCAGTTAAATTATAAATTAGTTTTTTTTTAATTAAAATAAATTTAAGTGACTCATATAACCCAAAATAAATTTGATCAACGACAGTAAAAAAAAAAAAAAAATATATTTAACATCTTTTATGAATAGGCAGAAAACATCCATTTGCATACGGATTTTTAAGAATGAATAAAACAAATATTCCACGAACAGAGGGCCTAAGAAATAATAATAAAATAATAGCAGTAAAACATATTCCAAATTTTATAAAAGAATCAGAACTCGCACAGTTAACTATGCAGTTGGTGAAAAATCCAATTCAGCCATATTTCAAAATATTTTCTCCCAAAAGCTGTTAAAAAAATTACGAAATATCAAGACCCTAACATTTTATTTACCATTGTACAAACAGAAGCTCTCAAAAAGCTTTATCACTTCAATCTATTTTTGAAATTGAAATAGAAAGCAAAGAAAAACAGTACTTAATATCAGTATGGAAATTTATTTTCATGGGGCGAAAAACTGCCGAGCCTCTAGGTAACAGTAAGTTTATTTTTAAATGGAAATGTATGTCATTTTCCTGCATAATTTAATAAAGATTTACTTGAAAATGATGGAATTTATTGTGCATGAAGTAATATAAAATTCTTTTACAGAGTTAAAGTTCAAAGTTCTTTTCCTTTTAACTTTCTCTCTCAATGGTATTACATTTCACCTATTTGAAAATTGGATAGGAAAAAAATTTGTACCTATAGAATTTAAAATATATATCATTTAAAATAGAGCTCTTTATTTTATATACGAACTAAAAAATTATGTAATATAATCTGTAATCTAATGAAAAGGAAAATATTATTTTATTTTACAATTGACAAAACTGTGGATTTGCTTGCAAAGTGTAGCCTTAAATGGATATTTAACAATTTATCAAAACCTGAAGTATAGAAAGAAAGCTTTATTTAAAATTTCATTCTATCATTTTCTGAAATAAATAAACATAATCTGATGTGTCACTCACGGGACTTTCTCTTACCTTGCATTTCAATACTATAATGATAGAATGCATATTAAGTCTTAAGTTCAATAGCGTAAGATAATAAAGTTCAATGGGCTTTTAAAAATAATCGAAAATAGGTTTACGAACAGCTTTATCTGACATCTAGTTTTGCGTAAGGGTGGCTACCGCCCTCTCAACTCCATGTTCAATTAGAATACATAAAATTATTTAAATAAAATAAAATCAGGCTGTTAATAATTTGTCTTCAAACTTGCCTGTCTTGATCAAATTTTTAAAAGGTAACCTAATACGAAATTCAAAATACCAAATTTGAATTTCTAGCATTTATTTGTTTTTAAGTATGCTGATGAGAGATACAAATACAGACCAACAGCTAAAAATTGAACTATCATAATCAAGCACCTCAAAACGTGATATTATGCAAAAAGACAAAGTTGAAAATAGAACTTCAAAAAATATTTTGTTTACAGTATGGATATGAAAAATTAATTTTACAGTATTCGTCGTCTTAGTAAAATGTACAAAGCACTTTCTTCAATTGCATTGTAGCTCTGTAAACGAAAGATGAGTGATTTTCATACTACAATCTACACAAAGTATTCTTTTATAAACATAATAAATTTTGTTTATTCCATTTCGTTTAAATGAGCCTATAGATGTTACAATGTAATTACCAGAAATTTCCTCGTAGACATAATATATTTGAATTTCCTTGGATGTCCCTCTACACGAACCATTTGCTTGATCTTGAGTTTACTGTAGTATCCCTGTATGATACACATTTAAAATACCAAGTTTGGATTTCTGCTATTATTTTTTCTTGAAATATGCTGAAAACAGGCACACACACACACACAATCACAAAACACACACACAGATACAAACAAACAAACAAACACACAAACTGTTTAAATATTTTTTTCCCTCAAAACAAAAATTTTTTAGAAATTCATGTCTTTAAAATGATCTTTGCATCTTAATTTTTAAAGAAATCCTATAGGTATTGTAACTAAAACATCTGATATAACTTTACAATAATCTCGTGTGTCATTCGCACAACTTTCTCTTACCCTGAAATTTAATACTATAAATACAGATTGAAGATTAATGGGTAAGATAACGAGTACTGTTATGCAGACCTATGTTAAAACAATTCAAATTAGGCTTCGTAGCAACATTATTTGGCAAATAATTCTGTGTGAGAAGGACTTCCGCCCACCCCAGTCCAACGTTTCATTACTGTACCTACATTTATATAGAATTCAAATCTCTTATTAAATTAAAAAATTCATTTAAATTTATTCAGACAACTTTCACATCAACCTTCCTTGAAATTTATAAATCTTGATCAATCTTTACTAGTAACAAACATATTACCATCAAAATACAACCTTTGGTTCACCTGAAATTATTTGTTTTTAATTTACTCTTACAGGAGAAAAACAAATATCAAACGCAAAAAACTTAACTTTGGTATTCAGGAAGCCTTAAAATGTGTAAATATACAAAAAACCAAGCGATGAATATTTAACTTAAAAAAAATTCATTTTTTACCGTATGGCTGTGAGCAATTAATTTCAATTCCTGAGCAGCTTTTCTGGACATGTTAAAATATTGCAGGAAAGCACTTCCACAAACAATAAAAAAGAATGTTATGACTTAAAAATTGGCAGCCTGTATATCTTCTGAAAGTTATGTACTCATCACATGGTAGACATAAATATAACCCAATATTAATAACACACGGTACAACCTTAAGTATACTTCCATCAATTTTCAAGTATTGTCGCACTAGAATCTAGTTCTTTTGTGTAGCCCTGTAAGCGAACAGTGAATGATTTCTATATCATATTCTAGATGAAACATGTTCTTACGTACATAATATATATATATATATATATATATATATATATTCGTTTTATTTGCTTTAGTGCGGTCTATAAATGTTAAACTCTACTTACCTGCAATTTCCCCCATAGACGTAATGTATATGAATTCTCTTGGGTGTTCCTGTAACCGAACCATTTGCTTGATCTCAACAAAAAGTTTAGTGTAGCATTCCTATATCATATACATTTAGAATACCAAGTTTGGACTTTCTGCAATTATTTCTTTTTGAGATATGCTGATAACAGACAGACACACAGACGCACAGACCCGCCGCTAAAAACATGATTTTTGGATTCAGAGAACCTCAAAACGTGTAAATATAACAAAAACACAATTTCGTAAATTTGACCAAAACAATACTTTATCTGCCATATGGGTAAGAGAAAGTAAAAATCTGCGTATCCATTATTTCACTTGTCATCATAATTTAGATATTAAAACACAAAGTACCTCTCTAAAAATCTAATTTTCGCATGAAATATTGTAATTTAAACATAAAAGTAGCTCTTAAAAATTATCTTGTCAATGAATCTATAAATTATACCAATATATGTTTAAAATATATTGTTAAACATTTGTAAAGACTAATAAAAAGTTTAAAATCAAGAGAGAAAATTAAAAATTCGTTATGATGAAACGTTTAAAAAAAAATATTTTTTTATTTATTTTAATAATTTGTATGAAAAGTGACATACTTAACACTGTTATGCTTTAATGCATGTGTATGCAAAATTTCATAACTCTGAAACAGTAATTTATAATATAAAAAAATAATAATAATAACATATCTACCTTTCCTTAAAATTAAAATCAAATAAAACTTCCTTTTGAATATAGAACGATAAATTACGTGAATGAATCAACAGGAATATAAAAATCGTTCTTAATCGTAATATTTACCATTCAAACATTCTTTGAAACAGGAAAATGAACAAATTTAATTTTCTCATGCCGAATATGAAATTCAATTTACCCAGTACTTTAAAATATTGTAAACATTAATATTACTAAACAATTTTTACAGAATAAATGTAATTTCAAAAGTAATTTTGTGATCTGTTCGGTGCGTATTTATACAAAAAGAATAATACTAAAAGAATATATCTCGCTTTATCTATCTATCTATCTACCTATCTTATATGCATATATATAAAAATTTTTTAGAGCTAAAATATCAATTTTAAAGAGATTAAATGATCAAAAATAAATTAATAATACGTAGATAACAAGAAAAATTCATAAAATAAATTTAAATAATTATTTAAGTTCACTAAAATTTAAATAAAAAATATTTTAATATTAATAAATTAAAACCGATATCATAGATGGCAGCACTAGTTTTAAATGTTAATATATAAAATCCCATTTCCTAGATTGCAGCACTAAAAAATTTAAAGTTTTAATTGTATTGCATTTAAAAAAATAAATAAGTAAAATAAAATAAAATTTTATTTGTATTGCATTTAAAATTAAAAATTTAATTTTAATTAAATTAAATTTACGATTTTCCAAAAATATAAAAGCTTAATTAATTAATTCCATCTTTAATAGCCGTATCACACGAGATATTTTACTCAGCTTTTTACTAAATACAAGATACTCAACTTTCCGAAAGACGGTCGAAAAAGTTGATTACCCGCTCAGCTTGAAACTTTCCCTGTACGTTGCTGTGATGTGTTTAGTAAAATGTTGCGCGAAAATCTCTCGTGTGATATAGCCATTAGACATATATTTTCTACTAACTTTCAAATTTTTACAGGTTTCATATGAATTAACTCTACATTCAAGGTTAACCATATCTTAATCTAAATATACATATATATATAACTGCATGTGGTTAATTTAATTCCTGAAACCTTTTCATATCTTTTTGTGTAAAACTGAGGAATAAATCTTATTTTTCTTCATATTTTATATCCAACAATAATTAATTCAAAGTTTTTTAGTTGTCTTGTATTCATTTTCTCTCTTGTTTTACTGTCTGTACATGTTTATTCCTCATCCAAACATCAGCTAATGGTTATTTGTGGTGATATGTTGATTGTACTTTTTTTTTTTCAGATTCTTTTAATCATGATTTTAACTAATTAATTTAATGTTTTTTAGTAATTCTAAGTTGATTTTCTCTCTTGATTTGTAATTAGTAAATGGTTTGGGCATGAAACAAATAAAATTTTAGCTCATGCTGTCTTTGTAACAGAAAACCATTTAATTTTGCCTTTTTACTTTCTCTTACCCATAAGGTAGAGAAAGTATTGTTTTTGGGTCAAATTTTCGAATGCGAGATTTTGTTATATATACACGTTTTGAGGTCCCATGAATACGAAAATCATGTTTTTAGCAAATGGTCTGTGTGTGTGTCTGTGTGTGTGTGTGTCTGTGTGTGTGTGTCTGTGTCTGTGTGTGTGTGTGTCTGTTATCAGCATATCTCAAAAACAAATCATCGCAGAAAGTTCAAACTTGGTATTCTAAATGTGTATCATATAGGGATGCTACAGTAAGCTTTTCGTTAAGATCAAACAAACGGTTCGTGTACAGGGACAATCAAGAGAATTCTAATACATTACGTCTAAGGGGGAAATTGCAGGTAAGTAGAGTTTAACGTCTATAGACTGCACTAAACCAAATGAAACGAATATATATTTTTTGTAATAGAGATAGTTAACTGGGGAAAAAATTTTGTGTATGTAGGAGCCTCGCTTCCCCCCCTGGGGGGGAAGTCCCCCATCGAGGGGAGGAAATTTTCATGATGGGTATCTTTCAAAAAGCTCGCCAATACCTTTAAAACGAATGGTTGAACCATCGATATGCGATAATTTAAAACAAAGTTATTGATTTTTTTTACTTTTAACAAAAAAAAACTTTTTTCGCATTTTTTTTTTTTTTTAATATTGAGAATAAAATGCGCTTTTTTTAGATATTTGGTGTTATACTACTTCTCTAATATGGAAATCGTCTGCTTTATCATAAAAGATATTTTTTTTTAAATTATAATATTAATAAATTATTTTTTAATAACCGAATTAAATTCTATATAAATGTAGGTGCATTAATGAAACGGTGGGTTGAGGGGGGCGGTAGCCCCCCTCACACAGAACTAATTATCATATAAAACTCTTCAGAAGCCTAATATGAATTGCTTAACGCAGGTTTACATAACAGTACTCGTTATCTTACCTTTTAATCTGCAACCTGTATTTATAGTATTAAATTTCAGGGTAAGAGAAAGTCGTGTGGGTGACACACCAGATTATTTGATTTCTTATCATGCCCTTGATAACGTCAGGAATCAATCATGCTTAAATATATTTCCAATTATCTTGATTTTCTTTACTTTTAATTAGGTTCGTAGTAACTTTGGCTTTGATCATATCAATTTTTTAACCTTGAACCTTTCATAAAATTAAATATTTCAAATAGTTTAATACCTGTTTTATATACCGGGTGATTCAAAATAGATGTTACAGCGATTATCTCGTAAACTAAGAAAGATAGAAACAAACTTCCAATTACAAAATTAGAGCAAATTAAGAGCAGATTTCAGATATGGAATTTATTTTGTACAAGGGGCTGTATACATATTAAATACGAAATTTAATTTTTATACGGCCCCTCCTATCATGTGACTTATATTTAGAAAAATATTCTCCTCGCTGTAACAATCAAAATAAAAAAAAAATCATCTCTCTAAGTCAAAATCTCGCTGAGTTATTGCAATTTGAAAATGATGACTTACACCACTTTTTTTTCAATTTTGGCATCTATTTTTCAACGGCAACGAGCTCACTTTAGGGGGTTATCTATGAGATGAGAAAAAATTAAAAAAGATCCTTTATTTTAAAACAGCAACTAAAATCGTTCAAACGCGTGAAATCAACAGTTTTAAGAACTTAATGCAAATTTACATTATTTCGTATTGTTAAAAAATTTAATACTTAAATTTCTTAGGGGGGTCACCTGCAAATTAAAACACGTTAAGAGAGGGAAAAAATTAAAAGACTAGCAAAACCGTGTAAAATTTTCGTGCTTTATTTTTACCACTTTCCATCATGGTTGAAAAATTTAATGACTTCGGCTCTTCAACAATTCCAGCAAGATTGGAAAGTGTTAATGACTTCGATTTGTCTGTCTGTCCATCCGTCTTTCTGTGTGTCCGCGCTCTAACTCCCGTGAATATTCATAGAATTCCCTGAAACTGATATATCTTATTTGAGTTCACGATCGGATGTTCCTTATAGAAAATGGAATGAATACCTCTGCTAGCTTGTGCACAGTGACACCCGAAAGTATTCCAAGGCATTGTGTTCTATGAGAGGTATTTTTATAAACCATATTTTAATACCTTTAATTTATGCATATATTAATAAAATTGAAATACGTTATTATAGTTTTCTATCGGATATTTTCTATAGAAAATGGAGTAAACACCATCACTGGTTTGTATACAGGGACACCCGAAAGTATTCCAAAGCATTGCGTTCTATGTGAAGATATTTCTATAAACCAAAATTTAATTACTTTGTATAAATCTTAATGAAGTTGAAATATGTTATTCATATGCACAAAAGGGTGCTTTCAATACTGTACAGTACGATTAGCATTAGATTTACAGGGCACACAAAAATATTCAGTTACGTTAAGGGTTATTATTGAACATTTGCTGGAATTGCATTTTCGTTTACATTAAACATTTTCTAACAATTTTTAACTGTGAATAAGATTTCAATTTGCATTTCTTTTTTTTTTGTTTGACTGTCCATCTGTCCGTCTGCCCGTCCCCAGCGTCTATAAATATTTTGAGAAATGACATATGTTATTCAGGTTTACTATATGATATTCCCTATTTAAAATGGCATTAATTAATTCTCTAGAATTGGTTTATGTACAGAAACGCACAAAAAATGCGTTTTGGGACAGATATTCTTATAAGTTACATTTAAATAACTTTATACTGTAAAAATCATAAGAAAATTCATATTTGTTGGTAATATTCTAAAATAATGTTTTGTATAGAATATAATATGGTATAGATGTATAATTCTATATCAAGGGGGTTACCGCCCTTCTCAACCCCTGTTTAATTATAGTGCCTATACTTATCAAAACATAAATCAAGTCTGTTATCAATTTCCTTAAAACTTGCAAACCTTGATCAACTTTTCAAGTGGCAACTAGATATGGAATCCAAAGTATCAAATTCGCATTTCCTGTAGTTATTACTTTCTCATACCCATAAGGTAGAGAAAGTATTGTTTTTGGGCCAAATTTTCGAAACTGTGTTTTTGTTATATTTACACGTTTTGAGGTCCCCTGAATATGAAAATCGTGTTTTTAGCGGTTGGTATGTGTGTGTGTCTGTCTGTTATCAGCATATCTCAAGAACAAATTGCAGCAGATATTCCAAACTTGGTATTTTAAATATGTATCATATAGGGATGCTACACTAAGCTTTTGATTGAGATGAAGCGAATGGTTCGTGTACAGGGACACTCAAGAATATTCAAATACATTACGTCTATGGGGAAAATTGCAGGTAAATAGAGTTTAACACCTATAGACTGCACTAAACCAAATGAAATGAATATATATTTTTATATGCATAAAAACATGCCTCATGTAGAATATGGCAGGGAAATTATTCTCAGTTCATTTACAGGGCTACACAAAATGATTAGATTATAATGCGACAATAGCTGAAAATTGATGGAAGTGCATTTTAGGTTGTTCCGTATATTATTACTATAGGTTTATATTTAGGTGCACTTTGTGGTTTGTACATATTCTTCAAAAGATATACAGGGTTGTAATATTTTACCATGTCCAGGAAAGCTGCTCAGGAATGAAAATGAATTCCTCATAGACATATGATAAATAATGTATGTTTTTAAGCTAAATATGCAACGCTTGTGTTTTGTGTATTTACACGTTTTGAGGCTTCCTTATTACCAAAGTCAAGTTTTTTAAAGTTTGATTATTGCCTGCGTCGAATAATTTCAGGAGATTCCCCCCTCACACAGAACTAATTATCATATAAAACTCTTCCGAAGCCTAATTTGAATTATTTTAACATAGGTTTACATAACAGTACTCTTTATATTACCTCTTAATTTCCAACCTGTATTTAAGGTATTAAATTTCAGGGTAAGAGAAAGTCATGTGAGTGGCACACCAGATTATTTGTTGTTAAATTAGGCTGATGCTTCATATATATACAGATCAACGAATAAAAAATTACCTTTCGTATTCAGGAGGCCTTAAAATGTGATATTATACAGAAAAAAAATCGCTCTCCAAAAGCTACTTTGTTTACAGTATGGGTATGAGAAATTAATTTTTCGTTCTGTGTCAGCAGTGTTCTTCGAAAAAAAAAAACAAAAAAGCAGCAAATGCTTACACCAATTACATTTAATAATAATAAAAAAAAAATTTACCTTAATTTTAGGTAGCCCTGTATATTGTCTATAAACTATATACACATGACTTTGTATACCTAAATTTAGTGTTATATGTAAAATGGGTAACACAAAATGAAATACACCTCCAGCAATTCCCAAGTATAGCTCCAATATATCGAAATACTCTGGGTAACTCTGTAAATGAATGATGAATGGTTGCTATACCACAATCTACATAAAGCATGCTTTTATGCGTATAAAAAATTTGTTCTTTACATTTTGTTTAGGGCAGTCTATACATGTCACACTGTACATATGAGAAATTTCACTCACAGACGTAATGTATTTGAATTCTTTTGGATGACCCAGTAAACAAACAATTGTCTGATCGTAACGTATACTTTAGTGTAGCACCGTAATATGATAAGGATTTAGAATATCGAATTAGAATATTTGTTCTTGAGATATTCTAATATTACACAGACACACTTACACAAGGAGAGAGAGAGAGACCAACCGCTAAACACATGATTTTTGAATTCAGAGGACCTGAAAACGTGCTAATATAACAAAAACTAATTTTCGGAAATTTGACTCAAAAACATTTCTTTCTCTACACCTTGTATATGAGTAAGAGAATGTATATAGAAAAAGAAAAAAAAAATGAATTTGAAAATTCCCTTTTAGTACATAAATTATTAATAAATTTTAATTGTTAAATTATCAGTGAGTATTCTCTTGTGTATTCACTAGGAGAAAGAGAGATATTACAGGTTAAAATAGCCGTCTTTCCCTGCATGATTTCTTTTTTTCCCCCCCGAAACGCTGATCAACGTGAGTCGTATTACAAAAGCAATAGTAATTACAATTTCTCACTTTTGATACAACCCCTTAAGACTTGGCGAAAAATGCTAGAATTTTCAAATTGCAATAACTCAGCGAGAATTTGACTTAGAGAGATGATTTTTTTTTTTTTTTTTTTTTTTTTTTGATTGATAGAGCGAGGAGAATATTTTTCTAAATATAAGTCATATGATAGGAGGGGCGGTATAAAAATTAAATTTCGTATTTAATATGTATACAGCCCCTTGTACAAATGAATGCCATATCTGAAATCTACTCTTAATTTGCACCAATTTTGTAATTGGAAGTTTGTTTCTATCGTTCTTAGTTTACGAGATAATCGCTGTAACATCTATTTTGAATCACCCGGTATAATACATATATATATATACATTAGGATGTCCTCTAAATCAAGGAGGATTGTTTTTTTTTTTTTTTAAATCCGATACGCTTAATATTAGCATTTTCCCGTCAATTCGGCACGGTCGAAAAAGTATTTAGAGTCAAATAGGAAAAAATTAGAGAGTATGCGTATCCGATAAAAAAAAAAAAAAAAAGAATCCCCCCCTCATTTAAGGACACCATAATATATATATATATTCAGAGTGAGAGAGAGAGAGAAATGTTGAGCGCGTTCCGAATATCACATATAAAGGAAGAGTTTCTTCTTTCTTCGTCCTTCTAAAGATTTTTTTTTTTTCTAGATGAATTTCTGTATAAATTGGAAAGAAATATACTTATCGAATATTTTTAAAAAATTGTCCTAAGTGAAACCCATCTGTAGAAGCCTTTAAAAAAAAATTTCTCTGTTCGAACTTTTTAAAAAAAGCAATGAAAAAAGCATTCATTAAACAGTTTTTTTCTTCTTCTTCTTCTTCTTCTTTTTTTTTTTTTTTTTTTTTTTTTTTTTCTAATCATGTTTTAATTTTTTTTTTTCTGTTATAAAAAAAAAAAAAGAATAATTTACGTGAACGAAGAAAAAAGATATTTCTGTTCTACAACTTTAACAAAAACCGTAACTGATTACTTCTGTTCTTTTCCATCTTAATCTAAGTTTTGAACACATAACACAGAAATATCATGCAATCAATTTCAGAATTTTTGATGTCTTTTAGAAAATTCTCAATAATGCTAAAAACATCATATTAAGATTAACGCAAAATTTGATGTTATACATTTCAGGACATGATACATTGTAAATACACTAAGCGACAAAAAAAAGCCGCACTTGGATGTTTTCCTTTTCGCCTTCTACGACCGCCAGTTTTATCGTTTAAAAAGCAAATTTTCGAGCAGATTTTACTATGTTATCCTCCACATACACTTTAGCTTTGAGTCTAGTGTTAAAAACAAAATGCAATTGTCAAGAAAATTGTAATTTTAAAATTTATTTCAAAAATGGTAAGAATAAGGTAGTTAACGATGCTACAAAAAGTATTAATTTTTGAATGAAAATCAAAAAATATTTTAATACGTGAGATGGCAAAATAATTAAATGTTAACGAAATATTGGTAAAATGAATTTTAGCAAAATATAAATTTTTTTGGCCGTTTAAACTGGGAATTTGGCTTTAGGCGGTCATGTTGCTTATCCAAGCAAGATAACCGCAAGTTAAAATGCGAATGTTTAAAAAATCGATTTGTATCATGTTCAGAACTTAAAAAATATTTTTAAAAAGTATATAGTAAATTACTTTCTTCAAAAACAACGCGGGAACAATTAAACAAAGCGAGTTAAAGAACAGAAGATCTGCGAAAAAAGCCATTATTAAGGAAAAGAATGAGAAAAAACAATACTTTAGTTGACCAAAATTTAAAAACATTATCAGTTAATTATTAGGCTGAACTGGTTTTCTCTGATGAATCAAGTTTTCTTTATTTCGATCAGTTGAAAAAAGCTAGAATGAAGACGAAAATGTGACCGACTTAATGAAAATTGCACTTTTAAAACAGTGACACATTCTCCGTACATTATGGTACGGAGGTGCATAACTTTTCAAACACTCGGGGAAATTTTTATGCTCAAGGGATCAAATAACTCGATATAAAACACAATCTGCATAAAAGTGGTGCCTGACCGACTATTTTGGAGGTATCTTAGACATTTCCGTAAACCGCATTTGAAGATAATAAGGCACCTTACTACACGGCGTCTGTGGGAATTTTATTCACTTCAAATTGTCAAAATTTCTTATACATTCCCATGAGAACCTATAATTCTGTAAGTAATCATACCTTTTTTCACTTTAAGTTAAATAGCACAAAGGATATAGTAGAATTTCTTCTTTACCAGTCATGGAAATGGTCAAAATCGCGATCCGCTCGAAAATGTTTCGTCTATAAAAAGGCGGGGGAGAGGGGAGAGGATTCGAAATTTGCAGCCTTTAACTCTGCCAGAACTAGAAAAAATTATTTGTGATATTTGGCACATTGAAATTTCTGAGATTTATATTAAAACATTGTATAAAACTATGCCATTGCGCATTAATGCAGTAATTCCATATAAATGTGGAATTAACCCAATGCAGAATACATATTTTTAACAAAAAATTGCTTAGATCTAACAAATAAATAGTTTTATTTCATACATTAAAATATAACTTGTTTATTTCATATAATAAATCATAATAGAATACAACGTGTATAGTTATTGCATTATGTTCAAAAAGAAAGTTTCATGCAGATTTTTAAAAAGTACTTCGTAAAGTGCAATAAAGCGAATTATTAAATCGAAAATATACATAGGTATCATTTCATACCTTTGGTATTATGCAAAAAAGACAGTTTTGTTTGTTTTAAACATTAATTTTAAAGTTATTACAAATAAAAAAGGTATAAGTCATTTTTTCTGCAGTGCGGCTTTTTTTTTTGTCGCTTAGTGTATATTGTTACGAAATTGTAAATAATTGTGTTTATTTTTGTGTAAATTCTTTCAAAGAGGCTTAGTAAGTTGATAAAGTGCTAATTTTGTGCATTTCTAGTCGTTTTAGCGTTGAAATAGCCTTATTTTCCCTTAAAAACGCATTAAAAAGCCCCAGTAATGCAGGTAATGCATTTGGCGCCAAATTTGGCGACTTTTTCCCACCTTGGCGATTTTTTTGGCGACCTTGGCGAGAAAATCCTTATATGGGATATACCAAATATGGAAGCTGTAAGTTGATTGGTTGACCACTTTCTAGAGTTTTCTCGAAAAATCTGGGCTCCATGGAACAGCATATAAGAAGCGCTTCCTCGCCAAGGCAGTCAGTTCAGTTCAGATCTCAGCCAGCTTCGCTAGTGCTTGCATTGCTCTTGAGCCTTTTTGAGAGAGACTTGCTTCAAGTGTTATTGGTATACAGTTTGTACTGTGGATTTGCCATTGACAGCTGTTGTTTAAGCTGTGTTTACTGTTTGAATTGAAGCTGATACTTGGTTTATAGACCTGTATTTTTCTGGAACTTTCTGTGAATAAATTACTGAATTTTTGTACGTTTGGCCTTTCATTCTCAGACAACTCACGAACCCCCAAGTACGCAACATTTCTGGTGTCAGGAGTGGGGTTTGTCTGTGAATGGTGATAACGAGAGCTATGGAACAAGAAATGAAGAAATTTCTAGAAGGACTCACGGCTCAGATGAATGAGTTAAGATCTGGATTGATAGAGGAAATGAAAGCCGGACAGGAAAAGATGGAAGCATCGCAAAGAGAGTTGAAAGACGGTTTGACTGAAGAAATGAAGGTAGCACAAGAGAAAATGGAAACATCGCAAAGAGAGTTGAAAGACACTATGGGTGAAGTTCAGGAAGAAATTAAATCTAATCAGGATGAGATGAAGAGAGAGCTTTCAACGGTGAAAGAATCAATCGAGGGTAAATTAACGGTTATGGAAAACAGAATGGATGGAATAGAAGAGAAAGTTATAAAGATAGAAGAAAATTTTGAAGAGAAAGTTATAAAGATAGAAGAAAATTTTGAGGAGAAAGTTTTGAAAGTGGAAAAGAATTTTGAAGAGAGATTTATGAAGATAGAAGAGAATTTTGAGGAGAAATTTAAAGAAAACTTTGATCAAGAGCTGAAAGGAAAGGTTTCAGAGATAGAAAGCAAGTTTAAGAGAATGGAGGAAGATCTTGAGAGAAAAATGAGAGAAGAGTGGAGCGGAGAGGTAATAGGGAATGAACTGCAGAGCAAGATTCGGAATCTCGAAGAAAAGTTAGAATCCAAGCCCCAAGAAACTGAAAAGAAAGAGAGAAGAAGCCAGAATCACGAATTTATTAAGCTATCTACCTACGACGGCAGTTCCTCCTGGCATGTATATAAGACGCAGTTTTCCATCGTTGCTGAAGCTAACGGCTAGGACTCTGCCGCCAAGTCAGTCCACTTAGCAGCAGCATTACGGGGAGATGCAGCCGAGATCCTGAGAAATGTGCCTAAAGAAGAAAGGAACGACTTCGAGGCCCTGACTGGAGCACTGGAGCTACGGTTCGGAGAGAAGTGTTCTAAGGACTATAGTCGCCTCCAGCTAAAGTCCCGTTACCAGAAAACGGGCGAAAGTTTGCAAGAGCTGGCAGCGGACATTCAGAGATTGTCACACCTAGCATTCTCAGACTGTCAAGCTGATACTCGGAACGACTTAGCTCTTCAGTACTTTATCGATGCTGTTCGGGATCCAGAAATTCAAAAAGCGCTGAGACTCTCCAACATCAGAGACGTAGAATCAGCTTTAGGCTATGCGCTTAGGATAGAGGCAGCCCAACAAGCATCCCGTAAAGACCGCCATACCATAAGAGCAGTCTCATTAAACGATACGCCTGCTGGTGAAAATGAAATGAAGAGAAGTATCGAAGAGATCTTAAAGAGATTGCGCAGCCTGGAGAATAATAAGGAAATAAAGGACCGGAAGATAAAGTGCTGGGGCTGTGGAGGGGATGGTCACGTGAAGAGGAACTGCCCTGTACGACCAATTATAGGAAATCACCCGTCTTCACCATCACTGCAGGGAAACTAAGAGGAGGCCATCTCGCGGGGCGGAGGTTGCCTAAAATTAAAGAGCCCCAATTTACAGTATTTCATGTTTCATCGATGAGTGGCGGCGATAATGGACTTCACGTCTATGGCCAAGTCAACAACGCCACCTGCCGGATGATTCTGGACACGGGAGCCAACGTGACCATCATTAGAACTGATTTGGCTCAAGAACTAAAAGAGAAGATCATCTGGACTCCGCCATACGTTAAACTCCAGACTGTGACCGGAGACGAAATCAAAATATATGGAAAAATGAACTTGACCATCACTTTTGGGAATGCCAGTTACCATCATATGGCATATGTGGCTGATATAAGAGATCCTTTAATCATTGGAATTGATTTCCTGAGAAAATTTAATTTTCAATTGGACTTCAAGAATAATGAACTGCATTCGAGTTCGGAAGACATCGCTGTGTTCAACACTGAAAATCAAGACATTCAGACAATTTGCCAGATAACAGCCAAGTCTGAAATTTCCATCCCTCCACACACAGAGACAATAGTTTCAGGAACACCACCTGCAAAGCAATACTTCCGCTATGGACTGATTGAATACCCGAATACAGACAATAGCCCAAGAGGAGTTCTGGTAGCTTCATCTCTAGTTGATCTCTCAAAGAGTACTATTCCTGTGAGAGTCGCAAACATCAGCGATAAGGTCCGAACAGTGAAGAAGGATGAGGTGTTAGCAGCCTGCACTCCTGTAACATGCATCAACCGCCCCACGCAATCAACTGAATCCAAGTCTTCTCTCCCTGGTTGTCTCTGGCAGAACGAGGATTGACCTGGAGAACCAGGCCCGGGAGGCTCTAAACCTTTTTAGTAATCTTCTCACCAAATTTAACCTGGAATTATCAACCTCAAAAACGCAAGCTTTGACGTTTTCGGAACCCCGCACTCTACAAAGGACCCCGGTGATGAGGATAGATGGCGTCAGTGTCAATCATGTACCTCATCTCAAATTATTAGGAATAACAATAGATAAACACTTTAACTGGCTAGAACACATAAAAGAACTTAAAATTAAAACTCTAAAAATTTTTCACAATTCTGCGAAAATGGTTGGCAAGAGGTGGGGTACATCAACAACTCTTCTTAAAATCTGGTATAACTCAATCATTGATAAAATTCTAACATATGGGGCTGGTATCTGGGGAGGGCATCTCACACAAACAGCAAAAACGAAAATTAACTCTGTTCAAAGAATGTTTTTACTCCAAATTTCGCGTGGCTATAAAACCATTTCAACAGACGCCCTCACAGTCATCACCGGGATCCCCCATGTACATCTCCAACTTAAATATGTTCACAATAAAACGAATATCTTACAACTTCAAAACTCAGATCTTTCAAATTTACTTCTTCCTGGCGTTAGAGTGCAACATCTCCTTCCCAACTGGCAAATCCACCCAGCTCAAGACATTGCCTCCTTACTCACTTCATGTTCCAAAAATAGTTTTTCTCCTTCGGTTCCTATGGCGGCCTATACTGATGGTTCTAAAACGGAACACGGGGTCGCGGCTGCCTTCTGTGTTCTAAAAAACAATGAATGCATCCATCGGTGGGCATGCAGACTCGAAGATTATAATTCAGTCTTCCAAGCGGAACTTTTCGCAATAGAAAAGGCCCTGGAGTGGATCATAGCCCAACATGATATCAATCAAAAATTCCATATCTTTAGCGATAGTCTATCGGGTCTGCAGGCCATAGTCCGTCATAGGGCCAGACACCCTCAAGTTATTAAAATAAAGCAACTCTTAAAAGATTTAAATTTCCTAATATCCCTGGCACACGTTTCTGCCCATAGGGGCGTGTTTGGTAATGAACTGGCAGACTCCTTAGCAAAGGGTGCAACGGAGAATAATAGTATAGATTATTCTCTTCCTGCACCTCCTTCGTACATTAAAAGTACACTGAAACTATCAATGCTTCGGGAATGGCAGGCCTGGTGGGAGGACTCAGAAAACGGAAGATATACCTTTTCCTTGATCCCGCATGCGACCGCAAATGATTGGTCACTCTCTCCTGAGTCTGCTGCCTTCCTATCCGGTCACGGGCCATTTCCAAAGTACCTACACAGATTCCACTGCCGACGCACGCCCCTATGCTCTTGCGGAGAGGAGGGCACACCTGAACATTACTACTACAGTTGCCCTCTTACAAGTATATACCATATTAGAAATCCCTTGCCAAGACCCGAGGGCTGGCTGGAAAACATTGTTACGCGTCCTTCCCTCCTAAATAAATTGAAAAGAATATACTATCTTTTGATAGACATCTCAAATAGAACAAATTAATGGAGTTAAAATTTAATTTTTAATTTATATAATTTTTATTATTATTTTTTTTAGTTAAGTTTTTTACTGTATATGGTCTGAGTATGTGAATGTTTTGTCTGTCCTCTAAAAGCATGTGTGCGAGAATGTGAATTTCTGTACTCTCCCCCTCGGTGCTGCAATCAGCCCAGTTTTAAGTCATCACTTCACTGCAACAATAAAAGTATGAATGCGTTTCTGCGTAAATTCATTACTTAAAAGCGCTCCTTGTCGCGAAGGGTTAATTCCTGGCGCAAGTTCAGACAAAACATATGGACTAATAAGTAATTCAGGACTTTCAAATAGGACAGTTCTCACCAACTATCATTTCTGTTTTCAACCTCTGTTATTTATCAATTAACGTCCATTGTCGGTATGGTTTAATTCCGGCGTGACTCTCAATTTGTGCGGTGTCCTTCTCCAAGTTCAATCATTTCTAGTCACTACAGCGCCCCTTGACGCGAAGGGCTAATCCCCGGCGCAACTTCGGACTATAACCATGGACTCCTCGTTATATAAGACTCTCAAATTAGACATTCCTCATCAACAATCATCTCTGTTTTTAATCTCTGTTGCCCTCCTCATTAGAAGCCTAAATTTTGTCTTTTTAAATGACTGCTGCCCTTTGTCGTGTGGGATTTCATATCTGGCAGCAATTGTAATTTTTTTTTTTCTTTTTTTTTTTTTTTTTTTTTTTTTTTTTTGTGCAATAAACAACGGGGGAGACTTAACCTCTAGAAACGGGCTCTTTCAGAATTTCACATTGTTATGTGACATTTGTCGTCAGAGCCCCTCTTTGGAGGTTGAAATCGCTCAAAACCGCTGAATAGTGGTGGGCGGCCTCCTTCCGTCTTTGAAATCCAAGTCTTCTGAACAATTAATAACGGAATTACTCAAGAATGCAGAGTTAGGAAAGGAACAGAGATGTGCTGCGGAGAAGCTACTCCAAGAATTTAAAGACCTTTTTTCCCGAACATCTGAAGACGTCGGGAGAACGAACATCACCCAGCACAGAATTGATACAGGAAATCATCCTCCAATCAAACAACATCCAAGAAGACTTCCCTTTGCTAAACAGGAAGAGGTCACTGAACTTCTAAGTGAAATGCAGCATAATGATGTCATCGAGCCATCAACGAGTCCTTGGGCCTCTCCCATAGTACTGGTGCGGAAAAAGGATGGTTCAACAAGATTTTGTGTGGATTATCGTCGTTTGAATGACATCACGAAGAAAGACAGTTACCCTCTTCCCAGAATTGACGACACATTAGACACACTTGCTGGCAATAAATGGTTCTCGACTTTGGACCTGAAGAGCGGTTACTGGCAAGTAGAATTACATCCTGATGATCGTGAGAAGACTGCATTCACCACGGGACAAGGACTGCGGCAATTTAAAGTTATGCCATTCGGATTATGTAATGCACCCGCCACCTTCGAACGCCTGATGGAGACAGTGCTAAAAGGACTTTCCTATGAAGCATGTCTGGTGTATTTGGATGATATTATCATTGTGGGGCGCACTTTTGAAGACCATTTACGAAATATCCGAAAGGTGCTAGAGAAACTCAGAATGGCTAACCTCAAATTGAATCCAGGCAAGTGTAACTTGTTCCGTCGTGAAGTCAGCTACCTCGGTCATATCATCTCTGCCGAAGGTGTGAGAACTGATCCCGAGAAGATCTCTGCAGTCGAGAACTGGAGTCGCCCTGAAAATGTACACCAACTACGAAGTTTCCTGGGGTTATGCACTTACTACAGGAAGTTTGTCAAGGGTTTCTCAAATATTGCCAGACCACTGCACAAGCTGACGGAAGCCAAACAGAAGTTCCTGTGGACAGATGAATGTGAAAAAGCGTTCAAGCGACTTAAAGAGGCCTTAACATCATCGCCTATCTTGACATATCCACAGCCCGACAGACAGTTCATACTTGATACACATGCCAGCCATGAGAGTGTCGGTGCTGTTCTGTCGCAGGAAATTGATGGTCAAGAACATGTCATTGCCTATTGGAGTAAATGCCTGTCTAAACCGGAGCGAAATTACTGTACCACCAGGAAAGAGCTAATCGCCATCGTAAAAGCCATAGAACATTTCCATCATTACCGCTATGGCAGAAGATTCCTGCTCCGGACTGACCATGCATCTTTAACGTGGTTGCTCCAGTTCAAGAACCCGGAAGGACAGATTGCCAGGTGGATACAACGCCTGCAGGAATATGACTTCGAGATACGTCATCGTAAAGGGACTCTACATGGTAATGCAGATGCCTTGTCACGGAAGCCCTGCTCGGAAAGCTGCAAGTACTGCTCTAGAGCCGAACAGAAATACCTGCCGATAAATCCGGTTGCCTGCCAAGTTACTGTCTCAACACCATCAGATCAAGATCCCGATCCATGGAGTGACGAAGAACTTAGAAAATCCCAGTTGGAAGATCCTGACATAAAGCCAATATTACAGCTGAAGAAGACGACCAGCAACAGACCTATCTGGCAGGACATTTCCAGATTTAGTCCCATTACGAAAAGTTATTGGGCACTTTGGGACTCTCTTCATATCAGAAACGGCGTATTATACAGAAAGTGGGAATCTGATGATGGGAAAAGCTTCAGATGGCAGATTATGTTACCAAGATCAAAAATTCCAGCTGTTTTAGAAGAACTGCATAGTAGCTCTACCGGAGGCCATTTTGGGGTAATGAAGACTCTGCAGAAAGTTCGGGAACGCTTCTACTGGTGCAAGGCAAAAAGGGATGTGGAGAAATGGTGTAAATCCTGTGATGCTTGTGCGGCACGTAAAGGCCCGCATAAACGAAGTCGAGGAAGACTGCAACGGTATAACGTGGGAGCACCATTTGAACGGATTGCAATCGACATCTTGGGTCCTTTGCCACGGACCTCCAGTGGAAATAAATACATTCTCGTCGTGATGGACTATTTCACCAAGTGGCCTGAGGCATATCCCATTCCCAATCAAGAGGCATGCACAGTCGCAGAAGTCCTAGTGCAGCAATGGGTGTCAAGGTACGGCACGCCCCTACAACTTCATACCGACCAAGGTAGGAACTTCACCTCTGATGTTTTCAAAGGACTGTGTGAACTACTCGGCATAGACAAAACCCGGACAACACCCTTACATCCCCAGTCGGACGGCATGGTCGAGAGGTTCAATCGTACCATCCTGAATAACCTCTCCCTTCTAGTATCAAGGAACCAGCAAGATTGGGACTTGAAGTTGCCCTTGTTCCTGCTGGCTTATCGAAGTGCTGTCCATGAAACCACCGGCTATACTCCAGCCCAGATGCTGTTCGGACGTGAACTTCGTCTCCCTTGTGATCTCCTGTTTGGTTTTCCACCCGATGCGCCTTCATCGCCCGAGGAGTACATCCAAGATCTCCAGGCACGATTTGAGGACGTTCACAACTTTGCTCGGGAGCGAATTCACATTGCATCGGAGAAAATGAAGACAAGGTACGATCTAAAGGCTACGCAACATGAGTTTCAGGAAGGAGAGAAGGTCTGGTTGTGGAATCCTGTTCGACGCAAAGGACTCTCTCCCAAGTTACAGTGCAACTGGGACGGGCCATACACAGTCTTAAAAAGGCTGAATGATGTAGTGGTGCGGATCACTAAAACACCTTCATCAAAACCGAAGGTGGTGCACTATAATAGGCTAGCCAAGTACCACAAGTAACGGTAATATTAAAAATTAAAAATGTAAATATTGGTAAAATTTTGCGCATGCGTAATGTAAATATTTGTATATAAATATTTGTACATATTTGTGAATTTTGTAAATATTTCTCACTTGATTTGTATTTCTATTTTATCGTTATATGCAACTTAGTTTTTGTGTTTTAGATTGTGTAAATTTGTTTAGTTTCGCCTCTTGACCAAGGGTTTCACTGCCCGGGACGTGCAGTCCTTGGGAGGGGGGCAGTGTTACGAAATTGTAAATAATTGTGTTTATTTTTGTATAAATTCTTTCAAAGAGGCTTAGTAAGTTGATAAAGTGCTAATTTTGTGCATTTCTAGTCGTTTTAGCGTTGAAATAGCCTTATTTTCCCTTAAAAACGCATTAAAAAGCCCCAGTAATGCAGGTAATGCATTTGGCGCCAAATTTGGCGACTTTTTCCCACCTTGGCGATTTTTTTTGGTGACCTTGGCGAGAAAATCCTTATATGGGATATACCAAATATGGAAGCTGTAAGTTGATTGGTTGACCACTTTCTAGAGTTTTCTCGAAAAATCTGGGCTCCATGGAACAGCATATCAGGAGCGCTTCCTCGCCATGGCAGTCAGTTCAGTTCAGATCTCAGCCAGCTTCGCTAGTGCTTGCATTGCTCTTGAGCCTCTTTGAGAGAGACTTGCTTCAAGTGTTATTGGTATACAGTTTGTACTGTGGATTTGCTATTGACAGCTGTTGTTTAAGCTGTGTTTACTGTTTGAATTGAAGCTGATACTTGGTTTATAGACCTGTATTTTTCTGGAACTTTCTGTGAATAAATTACTGAATTTTTGTACGTTTGGCCTTTCATTCTCAGACAACTCACGAACACCCAAGTACGCAACAATATATATATGTATATAATGTGATATCACTGATCTTATACCTGTTGCTTGGCTTTTAATAAGATTAATAATTCATATATATATATATATATATATATATGTATATATATCACCAATTTCAGACTTTACCAATACACTACATGATGAAAGCCCACGTCATTTCAAATATATAGGTGAATGTCTCCTGTTATGGACACTCCACCATATCTTTTAACGAAAAGCAAATATGGTGGATTTGAGTACTATCAAACATGTTTTGTGACAGTAATAAGTTTTGTGCTAACACCGAAGTGAATAGATGCATTTTCTTAGAAAGTGCAAGCATTAAAAAAAAAAAAAAAAAAAAAAAAAAAAATCTGAGAAAAAGCAATACAAAAGTGATTTGTGAATATTTTCAGAATGCGATAAATCGAAGTGAATTAGTTAAAAAAAGTAATGCAAGGTATATTTATGCAGTATATTCTTTATACTTTGTGATGCAATATTGAATTCAGCCAAAATGTGAACCGAAAATTGCTTTTTCTGCAATTATAAAAATGGCTGCCATTCCCAGTAGTGGGCACCTTCATGTAACCAGTTGTGTGCACACTTGTTTTTTCCATTTAAAACGTATGTTTGACTTACAAACTTTCAAATATGGTAGTTTATATCAAAACAACATATTTCATTAGTGTTTATATGTATGTTTAGACTTTTTTAGCAATGTGAACCGATCCAAAAGAAATGAATTTAAATGCACTGGTTACAGCCATTTAGGATTGATTAGTGGATAAGAAATCCATAAAATCAATTTCCCGAGAATATGGACTTCCTTGCAAAATCTGAGTCCCTCCAGAAGAAGCCTAGAGAAAGTAAGGCAACTCCACCTTTCAAAGTGCCGGCCAAACGCACTAAAAACTCGAGTCCCAACAATCTAACAATGTCGACTTCTGTGCCATCTGTTTGAAGCATCTGCCACTATGCTTAACAAGAGCCATCTCAATCAAATGCAATGTGTGTGATCGTCTGATGCATTTGAAGTGTGCTAATGTACATGCAAATTATTTTACTTGCAAGCATTTCACTTCTGATTTGGAGAACGAAGAAGATGACGAATAAAATTGGAAAAACGTCATTTTATGTTATTATTTCGGCTACTGAATCCTTACAAAATGAATAAATTTTGCCGTTTTCTGTATTTATGATTGTTTTTCCAATTATTTTCCCATTTTTAGCGGATTTTACAAGTGTGCCCACAACCGGGTAAAATTTTTTTTTCCAAAAATGACCACATTAAAAAATTGATAATAATTTTTTTCTGGTTGATGGAATCAATACAGTTACTTCATCAAACGTTAGCTAAGGGTTATAGCTTTCCATTGGTATGCATATGTTTGCATTGGTATTCATATGTTTGCATAATATCTACACTTTCAAAAGTTATAAGCTAAAATCAAAACTGTGCCCACAACCGGAGACATTCCCCTACTTTCTTATATATGCATAAGAAGAAAGTATTGGATTTGACTTCTTTTTCGACGAATATAAAACCTTTTGATGTGTCTTGAACATTATTTAGCCGTTTATAGAAAATGACTCTCTGTCTGGGTATTGGTAAAATTTTGTGCGTCTCTGAAAATAATGGAGGGAATTTTACAAAACTATATATTTGGTTGAACTTTGACGTGAATTGGTGCCGATTCGATTTGGGCATATATCATCCAACAGATGGTGTAAATTTCTGTTACATTAAAGCTATATCTCAATTTCTATTGTGTACTATGAAAAACTATATTAATTCGATTTGGTGGCATATTGGTCCGTAGGTAGAGCTGCCATGTTTCAATTCTTCCTGTCCAAGGTTATATCTTGGATTTCATAGCACAAGAAAACACCCAACATAATATATAAGATGGGCATTCGGAAAAAGCATGCTAGTTTAATTTTGAGGCATAACTGTTGACAGGTAGTATAGCTTTGCTACAATTTTCTCCATTTATGGGAAGGCTATATCGCAGCCTTTGGGATATATAAACGCACGAAACTCGGTGTATAAAATGTACATTAAAAAAAAAAAAAAGTGATGACTGACTTTGGATGTTTATCTGCTATATTGACACTGTTATTACTCACATGTTGTGATTTTCTAAACGTTAAATCTCAGCAACTATTGATCTAATTCACACCATATGTAATATATATATATATATATAATCTTTATTTTTAGGAGCTATATTGATTGACGCATATTAGGTATCGCTGTTATATAGTTATAAAGAAGAAAATTTTGTGACAGACACAACCTTTTTTCTGTATATTGCTGCTTTGCTTCTTGATACAAATTTCATCAACGGCATGATACATATATATAATTTTTTTTTTTTTTTTTTTTGGGGGGGGGAGGCACCGTGGCCGAGTGGTTGTGTCATCACACTGCTAAATGCCTTCAAGCGTAGGAGAGCGGGTTCGATTCCCACGCTGATCCTGCGTGTTTTTTCCATTTCTTCCTATTGTATTTCTGTCATGTGCTATCTGTAATTATATGACGAAGATTTACAAGCGGACTACAAGTCAAGCATACAAATCTGATGTATATGTTATCAATAAACAAACAAACAAATGATTTTTTTTTCTTATGTTTTCCATTTCATGTTTTATATGTAAATAACTTTGTATTTACATATAAAACATTTAACAATAAAATCAGAAGAACAAACTAATATAACGTAAAATTCCTCGTATAGTACATTTATTATTATCTTTTTTTTTTTTTTTTTTTTTTTTTTATTGTTTTTATAACTATCTAATCCATTAACATTTAAAGTTGTTTGATAGTTTGTTTGTGTTTTATAACTTAATGCATTTTGGCACCAAACACATACACGTAACGAATAATATACTATGCAACTGCCGCAAAACCTATAAAATAAAATTTTAAAGGCACATACATTTTATTTTCAAATGCCTAAAACCATTCTTTCAAAATGAAAACAAGCGTTTAATATAAACATTTGTTATGTAATTCTATTTTTTATACGAAGTTCATGTTATAAAAGAGCGAGAGACAACATTGAGAAATAAAGCCTTGAACTATCAATAACTTTATCAGTAACATTTATTTATTATTTACTTTTTTTTTTTTTTTTTTTTTTTTTTTTTTTGCAGTGAAAGTTTTTTTTTTGTAATTTTCGATTTAGTTGGGGGCATTTAAAAATGTTTCAAATCTTTATTTGGATATGAAGCTTTTCCTTTTATCGAAATAACAATGAAGGAGGAAAGTTATACAGTTATTATTTTTATTTTCTGTATATATACTACAAAAGGAAATAAATAATAAAAATGCACCAGAATACCGGCGTTTGTAAGCACTCGTGCCTACTTTGTTCGCCTGAAGACGGGTCGTACTTTCTTTCGACCGGAAACAATTGTTGCGAGATTTTGCATTTTATGGTGGTTATTAACAGTTTTTTTACCTATTACATAAGAAAAGTACTGTGATCATGAAACAAAAACAAAAAAACTATCACATTTTAATGCATGTGTGCTTATAAGATATCCTGAATGCACTTTAGATAATTTTACGATGATGTGTGTGTGTGTATGCATGTATGTAAAAAGGAATGTATGTAGATGATATGCAATAGATGTGTGCAAATAAATAAGATAGCGTCTAATCGTTTTATTTAATTTAATTTAAATTTGGTAGGTATGTTTTAGGTTAAAATTTTTATTTATACTATATATACAGAAAAAAAAAATCCCTGTACGTTAGGGCGTATGGGCTGAAATGTCTGAAGTGTCCTAGGGTTTACATTCTGAATACGATTAAGTTCAGATTATCTAGGCATATTATAAGTCATAATAACAAGAATTATGTAGATTTTCGTGAATGTGGAACTTATAGTACTCTTACAAGGTTATAAAGTAAAATTATTACATATTACCTCCTATGGACTCAAACTATTTAAAGATCATTTTAAGAAGTTTAAATTATTTAAATTAGAAAAGAAATTGATATATGTTATAAAACTTTGCTAAAGTATGCTCTTTATAAAAGATGATGTGACTATCAGATGTACATCTTATACAAAAAAGAATTTATTCGTATTACATCCTAAGAGAACTACTTAAATGAACTGCATTAAATCATTTAAAAGCGAATAAAGCTGATATATATATTTATATCTTAACTGCAGTATGATCGTTACAGTAAATTTTATGCTTTCCATTGTAATTATTTTACAGGATCACACAAAAGAATTTGGCGATATTACAGTCTATGGTAGAAGTATCTGAACTTGCGAAAAATACGCCCTATTATACTTTTCATTATCGTTATTTACTGAATTGTTCAATTATTTATAATCCTTTAAAAATCTAGTAAGTACTTTCTGTTCTAAAAATTAAATGAATTCGCTGTCATCCTTATCAAATTCTATTTAAAAAGTTTTAATGTACATAACAAACTATTTCCTGGGTTGTAAATTATGAAATTTTTCTAAATTTAACTCTATAGTTTGTATATTACTTGATTTTTAAATGAATTCAAGAACTGAAAATGACAGACACTCAATTAGATTTCGAAAGAGGGGTGAGAGAAAGAAAAAATGACGCTTAAAAGGGATTTCGTTTCTTCTCTGTAAACAGTCTGTAGTTTTGTAATCTAGTCTATTTTAGAAACTAGACTTTTACAGCTAAAAATAAAACTCAACTGTTTTTTTTTTTTTTTTTTTTTTTTTTTTTTTTTCACTTTCTCTAAAATATTTTTCGAAACACTTTTCTTTATTCGAAGCTGAGTGTTAGGGGAAAAAAAGAAAGAAAAAATTTTAAATATCGAAAGAAGTATATTTAGCCTCATCATATTGAACAGTGAAATATATGTTCGCTTTATTTCTGCGCTTTATAACTAAAATGAAAATTATCATAGTATTTTTTAAATATCACTTTAGTTATGTCAATAAAATAAAAGCAAATTTTTAAACTTGATTTCGTTAAGTATATTAAATAAATTGCATTACGAATTAAAATTAATATTACTTCCATTACCCGACTACCGTACATAACAGAAGTATTGTATTTGGTCAAAGATTTCGATATGGAGTTTTCACTTGATTTACATATTTTAAGGTCGTCCGAGTGTAAAAAGTTTGTTTTTGACAAATAGTCAGTGTGTATATGTATATGTGTATTCGGATATATGCGTGTAGGGAATCTTCTGACTATCATCTCTCTAAAATTAATAAAGAAAGAACAACGAAACTTCAAAATGAAGATAGGTCCAGTGTACAGAGGATTTTTCCAACTTTTGGTGAAATTGCAAAATTGGAAGTCAGGCCGTATTAAGTCCATATGTCAAGAACGGCTGTAACGATTTTATTCAATGTCACTATATAAACACTGTTTTAGATATCCTTTCGAAATGTATTACTTGGTTAATTGATCAAAACTGGTAAACGTCCTGTATAAATATGTAATATACCTTATAGTAGATAATAGGTCTCGTATATATAGGTAATAATAATATAATATCTCGCAAGAGCGTTCTTTTAAAAGCGAATTTTCTTCAAACTCTCCATAATAACTCCCATTTAGCTATCCTTTCGTACGTATTTGTTATTTTCCGGTGAAAAGATGAGTTTGTCATTTTTTAGTGAAAAATTGTCAGTGGGAATGAAAGTCGGTATCTCAGAAACGACTCTAAGGATTTTCTTAAATTTGCTACACAAACACTTTTCTATATGTCCTTTAGCATGTATTACCTGGTTAATACAAAACAAATGACAGTAGGTCAGTCATAAATCTCGGAAATGAGTGTTTCAAAAAACGTTTCAAATATATATATATATATTTTTTTTTTTTTTAAACTCACTATGTTAATTCTCTTTTATGAGTCTCCACGACGTACAGTCGGTAACAAAAGTGCCCAAACACTAGCAAAAATTTCTATGTAAAAAAAGTACACTTCATTCGGTTTTGTTAAACAAATCCTTGTCGAATCCTGTTCTTAGTCAGTCTAAGAACATGATTCGATAAGGATTTATTTAACAAAACCGTATGAAGTGTACTTTTTTTACATACGAATTTTTGTTATCGACTGTATTTAGCAGTTTGCTTTTATAGGAAAATTGTTAAGTCTCTAACTTATTAAATCAATTCCATATCTTCTGACCGCATTCTTTCAAAAAGAGCACAATATGGTTAGCAATGGGTAATGTAAGTCGTGTGCCAGTTACCCACTAGATTTTTTTTTTTTTAAGAGTATATATTTTTGGGTAAATTACAATGTAACTGCTTATCTACCGGATTTGCTTCGATGTTGCCCTTTACAGACTAACCGTTTGGAGTGTCTCATAATATATATATATATATATATATATATATATATATATGCATGAATACGGGATAGTTCTCTTTAGAAAAACCCTCCACATGCTCACATACACGGAGGGTATCCTAGTCAAGTGTTTAGTTTATATAATATATTTTAATCCCTACACATACAACAACATTATTCATTATCGAGCATATCACACATATTCATCTTTCCTTTCGGTATGCACAAATAATACCAATGAGTTACTATAATATAAAAAATAATTCTACAGAAGATATCATGATAAATAACGAACGTTACACTTTATATGTCATCAAACGGTTTTCAAAATTCCTTCATTTATCTATTTTTAATTTCACATTAATAAAACACTATTTAAAAAAAAAAAAGAGTTTTATGAAAACACATCAATTTTCATTTGAAAGAAGTGGTTACTACTTACCTTAATAGAATTAATAACTTTATTAATTTACTGTAACTTATTAGCAGTATTATGTCACAGAAATATTTTTAAATAAAATTATAGAGGAGAAGAAAATCAACAAATTTATAAGAAGTATTAAAAACATTTTGCACAGAAAACGGAAAAAAAATAACAAATCAAATTCTTCTGTGCTTAGCATGCTCTGAATTAAATTGGCAGTTTTGAATTTTTATTCACCAATAATGTCTGGTTAACGCCTTTTTGTTTTTAACTTTTAAATACTATAACTATCGAATACATTAAGGATAAAGGGAAAATAAAGTATATTTTGAACGAAAAATTTTACTAATGATAGCATAAATCAATTTGGTTTAGCAATTTACATAAATTTCGCTTATCCAAAAGCATTTTTAATTAGATAATCACTTTTGTCAATTAAAATAAAGTTTATTTTTTTGTTTTAAATGACTATAAATGGTACTCCATATGAATAATAATTGAAGAAAGAAAAAATAAATAAATGCTTTCTGGAATGTACATATTTATTACAATTCCACATAAAAGTAATGTCGGCATTTACTTCAATTTAAATATTTTGTTTTTAAACTATTTCCAAAATCTATATTTATAAGTCAATAAATATCCGTTTAATATATATATGTATATATATATATATATATATATATATATATATATTAAACATACAATACATATATTATTAACATACAATATATATATATATATATATATATTGTAAAGATATTTTTTTTAAATATGTGCTAAATTAGTGTGTATATACAGCGTGTTCTTTTAACCCTTAAATGCCTGATATTTTAAAAATCCATATAAAAATGTTTTTAGGCTTTCATTTTTTAAATAAATCATATGAAAAAGATTTTTTTAATCATATTTTATTTTAAGTATGGTTTAGGGCTAAAAAATAATTTGTTCTCTATCTGCACCACTGGGCTTTAATGGAAATAATATTTTTTCCTTGTTAAAATTCTAAGTATGGACTACATATTTTACCATGTAATAATTTTTAATTGATCACTACAGAAAAAAATAGTGTATTCGCAAGTTTCCAAACTCAGCAAAAAGCACAAAAATATAAATTTATCTTTATTCTTTAACAGTACTAGTGTTGCCATCTACATGCTGAAAATTGATTGGGGACTTTTTTATTTAATATCCACCACTAATTTTTAATTCCAACGGTTGCCTAATAACTTCGAAGTTTAATCGTGTATTACATAGTATATAAAATATCACTTCTCAAAATTATTGGTGACAATTGAATAAAAAAGTTCCCAGGTCTGGCAACATTGATTAGGCATTTGAGCTTCAATATTATTCTAATAGTATTTTAGAAAAGAAAATTGGGTATGTTGCCGATAGGAAACACACGGCTTTTAATGTTAATAAATAGTTTAAAAACCTATAATTAAAACGATTTCCGTTATACTTGATTTATATTAAGTCCATATAAGTGCATACAATTTTGATGCTAATATTGAGTAAATGAATAAACAACCATACCTTATCAAAAGCAGAACTTTCTGTTCCAGAAGACCCTACCTTGCTAAGAGCGGTGCACTCCAGCAGATCGGTAACGTTGCCTTCTATATTAAACATTTGCTGCATGAATGCCTTTTTTTCACTTTTACTCTTTCTATCATGTGACAAAGGATTGGTAAAATCAAACATTAATTATTCTGCTGATCTACACGACTCAAATTTATTTATTTATTTATTTAAGTATTGATAATTAAATTGATATCCAAAGTATTAATTTATTTCTAATTTTAATAAAGTTTTGAAAAAAAAAATGCAATTTTGTAATTTAGTTCTTATTTATAAATAATATATTTTTTTTTAAAATGGAAAAAAATAACACACAATTTTTAGTTATTGTATTATAGTTCTGTCTTTAGAATTTTCTAAAGAGAAAAGATATCAATTTGAAATGAAAAATTTTAAGATCGTTCCAAATAACATTAAAAGTGAAAAGATTTCATGTGTGTCTACTGTGGCATATTTTTCTTAAAATGAAAGATTAATTTTCATTCACAACACTGAAACATTATTTCATAACTACATTATACTGACCAAACGTCCCCATTTTCTGGGGACAAATGGGGTTTTCCTTTATTTAAAAGGCATTTTTCTAAGATTTAAAAAGATGCAGAAAGTAAATAATTAATCAATAATACTTTATTTTTAGTCCTTATTTATTAGGAATGAAAAAATACATCCATAATTGGCTAATTGTAGCAATTTTTAACGCTACTCTATTATAAAAATACTTTGATCTGGTCATACTAAACTACATTGGAATGGTGTCATGTAATTTATTCCACAATCTCAAAACTTACATTAAATATTTTCAATGTACTTTTTTTTTCCCTTGAAAAATGAAACATTTTAAAAAACCATACCAATAAAAAAAAAAAAAAAAAAAAAAAAAAAAAAAAAAAATTGTTCATTGTAATGACAATGCAATCACATAATTTTAAAAATAAAGTTGTTCGTATCTTTCATTAAACATTTTTTTTACGGAAGAATAAATTAAACTTTTATAGATGATATACTTTAATGTCATTGCACAGTCGGTAAGAAAAGTATCCGAACACTGGCAAAAATTCCTACATTAAAAAGTAGAGTTAATACTGTTTTGTTAAATAAATCCTTGTCGAATCCTGTGCTTACACTGACTAAAAACATGATTTGATAAGGATATATGTAACAAAACAGTATTAAATCTACTTTTTTTATATAAGAATTTTTGCTAGTGTCCGAATACTTTTGTTACCGACTGTATCAAAAACTAGAAAATATTAAAATTAGATATATTCATAAACATTTGACTTAGAAGTTTAACAAATGCGTCATGCCATAAATTGTTTGACACAGAATAAAATCTTGTAACATGAAAATTAATCTGTGAAAGCAACACTAAATGCGAAGTTCCAAATCCCCCATTAGATCTACCCGCATCGCTCTTACATACAGTCGGCAGCAAAATTATTTGAGCGCTAACAATAATTCCTATATAAAAAAGTACACTAAATGCGGATTTGTTAACTAAATCCTTGTCGAATCATGCTCTAACGGCCGTATTCACCAATAACCTCAACTCCCGGTTGAACACAAAAACTTGAAAAGCGTATAAAGTCAGGGTTCAACATTTTAGCAAAGTTTGACGCGTTGCATCTGCCACCTAGCGGCATTGTTATTTTCAGTTTTTTTTAACTGAAAATAACCAATCAAAAATTATATGAAAACTTTCACACTAGATGGCAGAAGAAGCGTGCCAAATTTTCTTTGAAAGCTACACTCTGCCTTTAGACGCTTTTCAAGTTTTGGCGTTGAACCGGGAGTTGAAGTTAATGGTGAATAAGGCCGTAAGACTACTAAGAACATGACTCGACAAGGATTTATTTAATAAAGCAGTATTAAGTGTACTTTTTACTTTCCGAACACTATAGTGAGGAAAGTATTGTAATCATGTCAAAAATCCGAATTGAAGATTTTGATGTTTCTATACGTTTCGAGGTCCCCTGAGTCCGTTTCCACTATTTTTGAGATGATGTATGTATGTGTGTGTGTATGTGTGTATGTATGTGTATATGTGTGTATGTCTGTGAGTGAACACGCTAGCGTCTAAACGCTTTGTTCGAATAAGCTGAAAGTAGGTACGTATATTGTAAGTCACCATAGTACGAACCCTATAGATTTTGGTGAATCTAGCACTTATAGTTTTTTTACAGGGTCACAAAGAAAAATTCTTTATCATTATGGCCTATGGGACCAAAATCTTAAAAGTGCGATAGCATCTAAACGCCTTATTCAATTGAGTAAAAAAATTGTACACATATTATAGGTCACAGATACTCAATCTGTACATATTTTGGAGAATCTAGCTCTTATACTTTTTTTACAGGGACACAAAGAAAATTTCTTTATCATTATGGCCTATGGGGCCAAATTTTTAAAAGTGTGATAGCGTCTAAACGCCTTATTAATCTGAGCAAAAACATTTTACACATATTATAGATCACAGTTGCACCAACTGTACAGAATTTGGTGAATCTAGCACTTACACATTTTTTACAGGGACACAAAGAAAAATTCTTTATCATTATCGCCTATGGGACCAAATTTTTAAAAGTGCGATAGCATCTAAACGCCTTATTCAATTGAGCTGAAAATTTATATGAATATTATAAATCACTGTTGCACTAACTATAAGCATTTTGGTGAATCTAGAATTTATAAGTTTTTACAGGGACACAACGAAAAATTCTTTATCATTATGATCTATGGGCTCAAAGTTCAGTAACGTTAAATAAAAACCTCGTGTAATATAGGGAGAAAAATACTCAAACACTCTATTATGGTTTTCTCTCTTTTGTTTGTTTAGCAACTCCTCTTTCGTTATTTTATCTACAAAACTGTTAGTTACTCAATGTTCGGAAAGTCGAGTGGAGTCACTCCAGATTTTTTTATATAGGAATTAATGCTAGCACTCGAATAATTTTGCTGCCGACTGCATAATACAAATAGCTTTGAAATAAAAAGAATATGTGTTTATATCAATAAAAATGTCTTACTGAGTACAGTCGGTAACAAAAGTGTCCGAACACGAGCAAAAATTCCTATGTAAAAAAAATAAATAAATAAATAAATAAATAAATAAATACGGTTCTTTTAAATAAATCCTTATCGAATCATGTTCTTGCACTCACTAAGAACAGGATTTGACAAGGATTTATTTAACAAAGCCGTATGAAGTGTACTTTTTTTTGATAGGAATTTTTGCTAGTGTTCGGACACTTTTGTTACCGACTGTATACTGTGTATATAAAAATTTGTGACGATAGCTCAGATTTCTTGATATTTTCCGACAACTTATCATTCATGACAAGATGGATCAAGACAAATAGATAACAAATAAATGCAGATTTCTTGATTGCTAAGCAGTTAAAATAAATAGAACTTGCAATGTAATACATTCCATTTTTTATGAAAAAAGAAATAATTTCCTAGTAAGGTGATTGTTATAGTTATAAATTTATTTTTGTTTATTTATTTTTATCTTGTTTATAAATTCATTCAAGCTTCTTTGCCAGAAGACAAGGGATTAGCATGTTGCAGGCGAAAAGCCACTACTAAAAGTAGCGAGAAGTGAAATCGAAGTTTTCACAGATTTCAATGAAATTTTTCTTTTTTTTTCTAGATTTTTATATTAATAAGTTATATGGAATTTTGAAAATTCGTTTAAATATAGTGACCTTCGAAGCGGGAAAAGCTTGCTAGTCTCATACATAAGTGCAATTAAAAGTTAGTATTCAATAAACATTTTCAAAATAATTTTATTTAATTATTTATGTTTCTGTAAAATTTAATTTACTGTTATCTTAATTTTATTCAATAAAACTGTAAGATACATTCCGGTAATACATATATATACAAAAAAAATGTAATATACTATTTAGTTAGTAAAATTTGCAAAATTTTAAATAATGTATACGATAAATTCTCCATATTATAATGTTCCAAAACTAAGAAGTAAAATCATTATAGTACATATTAATAATTATAAAAACAATGAAGCCAACTAAAGATTATGTATTAAGACAATCAAATAATTGTAAATTTAAAAATTACTAACAAATATTAGGAATAATTGATATACAGGTGAGTTTGACATAATCTTCCAAACGAAAGGATGTGATAGAACAGCCCATGGGGAGCATAAAACACCATAGAAACCCTGTCCTATCTCTAACCATTTCCGAGTTATGTAGATAGAAGAAAAATCTGTTTTTTCCCTCCCGTCTGAAAAAATTCAAATTTGTGAGCTTTCTGAAAGACTTACACACAAAATAAGCCCATATTTGGAAAGAGCAGAAAAAATCATTTCGGGTGACGCCATTTACATCAGGATACCTTAATTTGATGGCGAGCTACAAGCGCTAAAACATTGGTGAAGTTTAAAATCGAGTTGTCGCCAAATTCTTTAACCGGCAATTCCGCAAACACCGTTCAAGCTACAATCGGTCAAATTTACCAAAAACTTCTCCATTCCACAAGCTTTAGAAGGAGCCCACAATAAACCATATCAGTGTTCCAGTTCAGGAGAAATTTAGCCTTTTGTTTGCAATACATCACTGAAAACGGCATTCGTCGAAATTCGGCAAACAAAACGATGGTGCGTAAATGGAACATATGCAAATTTGTGACTATCTGCATATGGACTGTTTGTGATATACAAATGTATTCCAACCTTCCTGCCCGTGCATCCCACTCGCGGGTACAAAAAGCGAGTCAATCTGTAACAGCTCATTATCTCGTCAGCTTCTTTTACGTTTTATGCTGCTTCTTGCTTTAGCATTTTCTGGACTTTGCCTGAATTCAGCCGATTCCTTTCACGCTGCTGCCACGTTTACTTGCTCTCTCTTAGTTCATACTTATTATGTTTTCCTACATTGGTACGAATTAACCAAGTTGGTTCTTATTTCGTTGCACTTTTTTTCTTCTACTTTTGTAAATTAATATTGAAATTTTATCTTTTTTGTTTACCCTTCTGACTTTTATTTTCAATTAAAGGCATCACAGGGATGAAATTGTCATACTTTCCAACCTGTAAGATATGCCTAGTTTTACAAAATAAGAGTACGCGGATTTTGTGTATGGATTTTGCGATGGTAACTCTCGGAGAGCCGAAGAAGAGTACTGTCTACGTTATCAACATCGTCGTGCGCCCAACCGTGCTGTATTTGCCGCAATTCATCGAAGGCTTAGGGAGAGTGGGTCGTTCGGTAGGGTGTACGAAAGGGGCCATGGTTGCCGCTCCGCCACCGCTGAGTCCGTACTCGACCGAGTGGAGAAAAATCCAAATATGAGTTCACGCATACTTGCGAGAGAAGGTAGAATCTCCCAAAGTAAAGTGATGAATGTTTTGCACAGAAACCAGTATCATCCATACCACTTCACACCAGTGCAAGAATTACGCCGCTCAGATTTTCAAAAGCAGGTAACATTCTGCCGCTGGCTTTTGGAGCGAGATATTGAGGAACACAATTTCCTTAGAACGATTCTGTGGACAGATGAGTCACTTTTCACTCTGGCATGTTAAATTTACATAACAGGCATCATTACGATCAACAAAATCCATTTGTAACACGAAACTCATCGTTCCAGATGCGAATCAGCTTAAATGTTTGGCTTGGAGTGGTTCGCGATCGCTTTATAGGTTCACATGTGTTCACAAGGTCATCTGACAAGCAATACATATTTGGAGTTTGTGGAACATCATCTTCAGTCTCCTTCTCGATGAACGTCGAGTTCAGTGATGAATGTTTTTCAAACAAAAAGCTAAATTTCTCTTGAACTAGAACATCGATATGGTTTATTGTTAGTTCATTCTAAAGCTTGTGGATTGGAGACGTTTTTGGTAAATTTGACCGATTGTAGCTTGAACGGTGTTTTCAGAATCGCCGGTTAAAGAATTTGGCGACAACTCGATTTTAAACTTCGCCAATGTTTTAGTGCTTGTAGCTCGCCGTCAAATTAAGGTATCCTGAAGAAAAGGGTGTCATCCGATAGGATTGTTTCTGCTCTTTCCAAATATGCGCTTATTTTGCGTGTAAGTCTTTCAGAAAGCTAACAAATTTAGGTTTTTTCAGACGGGACGGAAAAAAACAGATTTTTCTTCTATCTACTATAACACGAAAACGGTTAGAGATAGGACAGGGTTTCTATGGTGTTTTATGCTCCCCATGTGCTGTTCTATCATCTTTTTTCGTTTGGCAGATTATGTCAAACTCACCCTGTATATTAGTAAATCAATTTCACAGAAAATAACCCAGAATAATCACATTATAATGGAAGAAAGAAATTTAATTGGTAACATAAGGTTATTAGATTATACATATATATATATATGTATGTATGTATTTTTTCATTATTTAATAGAAAGTAATTTCTTATTTAATAGAAAAGTTCATTGTTCTCTTCAATCAATTAGTTTTGTCCATCTAATGGAGAAGACTACGGGTTATTGTCAAATGAAATTACTTTCAGCAGTATATTGAAGACAAACTCTGAATTATTACTATGCCATTTTAAGTGGTAGAAATAAAAAACTGTCAAAGCCTTCCTTTTTTTTTACTCTCACAATGTTTAGATTCGTATAAATTCAATAATAATTCACTTCATTAGGTCTAACTGTTGGCAATTATTTTATTAACATTTCTCTTTTATTTTTATTTTCTCTAACCCATAAAGCATATATAAAAGGCACAGTATAGTTTTCGAGCCAAATTTTCTAAATAGAGAGTATGGTATTTCTACAAGTTTTGGGGTGTCCTAAATACGATCCTTAGCGGTCTGTCTCTGTCTCTGTATCTGCCTGTCTGTCTTTTGGCCGTATTCACCATTAACTTCAATGCAAAATCTCGAAAAGTGTCTAAAGGCAGGGTACAGCTTTCCAGCAAAATTTGGCACGATGTTTCTGCCATCTAGCATCGAGGATTTCATATAATCTTTGATTGTTTATTTTCACTTAAAAAATCTGAAAATAGTAACTATAACGCTAGATGGCAGAAACAACACGGCAAAATTTGCTGAAAATTTGAACCCCGACTTTATAGGCTTTTTAAATTTTTATGTTCAACCGGGAGTTTACGTTATTGGTGAATAACAGCCTTTGTGTCTGCCTGCGAGTCTCGTATCAACATAACTCGAGAACAAATACTATCATCAGGAGGTCCAAACTCAGTGTTTTAAATTTGTATCATATGCGGATGCTAAGTGATAATTTTGTTGAAATGGACCAAATGGTTCATGTACAGTAGGTAACAAAGGTATCCGAACACTAGCAAAAATCCCTATAAAGAAAAAGTCGAGTTAATACTGTTTTGTTAAATAAATCCTTGTCGAATCATGTTCTTAGACTGACTAAGAACATGATTCGACAAGGATTTATTTAACAAAACAGTATTAACTCTGCCTTTTTTATATAGGAATTTTCACTAGTGTTCGGATACTTTTGTTGCCGACTGTACAACAAGAAACACAAATATTCAAATACATTATGTCTCGATTTTAACAAAAGAAAACCAAAGAAAAAGATAAGTTTGTATTTCCTTGTAAAAAAGTATTTATAAACTAATAATATCCCTAATAAAACATCTTTTAAAAAAGGTCGAATAGAGTTTTAGTTAAAATAGAGCTACATGTGATACTAAAAATAAAAGAAACAAAATTAAACTGTACAATTAAATTCCGAATGGAATATTGCCATGAAAATGTTGACTGTCTGAGATGTGAAAATGAATTGAAATAAAGAAACAAATTTTAGTTCATGATGCACCTATTTAATATATATTCACTAAACAATATAATAAATTACATAAACACAAAAAGTCACAAAAATCTAAATAAAATAGAAAACATCACATATTGATCAGAAAACCAACATCACTCTTTCTAGAACAGAAATCAACCGATATCGAATTGAAAAATGTTTAATAATTGTTTTCTTTGATTATATTAGTTTTTATCATCTCTTCTAAGGAAATATTCTTGAGTCTGAAAGAGCCAACATCCCACGCAAAGACATGGTTCATTACTCATCAATATGACTCCGTGTTTGAACAGCTTTGTTATCAACATTCGGCGAAGTATGATGTAGATTGATTGGGAGAAGCGTCATCCGTTAGTATTATTCTTAGCCTGTTTCGTGGCTTTCGTGATCGATGAGCTGCAAAGATATCGTTTCCCACGGCTGTTTTTAGGTAAAGAAAAATTAGTGCAGTATTTCATTGAGTATTTATGATTTTTTGCATACAAATTAAATTCCAAAACTCATAGAAAAGATATTTTTGAATGAAACATATTATTTTAAGAAAGGAAAAATTTTCCAAATTGAAAAACATATTTTTTAAACATAAAAGGTAATATATTAAAATGATACGTTTTTAAAAAATAATAAATATTATTCACACACAAAAAAAAAACATGTTTACCAAAAATAATTGAGTACTAAGCGTATTTTAGCATGAAAAATTATCTATGTATAAAATCGCAGATTTTCCACAAAATCAGGACAGTGAAGCTGAAACGCGAACCGGAACATTAGTAGCACCACTAGAGACTGATGACTTGACTCTCTGACGCCATTTGACGTTATGATGACGATTTTTTCAAATTTAACCTATAGAAATTTTAATTTAGCCCACAAATAATGGAACCTAGCGAATCATAGCGCAGCTTTTTCCCACAAACTGTGGAAGCTCCGCCTCGTTCTAGCCGTCCATTAAGAACTTCCCCATGTGTTCGGTCTATACTAATAGCTTCTTTCATCAAACGTTATTTTTCAATTTCGCAAGTAGTTAGTAGCAAGTTAATACGTAAAATTATTCTTTTTCTTCATATTTTATTATTTTTGAATTTACAAAATCATACTCAAAGTATTCAGAGCTATTCTTTTAAGAAATAAAATTAATTTTTATGATGTTTAATAATATACTTTGCCAAACACATTCATACTCAACTAAAAATAAAAATAAAAATAAAAATTGCAAATTGCAATTCTGAAATAGTAGTATGAAATCGTTAAATATTTAACATTGCTTGGTTTTAATAGTACAAAATACTTTGAAAGGAAAAAATACTTTCAAAACTTATTTGCTTAATATTCAGTATCTACTTTTTAAAATAAATTCCTTTCATGATAAAGTTTGTAAACAAAGTTGGCAAAGGAAAACATAGATGAAATAAATATAAAACGTGCGATTACATAATTTGAAGAGCTCGAGAAACTACTTACAACCGTTGCCCGTAGGGTCACTGTAGTCACATTTTGGTTGTCATTGAGTATACTGGGGTGTCTGTATAATATTCCTGTATATAAAATTTTCATTAAAACATTTACAATTCATGTGTTTGGGAATGCACCTCAAAAACCTAAAGAATGTTTGTGGCTGCTTTCCCCGTCCACTGTTTGCAATGCATCTCTCTCTACGACAGGATGATTTTTGTTTCAATGGTCGGATTGGGTTGAAAATTTCAAATCGAATATGTAATGAAATTCAAGTATTAAGCGAGTTTTATTACGAAAATTCCTCTCTATATAGATTTTGCATTATGCTGTATTATTAATCTCTTTGAGAATGCTCCACAAGAATCTCAAGAACGTTTGTAGCTAGATTTCCTGTCCGCTGCTTCCAATGTATATTTTTCTACGACGAGAATACGCAAACCTACCAAAAACTCTATTTTATTTCGTAATATTATTGGTAACCTTTTTTACACCACTTTTTTTAAAGAAAAATTCTCTTTTAATTCATTTATAATTACATATTGTAGAAAAATACCCTACAAACAAAGGGTATGGGAAAAAAGTCGGGACAAAATAAATGCTACGGGATAAATTAAAAATGTTGGAGGTCTGGATTGTTGTGTTAATCATCGAATTGAGTTTGAGACTTCCTACGAAATTCGATTAATTAGCATATTTTAGTATGAAAAATATTTTTACATTTAAATTATATACATTTTTTATTTTACGGATCATCTCTTTAGAAATGTCTCGTCGGAACCCCAAGAATGTTTATGGCTGGATTTTTTGTCCACTGCTTTCAATGCATCATCGTCTATGAGAAAGAAACATGATGATTAATGTTTCGTTCATCGGATTGGGTTTGAGGCATCCCCTCGAATATGTGGCGAAATTCGAGTATTAAGCATATTTTAGTACAAAAGTTTCTTTCTATATTTTAGGTTTGCAGCTAAGTTCCCGCCGTTTTTTATATTTTAACTTTATACCGGAATCTATGATTTGATTTTTGTTTAATTTAAAGACTTGAACTCCATACTGTCGATTTGGTCTTTAAATGGAACAAAAAAACAAAACATAGATTCCGGTATAGAGTTAAAATTTTAAAAACTGCGGGAACTTAGTTGCCAACCCAATAGAATTTGCATTATACTAAACGATTTATCTCTTTGAAAATGCAAGACGAATGCATCAGAATGCAAGCTGAAGGAGAATTTCTAGAATTCTAGAAAAGCCCTTAGGAATATTTGTAGCTTGATTCCCTGTTTACTGCTTCCTATACATATTTCTAAACGACAGGGACGATTGTCGTTTTAATTGTAGAATCGGGTTTGAAGCTTCCTATGACATATATGACGAAATTTGAGCATTAAGCATATTTTCGTACAAAAATTTCTTCCTATATAGAATTTGCATTATACTGTATGATTTATTTATTTCAGAATGCATTACAAGAATATCAAGAATGTTTGGGGAGGAACTCTCTGCCCTCTGTTTTTTATGTATCTTTCTCTACGATAGGGATATATCGCAATTTTTGTTTCAATCGTCGGATTGGGCTTCAGATTTTCCATCGAATATATGACGAAATTAGAGTATTAAGCGTATTTTAGTAAATATATGTAGAATTTGCAATATACTAGACGATTCCTCGCTTTCAGGAAGTACCATGAATAACGAAGAGAAATCTTACTTGAAAACTTCAAGAATATTTGTGGCGGGATTCCCTGACCACTGCTTTCAATGCATATTTCTTTATAACAAGGATACATCACGACTCTGGTTTGAATAGTCAAATTGGGTTTGAAGCTTGTTACCGCTAGGTGAAAATTTCTGAAAAGAATACTTTTCATTGCATGACAAATTCCGCAAGGTAGGGTATGTTTGCATAATATATATAGAATTTCCATTGCATTATGCGATTCATATCTCTCAGAATGCATAACAAGGACATCATGTTTGTTTGTGTATATATTCACTGTCCGCCGCTTCCAATGCGTCTTTCTCCACAAAAAGAATACAGGAAAAAAAAATTTCAATCGCCGGATTAAATTTGAGGCTTCACATCAAATATTTAAAGAAATTCTAGTATAAAGCATATTTTAGTACGAAAATTTCTTTGTGTGTAGAATTTGTATTATACTGTAATTCATCGCTTTGAGATTTCACCACAATAAAGAACCTCCTGAGGTAAAGAACCTCCTGAGGCCTAAAGAACCTCCCTGTTCTGAGGTGTTTCAATAAAGAATTATTGAAACACCTCAGAAATATTTGTGACTAGATTCCCTGCTAGTACTTTAAAGGCATATTTCTCTACGACTGGTATATACGATGATTGTTTCATTCCTCGGATAGTGTTATCGGCTTTCTGCCTCATATGTGACAGATTAAAATAAGGTAGGCGAGCCAAATGTGGTCAGTGTTCTATGGTAGTCCATCCCCCTAAAAGAGGTCTAATTTAATTTTTAATCCCAAAATGGTGCAACTGCATTGTGAATCATGTATCTCCAGGGTGCTTGACGGAATTTGAAGTGATTATATAGATCAACCACCATTATATACAGTGACTTCCCTTTAGAAGAATAGTTGTTTTTATTTTCAGGCAAGAAGATATTTTAATTTACATGTGTTTAAATTCTTAGAACTTTGAGTTATGATATGTTTTCTGAAATCTTATTTCTTTCTCTTTAACTACATTTACTTCATTTCTAATAAATTTATCAGATTAACAGTTTAATGCCGTGTAAATTTCGATCATATGCATGTTCTTTAGGTGGCCCGATAATGTCGGATTACCTTGGGAACACGTCATCCAACTTTGGAAATAATTATGCAAATTAATGTAGTAAGAGTAACTTTCAAAATTTCTGCTTAAATATCTGAAAAAAATATTATCATTAATTTTCCAACAATTTCCACATTATTGAAAACACCAGAGATCTTCCGAAATAAGTTAGTAACTCTCAGAAGAAAAGCCCTAAACTACTTTGCAGAAAAAGTGGATGAAAGCCTTTTTCTGCCAAAAGATAAGATGAAGAAGAAGAAAAAACTATAAGATAACAAAAGAAAGGAAGAATCATCAAAACATAATTGTAAGCAACATAATAAGAAAATCAAAAACTAATCCAGTAACATTGTTAAAAGGAATTCTCAAATTGATACTGTCATGTTTGGCTCAAGTGGTTGCTAATCAAAATCAAGCTGGTATCCTATGCAAGAAGGACAAAATAATGGATATGCGATTGTGTAACCAATGCTTGCGAAATGTGCATGAAGAGAGTCAGGGACTTACTAAAAAACAAAATTGAAATTTTCATCTGCATTATTTGCATAGGATCCGATTTTAAATGTAATATTTGAAAAATGTTTATTGTAATTTTTCCGCCATGTAATTTCGTTGTAATTAAATGCTTCTGGAAGCAAAAATAATATAACTTACTTTTTTTTCACATTTAAAATGTGCTTTCAATGTATGGACTACCTTTGAAACACTATGCGCCAAAGGAGGCCCACAAGCTACAATTTTGAAATTGTCTTAAAAAACAACTAAATTTTTACAAAGAAAGTCATATTTGATATGTGTAAAAGAAATAAGTGTAGCATTAAAAAAAAATATATCCAGCCTCATACACCTAACCAGAAAATTACAAAAAATTATCGAAGTTCAACTATGACCACCTTTGTCTCACCTACCATATATAGATTTTTACCGGATTCCCTTTCTAAATGGCTTTATGTTTTGTAATTTAAAACGTCTACAAGCCAACATTGCATAACACCGGTTTAGATATGACTAATTCCGAATTTGTATATTTGCTTTTATTAGTTTAGAAATTTGACGCAGAGTTTTGTTGGCTAACCTATTTTAACTTTGAGGCAAAAAAATTAACGTGTAAAACATAGCAGTATTTTTATAAGAATAATTAATATATACTGTGTGTGCCATATTGATGTAACACATTTAAAATGCCTTTATAGAGCATATCGAACACAACATTTATTAAACAAACACAGTAAAAATCTCCATCGTCTTTAACTACAAAGAGAATAATGGAATAAAAGAATAAAAGACAGCTGTTTCGGTAGCATTTAGCGATCCGTCATTGAGGCACTATTCGCGTTACGCTACGAAAAAAACTGCCTTCTATACAATTATTCTCTCTGGCTTTCAAGACGTCGAAGATTCTTTCTCTATTTAGTTATCTAGCGCCAAGTCTAATTTGCACACAACATTTATTACCAACTATGTGAAATATCTTTCCAAAAGACGGAGGTTTTGTACTATGTTTAGTGTTTGAAATTTTCATTCCTCAGATGGGCACTATTTTGACTGGAACGTTATTTAAAACTAACATCATGTTCAGCATAGTTTATCATAGGATCTTTTGCAAAATTGTTCGTGTTCGCGGTTTCATGGAAGTTGTGATCAACATGCAGCATGATGCTTCGGGATTTTACTGCCGATTTATTGAAATATTGATTGAAATATTCTTGTGCTGTAATAATGGAAGTTCGGGTGCTGGTTAACACTTCCACGATGTGCGAAATTTACACTGCAGTCCGTGTCACTAAGGTACCTGTCAACAATGAAAGTGATACGCATCAATAACTCCCATCTTTACACTTCCTTTTAAACAATATGAAAGACATCCGTGGTCATTACTCTTCTCAATATTTAAAATATAAATGTGTCCTTTCAATATGGCTGGCTCTGTATCTAGCTTTGACATATTTTAAAAAATACATTTCATAGCTTTATCTTTAGAGAAATATTTGACTTTTGTAGCTGTGTAGATTAAATATTTAGAATTCAAAATAATAATAAAAAATATTCTTTAAATCTGATGCAGAATAAGTGAATTATCATAATACTGACAATTAATTAAAGATCATGTAGATTAATTAAAATACATACATAATTAAATAATAATAATAATTTATGACGATATATTTAAGTTATATATTATTGAAGCTTAATTATATTATTCAAAAAAATAATAATAAACAGTTATAAATATATATATATATATATATTAACCAGTTTATATACTATATTCATATTAACTGTACTTATATCATACATATATATATATATATACAGAGAGAGATGAGAGATAACTTATATAAGTATTTCATATTCAAGATTTTAACAGAAGATATTTTTCATTTACAAAAACTTTATCTCTCTGTTAAAATTACAAATTTTAAATTGTTACCATTCATTTAAAGAAATAAAGTGATGTAAGAAGTTTTGTTCGCACAAAAAAAAACTAGATTTAAAAATCAATAACTTCTAAAGATAAGAAATTTGTAAACGCTAATAAAGATGAATTGGCAGATAAAGATTTAATTTGGAAAACGAAAAAAAAAAAAATTCAATCAACAAGATTTTCAATCGAAATTGTGAGAATCAATTTTTTTTAAGGGGATAAAAAATTATTCCTGACTAGGTCTTTTTATTTCTGGGTAGATCAAAGCCATCAGTTAAACAAAAACCGAAACCTGTCAAATTTTTTATTTCTGTTGAAATAACTCATTGATTTACTTGTTTATGTTTTTCTGGTTATTGTGATAAATTTTACATTAAAAAATTAAAAATATGTACGGTTTTTCTTCTTCCTCTTTTTTTTTTTTTTTTTCCTACGCTTTGTTATAACATACATAAATTTTGGTAAATCATTAATATTTTCAGAAAAAAAAAAAAAAAATATATATATATATATATATATACATCAATTAAAACAAAAACTTATGCTAAAAACAAATATTGAAATATAAATACAATATACATAATATTAAATATAATATTAAATATATATATATGTGTGTGTGTGTGTAGTAATAAGGAATAAATTAATTGTTAATTTATTGCACAATAGTAATTATAACAAACTTGAAGGTTATAAAATGTATTCCTGAGTAGATCCTTTTATTTCTGAGTGGATTCCAGTCATCAGTTCAGGAAAAACCAAAACCTGTCTTTATATATATATATATATATATATATATATGTTTCTAGAAATAACTCATTGATACATTTCTTTGTATTTTTCTGGTTATTGTGTTCAGTTCTACACTAAAAAATATTAATAAATAAATAAAAATGTGTACGTTTCTTCTTCTTCTTCTCTTTCCTATAGTTTACTAATGTCACGTACATAATATTTTGGTAAATCATTAATATTTTCGGAATAAAAATGAATATATCAGTTATAAGAAAAACTTATGATAAAAACAAAACATTGTGATACAATTACAGTATAATAATATGTATAATATTATACATAATATTAATTATATATATATAATATTAGTGAATTAATTTAATTATTATTTATTGCAGAATTGTAGTTTTAACAAACTTGAAGCGGAAAAAATAATTTCTGAATATATCAAAGTCATCACACTGTAAATACAAGTGTCTGAAATTCAGAAAAAATTGAGTCTGACACGGGTGTTTAATTTTAAGATGCTGAAAAGTGTCTTAAAAGGGACATCGTTTCACACTCGAAACGTCTGAAATTCCGCCATCTTTGATTCTGTCTGAAGTGAATATTTTTCATAAATAGAAAGATGCGTTTTATACTGTTTACCTGTGAGAAACAGATTTTAGAATCTCCTAGAGCATAGAATATATATATTAATAATTTTTACAATAACCGTTGCCCCAGCGGGAATCGAACTGACAACCTATGAATTCAAAGTCGAGTGTCTTCCCAATCAAGCCATCGGTGCTCACGCTGTACTCTGCTTGTATAACGAAATATATTCTAGTATCCGTAAAACAAATTGAAGTTTTATGTTTTTGCAATAAAACTGTTCATAAGAAGTAAAGCTTAATACATATTATCTTAAATTTCATGTGTAGAGGTTTAGAGTTTTTTTTTTTTTTTTTTTTTTGTAAAATGCGTAATAAATATGAAAAAATAGTAGCCTATGGATTTTAAAGATTTTTTTTTTCTTTTAAACTGGTATTTGCAAGAAAACAAACTATATACATGAAACAAAAAATATATATATACTAGCAGGCAACGCCCGCTTCGCTGGTCCCTATCTTTAAATGAATCACTATAATGAATTCTCAAAATTGCATTAATTTTTGTCACATGAAAAAAAAAAAACAGAAACAAAATCTGAGTAGAAAAAATGTCGCACCGGGTTCTCACTGCCTTCGGAAAAAATTCCCAAAACGCTCTAACCCTTATTTCTATTATTTTCCCACTTCGCCCCCCCCCTCCTGTCTATCCTAATAATTTTACAAATTTGAAAACATCCGCAATCGATTTGTAAGTATCAAAAACCTCTATGCACCAATTTTGAACGACATATCTCTATTTTTATTTTTTTTGCCGCTCTACTGCCCCCGCCCTCCCAATAATTTTAAAAATTCGAAAATATCCGCAATCGATTTGTAGGTATTGGAAACCTCTATGTACCAATTTTGAATGATCTAACTCTATTTTCTTTTTTATTGTGCCTCTGCCCCTCCCCCCTTTCCTGCCCCTCCTAATAACTTTACACAATCGAAAATATCCTCATTCGACTTGCAGGCCTCTAAAACCTATCTGTACCAATTTTGAACGGCCTAACTGTATTTCTATTTGTTTTTGACCATAGCCCCCCCCCTTACCGCCCCCCCTAATAATTTTAAAAATTCAAAAATATCCGCAATCGATTTGTAAGTATCGAAAATTTAATAAGTATCGTAAGTATACCAATTTTGAACGATCTAACTCTATTTTTATTTTTTTGCCCCCCCCTCTCCCCTCCCCCTTTCCCGGCCCTCCTAATAACTTTACACTTTCGAAAATATCCCCATTCGACTTGCAGGCATCTAAAACCTATCTGTACCAATTTTGAACGGCATAACTGTATTTCTATTTGTTTTTGCCCCATGGCCCCCCCTTTCCGCCCCTCCTAATAATTTTACAAATTCGAAAATATCCGAAATCGATTTGTAGGTATCGAAAACCTCTATATATCAATTTTGAACGATCTAACTCTATCTTTATTTTTTGCCCCCCTCTCCCCTCCCCCCTTCCTGCCCCTCCTAATAACTTTACATAATCGAAAATATCCTCATTCGACTTGCAGGCCTCTAAAACCTATCTGTATCAATTTTGAACGCCCTGACTGTATTTCTATTTGTTTTTGCCCCTTAGCCCCCTCCCCCCCCCCTTGCTGCCCCACCTAGGGGCTGAATTTCTAAAATTCCAGAAATTGGTTTTTAGATATTTGCATTAGCTATATTTTAGAGCAAAAATTTCACGCATATCTATTTTTTTGTTTGAGATATATAGGATTATGCGAAATCACGTTTTACGCATGTGAAATCACATTTTGTCCCCCCCGCCCCCCTTGGGGACCGAATTTTGAAAATTCCAGAAATTGGTTTTTTGACATTTGTATTAGCTATATTTTAAAGCAAAAATTTTATGGATATCTGTTTTTTTGTTTGAGATATGAAGGATTTTGTGAAATCACGTTTTGCCCCTCCTCCCCCCCTTGGGGGGCGAATTTTGTAAAATCGCTTCTTAGTGGATGCCTACGTCATAGAAAGAACATTGTCACAAAATTTCATGCTTCTAGGTCCAGGGGTTTGGTCTGGGCGTTGATAGATAACCCCCTCACTCACTCACTCAGGAAGTGTTCTTTTATATATATAGATATATACTCTTTTACATTTTGAGGTGTAGGGAATCAGAAAATAATTTTTAAAACGCGAAAAAAAAAGTCAATTATGCACAAATTGTTTAAGATTGTTTAGCTACGAATTCACTTTCTTAGCTACAAGTTACATGCTTCGTCTATCTTTATATTTTTTTGATTTATTACATGTGAGAATTTTAAATAAAAATTAACTTTGTTTTTTAATTTTTAACAGAATAAGATCCGTGTCTAAGTTTTTTAAATAAGTTAACTACTTATATTACATAAAATAATGTCAAATTTATTTGTTTAAAAAAATGTTAAAACAGGATATGCATGCTGCTTAAAGTAGACTCCATATGGAAAATTTGTTAAGTAATACAAATGTCTGAATTTCTAAGTGTCTGAAATTTGTAATGTCTGAATTTTTAAGTGCCTAAATTGTAAAATGTCTGAAATTTTATGTGTCTGAAAATTTTATATGTCTTAATTTCAGACATATCGACCTTATTCAGACACTTATCTGAGCTCATTTATAAAAAAGACACTTACGTGTCTTAATTTAAGACAGCACATGCGTCTGAAATTTTGCATGCGTAAGTGTTTCAGACATTTATGTGTCTGAATTGACATTTCAGACACACTTCTGTCTGAATTTAAGATGCTTCTATTTACAGTGCAGTTAAACAAAAACTAAAACCTGTTATTATTATTATTTTTTTTTTTTTTCTGATGAAATATCTCATCCATATGCTTCTGTGTATTTTCTGGTAATAGTAGGTTATTGTGATAAATTCTATATCTAAAAAGATTAAAAATGTGTGCGCTTTTTCTTCTTCTTCTTTTTCTACAGATTTTATTATCACATACATAAATTTTGATAAATCATTAATATTTTCGGAATAAAAAAATATATACAAATCAAAACTAAAACTTATAACGAAAACAAAATATTGTGATAATAATTATATATATGTAATAGTATATATAATATTATATATATATCTATAACATTAATGAATAAATTAATTGTTAAATTATTGCAGAATAGTAATTTTAACAAACTTGAAACAGAAACCTTGAATGTCATTTATTTCTTGGGTCTCAAATCACCTCTGATATTACATACAAGCCACGTTTGAATTCTACTACTATCAATGACAAGTTTAACTTTCGTATCAAGACGAAAAATAAATCACATTTACTGTCTGTTGAGTTCTAAGAAGCGTTCCATCTCTTGAGAGCCAGTCTTTTTTCTGAAACTATTAGAGATACCGGAATTTTTCGAAGCTCTTTCATATATAAATGCTCCATTTTTGCTATGTCCGCTTAGAGATAAAAATAAATGTATGATTTGGGAAGAAAAGTTTATTTGTCAAATATAAAATTGTCACCAATTTACAAATTTATGTGATGCGTTGTATAATAATCAAATTTAATCCTTTTAGTTATTTTGTTTCCATTTCTATTTATTCTTTTCAAATTGCATTCTACATTCTACATTTCGTTTATTAAAAACTTTAAATTCTTTATCTAAACTTAAAATTGTTTATTAATCCTTTTAGGGAAAATGTAATTACGTTCACTTAATATCAAGTGCCACTAGAATTTGAAAACAGAAATAGATGATAAGAAATAAATGAATTTTTTCGGCCAAGACGAAAAGGTAAAAATTTATTAAAAATTTCCAGGGTGAATTTTTGAAATCGAGAATTGAAATTAGGTGGTATAAAATGTATACCTCTGCCCCTGAAAGGTTTAAATAGTTTTAAACCGCACATTTTCAATCGACAACGAATTTCTTTCTCTATTATTTGTAAGCCAAATATAATGTTACAAGAGCCCAAGCAATATCGTAAAAATTCCGAATGATATTGTGTAAAGGATGAATTGAATTTTAAGTACTTTCAAAATTAAGGAAAGCAATGATGAGTTTTACTCTTTTTTTTTTTTTTATTAAAAGCAATACATGTACATTGATTCAAGATAAAAATGATATGAAAAATACACCTAAAATAATGTTTAAAGTGTACAGTTTATATGTTGTTGTTTCTTATGCCACTCGGAATTTCCGAGCCCCGGTTGTGGAACTATCCAGATTTAAGGCAGGAGGGGTGCGCCTTCCGTTTTTCAGAGGAGCGCCACTAGGGAGGAAGAATGACTTAGCTCCAGAAGCTGGCGAAAGATGGCAGCACCAGCAAACAAAAGAAATTCGAATTTTAATCCGGATCAAGGCCGAGTTAACCCATGTTCCGGTACCCCCAGAGGTATAATTTTTATGGGAACTTGGAGGGCTTTGCGACCATCACGGAATTTAACGTGGACCAGTCGCCATTAGTGTACACGACGATCTTCGGCCTGCTCGAGGACCGAACCCGTAATCTTTTGATCTCAAACTCGCTGCTCTTACTGACCAGGCTACCGCGGCCTACAGTTTATATACTGTATGTATTAGTTTCAAAAACATTTCATGCAAATATAACTTTTTTTCTGATTTAGCTGAAATCCTAAACCTAACTGAAGAAACATTTTCGAAACATCACACCATGTATAATATTAGAACTTGTATTTTCATTATTTAAATAATTGGTATGTTCTACAGTTTTAAGTGCTTAATTATGTTCTCATATGTAAAACATATCTAAAACAAAATCCATTCAAATTATTGCATACAGTATATTTTCAATTTCATTGTTGATTTTTTACATGGCAGTTATGTACATCTTTTCACGTTCACATAATGTCAGGTTGATCATTTTCGTTAAATCTAAAATGTAGCCATATTCCGTGATACATAACTGACCATGAAACTTATATATATATATATATATATATATATATATATATATATATATATATATATACATATTACAATATTTTACTTTTTTATTTATTTAAATTAATATTTAAATTCAAAAATTCAAAATAATATATTTAAAATGTATAATGTATATAAATAATATAAATTTAGTTATTTCATAGTGTTACAATAGCGATCACAACGTAGCGTAATCCTATTTAAATCCTAAAATTTCTTTCTCCATAATTAGTAATCCGAATATAAATAGATAATGTTGCAAAAACCCAAGGAAATATTCCAAAATTTCAGAATGATATCATCTAAAGATGGGTTAAATTTTAAGTACATTTAAAATTAAGCAAAGCAGTGACGAGTTTTACTCATTTACAGTTTATTAAAAGCAATATAGTGTACGTTGATTCAAGATATATATATATATATATATATATATATATATATAATTACGTAGGCCATATATTTTGCGTGAAATTCCTGTCATTTTATAGAAGATTTGATAATGCGTACGTATTTATCTTTCGAATCGAGATCATTTAAAAATGCCTGAAACATATCCTTGTTCAAATTAGAAATTTATTTATCAAGCCTGAAAGTTCATTTCAGAAAATTATGGAATGGAAGGCTGATTTTTTTATACCAACTATGTGAAAAATACCAGAGCCGGGAATCGAACCCAAGTAGTTTTCGCATAGTTGGTATAAAAAAATCAGCCTTCCACTCCATAATTTTCTGAAATGAACTTTCAGGCTTGATGAATAAATGTCTAAATTAAATTGAAAATTTCATGATCTATTGGAGTTGTGCCATGGTTAATAATGTCACTTGATACAGCTGTGTTTGCAAACTCCGTGACTTTGCCAACGAATGTTATGTGAGAAATGCCTGGCTGGTGGTCGGCCAGGGTAGCTTGATGGTTTGAGCATCCGCACGTAAAGCGGAAGGCCCGGGTTCGATTCCAGCTCTGGTATTTTTCACATAGTTGGTATTAAAAAAATCAGCCTGCCACTCCATAATTTCCTGAAATATCCTGGTTCATTTAATTTTAAAATGAGTGAATGCATTAATAATAAGAATTTAAAAATAAAGTATAACCATAATTTTTTTCAGATAAAATGTTTTATTGAACATTGTTTATTTAATCGATTTCTTTTTTGACAAAGTTGTCTTTATTTATACGTTTATCATGGATTAAATGGGAAGTATTTTTGTGAAAATACTTACGAAACCCAAAATAAACAGATTACCAAGAAATCTTTCAATACTTGATTTTTGAAAAGAAAGTCTGTGACATCTGGGATTTAACATGAAAGTAAAGTTCACGCTGCTTCCTCTAAAACTAGACTTTTTTCAAGTTTCAAGCGCTGAAAAAATTATTGTAGCCTTTGATATGTCAACGAATATTTCAAACATAACGAATACATAAATATTTAAAGAAATTCGATCTGACATTAAAATTCATTGGGGCTTTTGACTTAGAGTAGAAAAAAAGTAGAAAATATCATATATATTAATGTTTTGAATATATTTTTATTATATTTAAATAAGTTTTTATTAATTTTTTATTTTTATTTTATTTTAATTTATCTTTATCTTTATTTTTATCTTTATTTTTATTTTTTTACAGAAAATCACAGCATTTAATACCATTTTGTGTTTTAATTTACAAAGGGTAATTAAGTTAGTGTTAATAAAAATTGCATATACTAAAAAGAAAAAAAAATCAGCCGTCTAATCAATGGAGGAAAAGTTATTTATTTATTTTATTTTATTTATTTTATTTCATTTTTTTTTTTTTTTTTTTTTTTTTTTTATGAAATGGACATATTTTGTTAAATTGAAATTATTTCTATTTTTAATTACTTGAAATACATATTATAAAAGAAATTATATACGTTAGTACGTGATATATAAGTCAATTAGTTCATATTGTAAATAAATTTAAATTGTACTGTGAAATAAAATATTCTTACATAGTTTAAATATTAAACGATGCCCTACCTATTAGTTACCATATATGTCAAAATATTTACATCTTATTTCGTCTGGCATTAAGATCATTTTTACTTTTCAAACATACAGCATTTAAGTAAAGTATTGTAATCATCAAAATTTCGACTATAAGATTTGGTGCCTCCATACGTTTTGAGGTATCTTGTAGTCTATTTTTGTTAATTTTACAGTGATGCATGTGTATGTGGGTAAATGAACGTGATAATTTTTGAACACTTTGTTTGTTTGAGCTGAAAGTCGTTAGGTATATTACAGTACACTATAGCACGAACTGTATAGATTAAGAGGTGTATAGAACATATAATTACAGTATACAAAGAAATACTTTTACAGTATACAAAGAAAAATTCTTTGTCATTACGACTCATATTACTTAAAGTGCGCTAGCGTCTAAACTCCATATTCAGTTAAGATATAAATTGGTAAAGATGTTATAGGTTATGGTTATAAGAACTATACAAATCTACATAAGTATAGAACTTATAGTCTTTTTTGGGGGGAGGGGGGGGGGGAAGCAACGTAGAATTTTTTATTGAATATGGTCTATGAATACAAATTATATAAATCTCACTTTTGTAATGTTCAATTGTGTAAAACATAAAAGGACAAATATATGTTTCATATTGCGGTCTCTGTATTTAGATTCTTTTACAGAAGTGCCCAAAAGATTTAAGATATATGACGATTTAATAAATAACATACAGCATAGGGAATAATATTCCAACACCTTATTATGATTTTTGTTCTTTTTTTTTTTTTTTTTTTTTTTTTTTTGTCCTTATTTTACGAATTCTCTAATTTAAATTTATTTAAATAGCCCTTACTTACTAAACGTTCGTAAGTAGAGTAGATTAATTCCAGATTTTTATTTTGATTTCTCGAAATACTTTTAATAAAAAGTTGTGTTTCAAATAAACAGAGTAAGAAATCATGCAGAATGCAAATGCAATATATCTTTCACTTTGCATTCCAGTCAGTTGTATTGTAAAGAAATTTCTACATCGGGCCCAAATTTGACGTAAAATCTCTTTAAAATATATTATGATGTGGCCATCACAAAACATTTTTTATGTCAATCTGCATAACGGCACAATTTACCAATTAATATACATATAATAGTCTCTCACAATAACGATTTGTACATATGTAGTGTTGTGCACTTTTAACCAATAGATATCGAGATAAGGTCATAAAGAAAATCGCAGAAGGCAAAAAATAGCAGCGTGATCGGTCGTTCGATATATAGCCAAATTTATTGAGCATCCTTTTTTTAGAATGGCTCGCTCAGTTTGGTATATGTAATATGCAATAAAACCTGAGATATGGACTTTGCGGAAATGGAGCACCACATGCTGGTAAATAGGCACCTTTTTTTTTTTTTCTTTATAATTGCCTTCTCTCATATTATGTTTTGTGGAAACATACATTATAAAATCGGAGAAATAATCGTCCTGTAAAAGGGTGAAATCGCGGTATAGTAGCGTCACCTGTAAGGCGATATGCATCAAACACTAATAGACATCAATTATGTGAAAGCGCAAGTAAATACAAATGTTTATAAAACAGTATGCATTCATTTTTTATCTATAGCAGCCACTTTTTTTTTTTTTTTTTTTTTTTTTTTTTTTAACACACACATACAGGCATAAAGACAAACAGACATATAAAAGACTGACATCATTCCAAAAATGATCAAAACACTTTCAGCAGCTCTTAAAACGTATAAAACCGTCCAAAATAGAAAGCCGAAACTTTCTATGAATCCAGCACTCTCTACTGTTGAATAATAGAATGAAGTAAGGAGAAAATACATCAAGGCGGCTGTTTAAAAATATATATATATATATATATATATATATATTTTTATCTTATAGATAAATTCATGGAAAATAGCTCTGCTTTCAAAGTAATAATTGAAAAACATTAAAAAGTAAGAAATATATTCTTTAAAATAAAATTTCTAACATAACTCTTGACATAATTTAACGCTCCTTTTCATGAGGCTCATTTTATTAATTTAAGGCTCATTTTATTACCGCGGATTCATTTTCTTTTAAAAACATGTCAAACTACAAACTATAATCCTCTCAATGGTTAAATAGTGAAACCTTATTATTATTTTTTTTCCCTCAGTAAAAATATTTAACACCAAACCATAATTTAAAACTGGCATACTTTAATTCTCTTTTCTTTTTTTGTAACGGAAAATGAAGATATGAGTTAAATTTTAAAACCAGATTTTAAGCGTTAATGAAAACGACTGAGTGCTATAAATTGAAAGGGCATTAAAGAGCTGATAATGTAATTTTTTTTTTCAAAACTGAACAATTTGATAGACGCTCAATTCACACGGTAAGTCTTTGATAGAGGTTTTTGATTAACCTATAAAAATTCTACAT